>OZ025293.1:190745179-191147679 GCA_964019185.1 Maratus speculifer | reverse complement strand
CGGAAATCCCAATACGCAATTTTATAAGTTGAAAAGAACGAATTTTCATAATTTTCACCAATATGTCGGATAAAAAAATGAAGCTACAGAAGATAAAAAATAAATATTCACCGTATTATCGCATTTAAATTTTTCTAAGGTTCTATTCCATTTTAAAAATATTAATGTCAATCTTTTAAAAAGTTCTTTTGAAACATCTGTTTTTTTTCGTCATCACTCTTCTCTCCCCCCCCCCCCCCATCTTTAATAAATTTGATCATTCAAAATACCAGAAAATAAAAAAAATATTCATTTAATGATTTTGCCTTCTTCGACAGTTCAATCTCTTTTTTAAAATATCAATATAAACCCTGTTAAAAAAAAAAAAAAAAAAAAAAAAAAAAAAAAAAAAAAAAATTGTTTTTTTCTCTCTTTTTATCTTTCTTTTTTCTTTTTCTTTTGTTTTTTAATATTTAAGTCTGCATCTGCACTTTGAATGGAAATATGAAAAAGAAAGAAAGAAAGAAAGAAAACACTTATTCAGCGTTTATATTTCTTATGGAGGTCCCCCCCCCCCTTTCCTTCTCAGTAAGTTTGAAAAAAAGAAATTCTAAAACCATTCTTTTCCAAATGTCACTTCAGTAATTTTCGTGTTTTATTGTTATTATTATTATTATTATTATTATTATTATTATTATTATTATTATTATTATTATTATTTTCAAATTTTGCACCGGCTAAGAAAATCAAAATATAAAAAGAAACATATACTCCCTCCCTCTCCCTTTATAAGAAAGAGGGCGTATATTTAGTTTAAAACGACATTTCATGTATTTGCTCTGAAATTTTTATACAATGCTCGCCAGCATTTTAGGTAATGATAGAGCAGAAATTTGGATCAGAATCTATGAGATTTAGGTTGGTGAGGAAAGGGGAGGGAAGGTCAGTGTGAAATAATTCCTATAAGTGTAAGATTGAACGCTTTTATTAAGGAACTAAGTAAACTTACTTATGCGTTAATCCTTTATACAGTAAACTAGTATTGGATTCGTGAAAATTTTCGAAATTCGGTTTTTGATGGATTTACAAGAGTTAGAAGCCAGAAAATTCGAAAAACATGTTTATCATAAAGTCTGTGAGTTTCTGACTCTGTCTGTATGTATGTATGCTACACAAATTTTGTAGATTTTCTATATCAAAAAATAATGCACGGAATTTAATAAAGAATATAATCAGATAGTTCATAATATAAATTGATTCTGATTAGTTTTTGATATAAATACTTGACAAGTGGTGCGTTTTTTGCGATTTTCGCAACGCGCTGTATCTCAAGAGATAATGCACGGATTTCTATCAAACTTCAGATTATGTTGGTCTTTATCATGAATTGATATTTTATACATTTTGGTGTAAATCATTCAACAGGTGGCGCTGCTATTCTGATTTTTTTACGTTTCCCACAAGTCACAACAGCTGTATCTGAAGAACTAATGCACGGATTCCCATCAAATTTCAGAATAGATTAACAATTGATATGAATTGTTTCTGTTTACGTTTTAGTTTCAATATCTCAACAGGTGGTCCTGAAATACTAAATTTTGCCCGATTGCCGTAATAACTCTATCTCAAGAACTAATAGACGAATTTTCAGGAAACTTCAGATTCAGGTATATCTTGATAAATAGCTCCATCAGTAGTTGAGAGGTTCTGCTCTCGAAACAAGTAGACGACAGGTGCTTTGTTTAAACCTAATCTCGCCCGTCGGCCTAATCGTTTGGAGTTTTCCGTGGTTTTATTCGAACTTTAGATTTCCTTGCGTAAATACGGGTTAGGTTTCCTTAGAAAGCGCCCCCCCCGGAGGGCACCCTTTCCCCTTAGGGCTTATCTCCCTCGTGTCGACAATTGGCCGTCACAAATACAACCAAATCCTTGATAAATATTATTGATGATTATATTTGGTGATAAATTGCCAAATACATGGCGCTTTTATGCTGCATTTTACCTTGATATCCGTAATAGTCCTTCCAAGAACTAATGGAGAAATTTTCATTCCTTTAGAACCATCATGGTGAACAAATATTGTCTTTTATTTTGGCACAGTGATAGTATATTTTGAAATATTAACATGTATGATATAAAAGAAAGTTTTGAAATTGCTACATCTGACTAGTTAGCTGTTGTTCGAGTAAAATTTTGCTTTAGAAATAGTGAGATTTGGGTAAAATAAATAATTTGAAAATAAAAAATTAAATTTTATATTTTTAACCCAATACAATCGAACCTCATTAACATGAACCTCAAGGGGAATAAAAATTTTGTTCATGTTAACAATAATTCATGTTATCAGTATCAAATTTTTGTATTCGTCTTAATACGGGACTGTGAAAACAATTCATGTTGTATAATAACTTTTCTGCTCCACGATTTTTTTTAAGTTTTTGCATTTTTTAATGCAATTTTAAACAATTCTTTTGCTTTTTGCAGAACTTTTTTGTCATTAAAAAAAAAAAAAAAAAGTTTCAGGCATTTAGCTTAATATGTTGCATTTTGTCTTCAGGATTTTTAGCGATTTGTAGCGTTTCGTGCAGATTTTTTGACATTCGGAAAAGGTTTCAGTGGTTTATCTGATTAGTTTAAATTTTGTCGTATCGCTATTTTTGGCGTTTATTGTGTAATTATTAAAGGTTTTTTTTTTTTTTTTTTTTTTTTTTTTTTTTTTTTTTTTTTTTTTTTTTCAATTTGTTGTGCTTTTTTTCCGCATAAGTAAAAGAAATTCTGTTTTAGTCTCTCAGACCATAATATGGTAAATTATATCCTCATTCCAACAAAGTTTATTCAGAATCCGTACAGCAATTCTAAAATTTTTTACGACTTTTGGAGCGATTTTTTAACATTCATAAAAAAAATGTGTTTTAAACTTTAGCTCTAGACTAAAATTTGTCCTCTGTGATTATTAAAAATTTTTATGCGACTTTTTGAGTTTTTTCATTATCTGCTGGGATTTTTTCACATCGATGAAAATAAAGATTTTAATCTTTTAATCCAACCTCTTTTCAATGAAATTGATACGGAATTTGTTTAGCGATTTTTAAAATTTTCGCGTTTTGTTCTGTTTTATGACGAGTCCAGGCAAAACTGAACTAGTCGACAAACTGTAAATGTACATTATTTACTTATATTCAAAACATACTCGAATTTAATGATAATTAAAAAAAAAAAAACTATCATAAATTTAATGCCCATATTCTTAAATACTTAAATAATCAGAGAAAACGACTTAAATTTTTAGTTGAGAGACAGGTGAATAAAAGAAAAGAAAAAAAATATTAGAGAATGTTTGACATGTATTTCCTAAAATGCGATGGTACAGCATCATTTTTAAAAAGATAGCTCTTTCTTTATAATAGACTAGCAGCCCGCCCTCGCTTTGCTTCGGTCTAGAGCAAGTCGCTCAGTCCCGTGCCACTGCTGGCACCGCATACTGTTACTACCACTTCATCCCATTAAATTCAACTACTAAAAAGATAACCCTCCTTTTAGGTAGTCGGGTAAAAAGTAGCTTATATGTTAATCTAAGGTGTCAAATACCTTCATACAATATTTCATAAAAATCGATCCATCCGTTCTTGAGTTATAAATGGTGTAAAGAACCCGACTTTGTTTTATGTATATAGATTATAATCAATAGTATTGGCAGCGCACGGGATGTAAGGATTTTTAAGGTAATTTTTCTACACCTTAGGTTACATTATTGGCATTTTAGTAAGGATCCCTAATTTTTTTAAAAATATAATATAGCCTATGTTCACCGGAAATAGGGTAGCTTTCCAACGGTGAACAAATTTTTAAAATCTGTCAAGTAGTTTCGGAGCCTATTCAATTCAAACAAACAAACAATCAAATCTCTCCTCTTTATAATATTAGTATAGATTTCGGTAAACGGTGAACGCCGTCCTTTTTCGAAAATAACAAACAGATTTCATTAAATGTATGTGAATTTTATGCACATTTCCTCTAAAGGGTCTTCAAAAATATCCTTTTTAGGTGCGTTCGTAATTATGTAAATACGTAGCACCTATTGTTGTCGCTCAGTCCGTCCGTCTGTCTGTCCGTCCGTCCGTTTGTCCGCATATAACAACGCAAAAACTACCCAACAGAATCGTTTGAAATTTAAAATACATAATTATAACATAATTTTGTCGAGTCATTTCAAATTTTATGAAAATCGGATGGATAGATCAATTACAGGGACAATCAAAAGGATTCCGTTACATTACAGTCAATAGGGAAAAAATTTCAAATGCATTTTAATCGTTTGAAATTTAAAACATATAACTATTGCGTAATTTTGTTGAGTCATTTCAAATGTTATGAAAATCGGATGTATAGATCAATTACAGGGACAATCAAAAGGAATCTGTTACATTGCGGTCAATGGGAAAAAAAATTTCAAATGCATTTTAATCGTTTGAAATTTAAAAATATAATTATTACGTAATTTTGTCGAGTCATTTCAAATGTTATGAAAGTAACAATGAAAGGGACAATCAAAAGTATTCCATTACATTACGGTCATTTGGGAAAAAGTTTCAAACGCTTTTTAATGATGTTACATTCATTCGAACATAATAGAATTGGTATGAATCTATGAAATATATACTAAAATATGCATTCTGTACAATCTGTGATGCAAAGAATTTTTATTATTAAATTACAGGGCCACACAAAAGTATTCCGTTACATTACGGTCAATAGGGAAAAAAGTTTCAAATGCATTTTAATCGTTTGAAATTTAAAACATACAACTATTGCGTAATTTTGTTGAGTCATTTCAAATGTTATGAAAATCGGATGCATAGATCAATTACAGGGACAATCAAAAGGAATCCGTTACATTGCGGTCAATGGGGAAAAAAATTTCAAATGCATTTTAATCGTTCGAAATTTAAAAATATAATTATTACGATATTTTGTCGAGTCATTTCAAATGTTATGAAAGTCGGATGCATAAATCATTTACAGGGACAATCAAAAGTATTCCATTACATTACGGTCATTTGGGAAAAAGTTTCAAATGCATTTTAATGATGTTACATTCATTCGAACATAATAGAATTGGCATGAATCTGTGAAATATATACTAAAATATGCATTCTGTACAATCTGTGATGCAAAGAATTTTTATTATTAAATTACAGGGCCACACAAAAGTATTCCACTACATAACGCTATACTGGGAAACATTGTTTGGGACGTGTTTTAATTATATTCAACTAAGGTACCCTGGGGTAATAACGCCACGTTAAGGTTCTACCAATTTTCACGGCTCAGTTTTAGATTGTACATTTCAAACAAATGTATGATTTGATGCAGCAACTCATTGACTATCTATATTAAAAAAATAATTTAACAGATATGTATTCATAAAATGTAATGACGTGATTTCTTGACCAATGCTATTTGGCGTTATTACCCACCTATATGGGTAATAACGCCATGCAAACAAAACTATGAAATAAGATGGAATAATTGCATGTAGATTGCCCAATTCTAAAAATACAAACTCTACAAACTTAGAAATTGACAAATTGCATTCTAAGCTATTGAAAATGTTCATTTTTTTGTGAAAGTGTAAGAAAAATAAAGGTGTGGTGTGGGGGGGGGGGGGATGAGGCAAAAGAATATCAGACCGTGAGCTTCTTTTTGCTTAAAAAGGAGCGCTTAAATAGAATTATTAGAAACATTGCACAGTTTTAACTGTGTTTATTTGAATCAGTATTTAGGATGTAGCTCGGCCACTGTAGGGAATCAATCGGGGTATCAATACCAAGGATTGGCGTTTTTACCCCGTTATAGTTATTGCGCTGTCCATTTTAAATTACAAATTATCTCGAGAAGATATCCAAAATTTTCAACAACATTTTGAAAGTCCATGAATTGTACTACAAATTTATGTAAGTAACAAAGTATTTCCGGATAAAAAAGATAGTCTTCACATCACAAAACGTATCTCGCAAATTTTAGACAAGCGTTAATTTTAGTTGCTTGTAAAAACAATAAGACCTAAAAATGAAACAAATTAACTTGAAGCTGTTTTTTGCGATTTATATGACTCAAAACCCTTCTGCGCAGAGCACATGGGTGTCATTTACCTGATTATTTCATAATTGTGCAAAATATAAGCACTTGGCGTTATTACCCGCCTGGCGTTATTACCCCAGGGTACCTTATTTCACATTTTATGAATAAGATATACGTTGCTGTACGTAAAGATTTCGACTACTACACTGTATCCGGAGTACGCTCTATTATATCAGCAAGATCTGAATATTTTTAAAACTTCGTAATCGTACGAACGCACCTCATTTGCTACGTTCACGTGCAATTTTCAACTTGTTTTATTTGACGACGCGTTCTTGATATCCTCTAGAAATAACTTTATTTCTTATCTGTCTAAAAATTTTCAACTTCTCACAAAAATCGAATAGTGTTCTCCATTTCCCCATATGTCTAATAAATCCTATATAGTTACAGCCAATTGCTACAGGATGGCTACCATTATGTGATTGTCATGCAGGGCCATCGCTAAGACTTTTTATTGGTGGGGGAGAAGACCTTAAATTGCCAAGTCAAATTTTTATATTTGCCAACTTATTTTATAATTTTGCCAAGTTACCACAATTAGAAAATGTAATACAGTTCTTATTTGTAAAAAGTTCAATAATATTCCCAATCAGAGTTGTAACTTTTGCAAATTCTATCAAAAATAGGAAATATATTGCAGTTTTTACTAAAATTTTAATGAAATTTGCCAAGTGTAATAACTTTTGGGAATGTTTGGAGGGTGAGGCTCCCTCCCTGTCCCCCCCCCCCTTAGCGAGGCCCCATGAAAATGAGCCTAAAGCATAAAATTTGTCATTATTTTCTGATAAAATCATTTACTGTTATAAGGAAGCAGCAATAAATATTTTCGTGAATATGTCAGGAAGTATTTGGTTTAAATTCGAAAACGGTTTTATAAAATATAAAACGCAATTCATTTCTTTCAGCGCGAATAATCATATCTATAAATTTTATAGCTTTATCAATAGCACAAGTGTACTCTGTAAAAATGAAATACCATAATAGAACAACTCCAAATTGAACTAGTAACCAATTTAGGTTAAAAAGATTATAAAATAACCAAAATGGGTAAAATCATATCCAAATCAGATCTTTCGGCAAAAATGATTCCAAAATGCGAAAAAAATGTAACCCAAATGGCCCCTCCCCTCCTCCCATACATCAACCCAAATTGGGTACTCAAATTCCCCCAGATTAGAACCGCCGATGGTCCATTTTTTCATATTCAAGGATGGCAACAAGTGACGCGCGTCCGCCCGCGCCATCTTGAACGACTAATGATTACATTATCACAGCGTGTGAATGTGAATAATTTGATCGCTTGCTGTACTCAAGGAAAAGAATAACATGTTCATGCTATATTTAAAAGAAAGCAACTGGATTTATTTAGGTATGTATTTTTCATTTTTTTACTTAATGTAATCGTAATCAATTTAAGTAATCACTTTATCATGTTTTTTCATGCTTAAATTTTCGAAATTCAAGTTACGTTTGTTTTTCACTAATGAGAAAATTCATTTTAAGTTCGCTTCAATATTCTTATTTGCCTGAACACATCAAACATTTTAAATCCATTTATTAGTACATGAATAATGTCATATGAAGTGTAAACATACTTTAAACGATTTCCAATGCTGAATAATGCATTGTTTTGATAGGTATATATGTAACAGATGGATATAGTTTGGTTTTGTGAAATTGCTTATTAATGGTAAATTCTTAATTTTTCAATTATTGCTGCTTTAAATTATGTAGAACATTTCTAAATGTATAACTAAACAACTGTGTGGTGCTGAAATTTTGTTTTTAATTTTTTGAATGCAGCAATGTTTGTTGATTTAAATTAGCTTTGTTTTAATCAGGATCAACTAGCTTTTTACTGCAATAGTGGAACGAATGTTTGTCTTTTGGTTTGGTAAGGTTGAAAATTAGAAATCAACTGATAAAGCTGCTAAACTTATTTTTCTGTACTAGCAGTAACCAAACATAAAATTAACATCTTGGTATGCTCCCAAGTTTGTTTAAAAATGTAGTGTCTTGCAATTATTTTTATTTGAGCTAAAGCACAGGTAATATATTAATTTTTGATGTCTGATTTGTCGTTTTCCATGCATTTTGTCTAATATAGGTTTTTTCATTTCCTAAAATGTTAGCTTTTAATCATTTATGTAAATTGTGTAATATTATTATACATTGATATTACAACATGCATGTGTGCATCTGGGAGGGCTTTCTGTGACTCTGTATTAGGGGTGGGGGGAACTTCTTGATCTATAAAAGCACAAAATTTCAAATCTTCTGAGAAATTTCTCATTGCTGCAGGGTGTTTGTGTGCGTATGTGTGTAGGAGGAGGGGGGGTCACTCCCTGGTTTCAACAATGTGGAAAAACTTGTAGAATTCATGATCAACTAGCTTTTTACTGCAATTATGGAATGAATGTTTAACCGTCTTTTGGTTTTGTATAGTTGAAAATTAGAAATCGACTGATAAAGCTGCTAAATTTACTTTTCTGTAGTAGCAGTTTTATTTTAACTAGAGAAGAGATAATATCAATTTTTGACATCTGATTTGTAGTTTTGCAGGTACTTTGTGTAATAAAGTTTTTTCCATTGCCTAAGATGTTACCTTTTAATTTTAATCATGTATATGAATTGTGTGATGTAATTTTTATTTTAAGAACTTTAAGAAAAGTCATATAAAATGAATGAGATTTAAAAAAATCAAAACAATCATGAACCCTGCTGTGCAATTAGTTATGCAATATGCTAGGGGTGCACAACCATTTAAAGAGAAGGGAAACTTACAAATATATCTGGGTGGTCGAGGGCGGCATCAATAATACGGAGATAATTTGATTTCGAGGAAGTTATCTGTTTCAATAATCAGATTAAAAAGGTATAGTTTCAGAGCAGAATGTGGGGGACGCCCTTTAAGTTTGCTTATATAGTCAAAATATCCAATTCATTTGATAATAATATATCAGCAGTTTTCACATTTGTATATCCAGCAGATATAACAAGTATTATTTTCAAGATGTGATAATATTCCTTAATTTTATTCAGTAGAGTAAATTTGGTTTTATTAAAAGTGCTAAAAAACAAGCATAAGTGGCTAGTGTAAAAAAAAAAAAAAAATGTGGACTTCATGAGCCAATCAACCAGATTTTTCCGTGCCTGATCAATGAAATTCCCGATGTTTCTGTGCCCAATCAACAAAATTTATATTTTTTACGAAACTGATCAAGGAAATTCGCAGCTTTTTTCAAGCCAATCGACCAAATTTGCAATTTTTCCTCACATGCTGATAAATTTTTATGCCTGATTGACAAAACATTAGTTTTTTTGTGCCTGATAGGCAATATTCGCTCTTTATTTGCGCCTGACTGACGGAATTCACAATTTTTTTAACATGAATGACAAAATTTGCGATTTTTACAAAGTCAATCCAGAAAATTCATAACTTTTTCTGCAAATGACCAACAAAATTAGAGATTTTAACAAAACCGATCAGCCAAATTCAGAATTTTAATGAAACCGATCGATGAAATTCGCGACTTTTTCTTTGCGGGATTGACAATTGCGATTTTTCCATGCCTGGTCGATGAAATTCATGATTTTTCTTCATATGATCGACAAAATTCACAATTTTAAGAAGCCGATCGGTGAAATTTGTCATTTTTATGAAACCAGTCGACAAAATTTGCTATATTTCCTTGCATGATCAGCAAAATTAACGATTTTAACAAAGCTGATCGGCAAAATTCCTGATTTTTATAAAACCGATTAATGAAATTCCCAATTTTTTCTTCGCATTATTGGCAAAATTTGTGATTTTGCAAAATTTAAGAAGCGATCGAGAAATTTATGAAGCCAATTGGTGAGGCCGTGATTCTTCCATGCTTAATAGATGAAATTCCGGATTTCTTCACCCCTGATCGATAAAATTCGGGATTTTTTATGAAGCAGATCGACAAAATTTGCAATGTTTTTGCGTGTGGTTGACGAAATTTCCAATATTCCTCTGTTTGACCAGTAAAATTTTCAATTTTTCGAGACCAAATAAAAAAAATTCACACATTTACACGCAATCAAGCTACGAAATTCACAAATTTTTAACTTTGACGAAATCTGCAAATTTTATCACTAAGAGATTAAATTCGCTACTTTTTTTCTTGATAAATTGACAAAACTCACAATTGTTTTGCAGCCGATTGGCTAAATTTCCAATTTTTCCGTGCATTATTGCAAAGTTTGTGATTTTTTAATTCTTATCAACGAAATTCATGATGTTTTCATCCCTTATCGATAAAATTCTCGATTTTTTCCTGCCTGATCAATCATACTTTTTTTCATGGTAAACTGATAAAATGAGATTTTTCTGCAGCCAATGAGTGTATTTTGCAATTCTTTCGTACATCATCATCAAAACTGGCGATTTTCTCCTACCCAATCATGAAAATACAGGATTTTTCCGGACTTGATCGACAAAACTCTTGATTTTCCATGCTTGATCTGCGACATTTGCTATTCTATTTTGAGTCATGTGCAAAATTCGTGATTTTTCCATACTTGAAGAACGAAATTTGTGTTTTTTCCGAGCCTCATCCAGGAAAATAAGCTATTTTTACGCACTTCATGAATGAAATTTGCGATTTTTCCTTGTTCGATCTACAAAATTTGCAATTCATAAGTGACTGACGAAAATTTATATTTTCCCCTGATAAATTGACGATTGATTGATGTGGCTCTCGACTACCGAGATATATTTGTAAGTGGCCCTTCTCTTGAAAAGATTGTGCACCCCTATGGAATGTTTTATTTCTGATTATTGTTATTATTATTTTTTAATGGATTGTGATTTCTGAAAGTAAACAATACTGCCAAAATTGAATATGTGATTTCTACTTGTGATTCTTTCAGAAAATGAATGCTATTCTAAGAGGTATTAAGCAACGTAACTACTTAGAAAAGTGTTGCAACTGTTCACAGTCCATCCACAAAGCATCAAAAGATAGGTAATTATACGGTTTACATGTTTCAGTTGCATACTTTAATTTACACTGGTATTTTCAAACAACTAAATTTCATGACGTATTTTTAACACATTTTAAATAAATTTACCAAGAAGATTGTTTGAAAAAGATAAGTGTTATTTATTTATTTATGTTAGTTTTATTTTTCTTCTTTTTTTGACGAGAGTTTAACCAAACTAATAACTTTAACTTTTTCATAGTACAGTAGATCCCTCGAATTTGCAATCCTAAAATCCGCACATAATTTACAGATGTGATGTAAACAATGAAACTTTCAGTTCAGAATTAGGGACAAAATTTGACTTTTTTATTTTTATATCACTTCTCTATACATTTTAATGTGTCATTTTCATTAATATTACTGAATTTATGCTTTTTCATCAAGGAAAAATGAATGTTTTTCTGATCTTTTTGCCAAATGTATTTGTGCATTAATCAAGCTTGTTTTATTATTAAGTCTGGCTAAACCTGAAATGAAACATCCTTATTTTATAAATTTGATGTGAATTGGTAGTGTATCATGAGGCAAATTTCACTGAATAATTTAGAAAAAATTCGTCTCCAGGGCTCATCGCAGGTCACTATTTTCACTAAAAGTCACTATTTTTTGCATTGGTCACTTTTTGTTACTATTTTTGATCTCAAGTCACTTTTTCCACTATTTTCGGAGAAAACTTCAAAAATCTCCGACTGATGAAAAAAATTTCGCAACAAAATGGCGGCGGATCGGCTATTGCAACAGATTCGCTGTTTTTGCACATCCATTTTGTTGCGAAATCTTCTGCTGTCTCCTGCTAAAAGGAAGAACCAATGCTTCTGTTTACTTTCCACCCCTTTCTCCCTAAATGGCTGGCCTCATATGGGATTGCACATGATTTCTTACTTATCAAGTTTGTTACTTATAAATTTTGTGCTATTACAATTAGAAATATCCCTAAATATGTATTTTTAGTGCGTAATCTTAACTTAAAAAATATATTTTTTGGTGCTAAATTTTATGTTTTTGAATGTACTACTTCAAATATTTCATCACAATAAAAAAAAATTTCCAGTAAAATGGATTCCTGCTCATTCAGTATGTTTGAAAATAATTTTCTTGTTGATTTTGTTATTTCCTTTAGCTAAATAAAATGTGAAAGATTAATTAAGGAAAAGAAGAAATAAAATGTAAACCTTTTGAAAAAATATTGTAAAATCTAGTTAAAATGATTATTATTTTATGAAGTTTTCAGCTACAATTGAGTAATTAAGACAACTATTACTGCTTACAAGGAAGGTCTCCATACTGGGCATACTCAGAATTTTATGAAAAAAATACTAATTAAAGTACTTATGTATGTAATAAAGGATCCGTGAAAATTAGCAGCGGAATCACATTGGAAATTATGTAAAAAAATAAAATAGTTTAGAATATTTGGCGTGAAAAGATGAACGAGTCACTCGATTTGGCGAACAGCTCTTTTCCTCGCCAAAAGCAAAGGATTAATTACGCAACTCAAAACTGTTGGATATTTATTAGAATGCATGTTGTAAATCGTATTTAATAAATTTAAACATAACAATGAGAGACTTTACTATAGTATATACATATTTATACACATTATAATGCATATATATACTACTTGTTGAAGTAGCTATTTAATTAATCATTGGAAAAAATGTTTTCATAGATTAAAAAAAAAAAAAATCATATTGAGAAAAATCATCTTCATAAATGTAAGCATATTCAAAAATAAAAGCCACATGTTTCCATAGCAACAAAACAGGGTTGCCAGCTTTTAGCCGGGCCAAAAAAAGCCGGCCGGCTTTTTTGGTTTGGTTCGTCTGCAGCAAGTGAAAAATATTCAAAACGTGAAGCAGCAAGCTTTACTTGATCTACAATGTCTTCACTTAATTGATGAATTCTTCTCTGAACAGCCATTCTATTCAAACTTAAATTTTTAAATTTATTTGTTGTTTCAGGACAAAGTTTCTCTGAAGCAATTAACAAGCAATCTTTCACAAAATCACCATCAGTAAACGGTTTTCCGCATTTAGCGATCAGCTGGGCAATATTCAGGGATACCTCAACGCAGGAATCCAATTCAGATGTCTTTTTTTCAAAATAACTGGTCTGGTTTATCAAAGATTTCTTCAGGTGTTTAATTTTTACTGATCGTTCATATCCTTGAATAGATGAGAATGCCCTGTGTTTCGTTTCATAATGCCGTTTCACATTATATTCTTTGGCTACAGCTACAGTAGAATTGCACAAAAGACAAATAATCATGTCATTATGATTAATAAAACAGTACTTATCCGTCCATGAATCAACAAATTTTCGATTTTGAAAATCGCCTTTTCTTTTTTCCCCGCTCATTTTTTCATCTACTAGTAATAAACATCAACCGACCGCCGACCACGAGGACAAGCATTCCATCCAAAGGCAAACATTGAGTTGAGAAGATACATTCCCCCTTCAGCCACTAGACACTTCGTTCGTTACATGCTATCAGCCAATGAGAGCTCAGTTTTAGTCTCATTGTAGATGCGATGCGCTCGCACTGAATCTCTGTCGATCTTAAAGAAGTGAAGATATACCGCAACTTAACAGTTGAATGTCTGCAAGTTACAAATAGCATGCTTTTATCGCGTCATCCAACCAGTCAATCAGGATAGCGATTGTTTTTGATTAAAAAAACGCAAGCCGTTCTCAGTTGAAAAATTAAAAACATGTAAATTTTCAAGTGAAAAAAAAAATCGCTATTTTGTTATTATTATTTTGGGATTGGCGGGCCAACGAAATAGGCATCGTGGGCCACTTTTGGCCCGCGGGCTGTAGGTTGTGCATCCCTGATCTAGTCAATGAAGAAGTAGCACGTCAAAATGTATCTCTTTATTATTCCGCAATTCCAATGTCTTAGAGAGAAATTGCTAATCAATTGGATATTTGTCGTTCTGTTTGCTATTATATTGATCAACACAAGAAAAATGAAGTTAGTTCATTGCGTTCTAAACATGGTTGCTCTTCTAAAAGACCTGTATCGATATATTTTTTTTTAAATCGGAGGCGAAACTGAATTCTGCAATGGCAGAATCTACATTCAACTTGTTAATTTATTTTTGTTTTGCTAATTTTTTGAAATCTGCTATGAATGCCACTGATATTTTTAAAATAAATGAATTTTTTACTTCTTTCACATACTTCAAAATTCTTCCCCCCCCCCCCCCAAAAAATGCTTCATATGCAGTTTTTTTTTTTTTTTTTTTTTAAGTAAATCAATATTTAAAGGGTTCAAATATATTTTAAAAATTTGTCAGGCATCATTTATACTGTATTTAATTATCAAAATTGTTTCTTTAGTCACTATTTGGTCACTTTTTTGAAGGACTTCAGTCACTATTTTCACTATTTTTGAGGCTACAAATTGGGCTGAGCCCTGGTCTCATTATAATGAATATTAATAAGCGTTCACTCTAGAAATAAAAAGGGCATGGTGCTATTCACTACAAAAGGCACTACTGCAGCAGAAAAGGGCATTTTTGCCAGAAAAAAAATTGTTATTGCCTTTAGAAGGGGAAAAAAGAAAGCAACACATAATTTTTAAATATGATAAATCAAGTAACATTAACTTCGAATGATTTTATGATATAAAAATTAAAAATACAATTAAATTAAAACATGATTCAATAGTTTTATGTTCTTTTTCTTAAAGAAATGAAAAAAAAAAAAATCTATCATTTTTGGGCACACAAATTTAGAAACACTACAGAATAAAAAAAATATTTATTAAAAATCTCTGGGTAAAACCAGTGGTGCATTTTACTACTTTGAAAAAGGACAGGGTGCTGCACCCTTTAAAAATGGCCTAGAATGAACATTATATTAATTATACATTATTAATTATTTACTTGATTTATGCTTTTAATATTTTATTCATTTTTTTAAAAATGTCTAAATTTTTATTATTTTAATTTATTATTTATTTTAATATTTTACTATATTGTAAGCATTCATTATAGTTTCTATAGAATTATTAATTGCATTCAAATAACTATTTAAAAAATGCAACAAATGAAAGTTTTTTAAATAACTATTTAAAAAATGTAAACAAAGCAACGACCAAAAATCTGCACAGCCGCTGGTCCCAAGCTGTGCGGATTTGAGGGAATCTTTTGTATTTTAAAAAACTGCTCTAATGCGAAATTGATGCTTCAATTTATTTTGTTAAATTAAAAATTCGTTTTGTTGTTTTCTTCTGAGAGATTCTATAAACCAGGGCCGTAACTAAGGGGGCGCTATGGGCGACTCAGCCCCCCCCTAAAATATTTTGAGACCCTCCCCCTGGAAAAGATTCCAAGGTTCTTACTAAATGAATTTCTGTTCCAAAAATGCAACTAAAATTCTGTTCAAAAGTCTAATTTTTTTTTGAGATCCTTTTTTCAGTTTTGCAGAATTACTAAATTGTATCTAAAATAAGAAATTCAACACTCCCTCATCCTATTTGTACATATGAAGCTAACATGATGTTTAATTTTGCACCAGTTATACACTCAAAATTTCATCATCCTATACTTTTCTTAGAATAAAATGGAGTTATTACAACAGTTTAATAAGAAACATAGTACCCAAGGCCGTAGCTAGAAGTGAACGACAGGGGGGGGGGGGGGCTCATATTTTTTTTTTCTTTCTGTGGCAGAAAGATAAATTTGTGCATATTCACATTGTAGGTACTGTTTCTTATTAAACTGTTGTAATAACTTAATTTTATGCTAAGAAAAATACATGATGATGAAATTTTTGAGTCTAACTGGTGTAAAATTAAACATGTTAGCTTCATATGTACAAATAAGATGAGAGAGAGTTGAAACACTTATTTTAGATACAATTTAGTAACTCTGCAAAATTGTGAAAAGATCCCGAATCTAAATTAGATTTTTGAACAGCACTTCATTTGAATTTTCAAAACAGAAATTCCTTTAGTGACTGTGGAATCTTTTCCAAGGGGGGGGGGGGCTGAGCCACCCATAACGCCCCCTTAGCTACGGCACTGATCGTACCTACAGTGTAAATATACACTAATTTATATTTCTGTGTCAGAGAAAGAGAAAAAAAATATGAGCCCCCCCCCCCCCCTATAGATCACTTCTAGCTACGGCGCTGCTATAAATATAAACTATCTTTTTTTTATATTTTGAACTATTGAGGTACTTTGAAAATAGTTTTCATAAGAGTCCCCATTTATCAGTAAAGTTTTATATTTTCCCATGAACAGTCAATGCATTTTGCAAATTTTTTACAAGATTTTGTGATTTTCCTACAGCCAAATGATAAATTTTGCAATTTTTTTTCTTTTCTTCATTGTTTTGATTTTTTCTTGTCTTGATTCTTTCTCCAATAAAATTTCACACTTTTTCCATGTGATTGATTGGGGAGTTTTGTGATTTTCCCCTGAACAGAGTTGATATAGATGCATGCCGTGCACAGAAAAATTTAAGAAAGAAACAATGTTTTTTTAGTACCAGAAAATAAAAATATGCCCTCAGTTTTATGAACAAATTATTTACTGTTAACACGAATGTTGTCAAAAGACCTTGAAAAAATTGTGAATTTTAATAAAGAGTCGTGTAAAAACATGCATTTCGACAAAGAATTGCATAAAAAACGTGCATCTCAACAAAGAATCGTGTAAAAAAAACCCCAATATTTCGACAAAATACCGTGCAAAACAAGGGCTGAGTAAAAAAAGTGTCCAAGGGCTGAGTAAAAAAAGTGAATTTCGTCCAAAGACCGCGTTAAAAACATAAATTCCATCCATGAATCGAGTTAAAAATATGAATTTTGGGCATGAATCGCTCAAGAAATGCGAATTGCGTCCATGAAACATGTAAAAAATGTGAATTATGTCCACAAATTGCTCAAAACACGAATTAAGTCCTTGAATTGTGTAAAAAAGCAACAATTACTTTCATAAATTGTATGAAAAACGCATATTATGTCTATGAATCGTGTAATAAAATGCGAATTAGGTTCATAAATGGCACAAAAAACACGAATTACGTTCATAAATCACTCAAAAAACACGAATTTCACCAGCAGAAAGCTGAAATGCAAATTACATCTGTAAATTACATAATTTAATGCAAATTGCGATCATGAATTGCATAAAAAAGCGAATTACATTCATGAATCGCTCAAAAAACACAAATTACTTCCATGAATACAGCAAAAAATGCAAATAACGTTCATAAATTGCAAAATCATGTGAATTATGTCCAAGAATCGTGTAAAAAAGCAAATTAAGTTCATAAATCTTATAAAAATCTGAATTATGTCAATATATCAATCAAAAAACGCGAATTTTGTCGACAGAAAGCCCTAAAACGCAAATTACATCCATGAATTGCATAAAAATAGCAAATTACGTCCGTAAATCGCATAAAATGTGAATTATATTCATTTGTTGCATAAAAAACGTGAATTACATCCACAAATCGCTCTAAAAATGCAAATTACATTCATAAATCACATAAAAAACACGAATCACGACCATGAATTGTGAAAAAAATGTGAATTACACTCAACATTAAATTAATTTGCAGAAAGTTTTTGACTCAATATTACATGCGCAGAAAGTTTTTGGTTTTATACAAGTTTGTCCCTGAATGATAAATGATTTTTGTGATTACTCCAGATCAAATAATGAATTTTGTGATTTATTCCTGCCATTTATTGACAGTAATTTTTTCGATAGATTTATTAATTTCATGCAACTGATCTACAAATTCTTACCATGGCTAATTCGATAATTTCGCTTTTTTTTTTTTCTTCAGATGATTTACGAAGCAATTTAACTTTTTATTATTTATGACAAATTTTTCAGTTTCATGATTTTTTTTTTTTTTTCTACTTATTGATATATTTTTTGGCTTGCAACGAGTTGGCAAGGATTTTTTCTCCATGCCTGCTCATCTATTAAAAGAAGAAAAAAAATCTGATATACATTGACAACTTTTATTTATTTTAACTGCGATTGACTTATGAATTATTTTGCAAAATTTACTTTCTACTTTATTGGAAAATTTTGTAACCTTTTTCTATTGTAAAAAAAAAAAAAAAGATTATTTTCCACCAATACACTTACTTTTTTTGCTGAATTTTGTAACATTTTCATTCTGTTTTTCTGTTTCTGATGATCCATTGACAATTTTCACATTTTTTACTTGCAAATGATTTCTTCTTTTTTTTTTTTTTTTTTTTTTTTTTTTTTTTCGACCTGCCATTTGATATTTTATCAAGAAGCTCTTGGATCACTATTTACAGGGGTGAGGAATTTTTCCAAATTCTTACCAGCCAAGGATTTATTTCACCAGCCCGCAAGATGCAACACACATGCATTTGAAAATAGTTGCGATAAAATCGCACACACGATTACAGACAAAATTACTATTACTACAATGAATTTTCATAATTCTTTTTTCTATAATATTAAAAAATATATATAACAGAGGTAAGATTAATATTAGATAGAACTTAGTACCATATTTACACTGTAATAATGTGGAAAGTTAAAATATCTAGATTAAAAAAGTGTTTCTGATAATGTGCCTATTGCCTATAGTTTTTCAAAAACTAAAAATGCACTCGCCTTGTGAGAAAATCCCTTTGCCACTTAAATTAATATTATGAGACTTTCATATTATGCTGCTCCTATACCTCCTTCCTTTACCCCCCAAGGATTTTGAAGTTATTTTCAGAATTTTTGTATTTATATATGTATATTCTTATTACAACAAAAAAAAAAGAAGTGAATGTACATGAACATTAACAATATTGAAAAAACAACCAAAACAAATCATAAATAACTTAGAAAAGGTCACTAGGTACCTCTCTTTACCATTTAACGTACAAATTACTACTTTACAGAGATCTAGTGTTTAAAAATACTTAATCACCTATTGCTGTGTTTTTTATTTCAAAAGTGCATATTTTCTTGCATGTACTAAAAGTATATTCTTAATTCTTAAAACGTTTAAGTTATATATTTGCTTTTTTTATTTCTCTATTAAAATTTTTTTGTGTAGTAATTACTACAAAAAAAAAAAAAAAAATTACTATTAATATTATTATTATTACAGGATAATAATGCTGTGAATGATGTTCTCGCCAGAATATATTCTCTTCAACTACTTGTAATTATTCAGGATGTGAAGAAAGACAATGTGCTATTTCTTTCTTTTGAAGACATGCTAGTGTTTTCTCAAAAATGTCTGATTATAGCAATTTTGTAACTGCTAGCATGTATTGTAATTTTAACAGGACAGAATCCAAGGCCTTGCCTTATTAATCAGAACTTTGGTTCTAAAAAGTGAAATGCTGTTAGCACTAATTTCAGAATGTAATGTTGTAGGGTTGTCTATTAAAGAAATAGTTTTGTAAAGAAATAAATGTATTTTTTAGTATGTGTGTTTTATTTTGTCCGTCTGTGAAAAGTTCAATGATTAATACACGTATATTCATGTACGATACTGTGAGTTTGGTTCACATCATCACCTTTAACAGTATTTTCTGAAATATTGCCTGCCTCTACTACAGGGTTCATACAGACTCCTTGGACTCCTTAGAAACTACGTAGAAATGAAAACGTTCCCAAGTAGTACTTAGAACTACTTAGATAAACAAAATATTCCTTGGAAACTCCTTAAATTGTATTGCGATTTTGCACTTGAGCAAATGTTTTATCCCAGATTATTGTAAATCTTTTGATCTTATTTATGTATGTGTACATAATTTAATTAAAGTATTCAAGAGTAGATAATGGGGCCTAGTATCTTGCAGGGATATTAATAATGGAACTTTTTTTTTTCACTTTTCTATGTATGTCATGGGCAACATTCACCTTCAAAGAAAATGATTAAGGTAAAGTGCTCTAAAGCTGACACACAAAATACAGTTCTTAAAGCTAACCATCTTTAAGTAAAAACAAATATTTAAAGCATTATCAATTTTACAAATCCAAGATATCTGATTTAAGAAGAAAGTATAACTCATTCTAAATTATTTTAGAAAATTGGTAATGCTTTAAATATTTGTTAGATGTTGGCTTTAGGACACTTTACCTTATCGCTGTTCTAAAAGAATAAATTACAAGTTGTTATATTTTTTCGTGTATGTTGCGTTAGCTTTTTTCTTTCTTTCTTTTTTTTTTTTTTTAACCTTTGAAAATAATTTTTTAAAAGATGTGTGAATATATATATATAATAAGTGTTTCGAGTTTGACTGACCTCTGTGTATATGACCATTGGCACTGCTTAGGAAAGTTGATTGTGTATTTTTTTAATTTAAACTTACAAAATCACCAAGGTAGTGAATTCTGTGCATTTTCAGCACCAATAATTAGATTCTAATAGAGAAAAATTTGTTTGAAATGTTCTTCTCTCCAAATGGAGCATTGAAAATTGGAGTTTGCAAGTACATGCCACATAAATAACAACAAAAGTGGCAAGTCCTTAAAATTTTTTGGACTCCTTGGGTTTTTTCTGTACTCCTTGGATTTTTTTTTCTTCCCAACTCTGTATGAACCCTGCTACTAAAAAAATGAAAAATGTTCCTTGTTTATATAATTTCTAAAAAAGAACTCGAGCAATTTCAGAGTTTCTCGTAGGTTAAAAAAAAAGCAGGTCACTGTGGATTAGAAAAGGCACTTTTTATTTTCTTTAGAACATTTTTTTTATTCTTAAGTTTTTATTTTAAAATTTATTCTTGTGATTTTTAAAGCCTCGAGACAATACTGAGTAAATTTTTATTATGCAAACAAATTTTTCAATGACTTTTTTTTTTTGTTGTTCTGAGAGGCAACAAAAAGGCTAATTTTTTGGATGTGGGGCAAGACGGGTGCTAATTTGTTGAATGAGGGGTAAGAGGATACTATTTTGTACCAAAGGGCAGGTGGTATGCAGCACCTTCCAAAAACTACTGTGGAGGAGCTGCAATTTCTTGTGTTTCTGAACAAAAATGAATTAAAAAGTGTCGAAGTAAGCTCCTTTGGATATGAATTCAGTCTTAATGTGGTATTATGTTAGTGCTCATATAATACAACACAATTTAGTTCATGTTTTGAAAAGTTAGTTCACATCTTCAAAATAAGTCTGTTTCTATTGCTCTGTTTATTTGTTTCACTTTATTTTCAATTTATATTTAAATATGTTCATACAATTAAAATATTTGAAATTAAACAACTGAACAAGTTTTTTTTTTCAAAAATGACCAATATTGGTTAAATATTGGCAAAATATAAACAACCCAATATTGTTGCAATATTTTATGCCAATATTGTTGCAACATTGTTTAAAAATATTGGCAACATGTAAACACGCCAATATTGGTGTAATATTTTATGCCAATATTGGTGTAATATTTTATGCCAATATTGGCACAATATTCGTTACCAATATTGGTTAAATATTGGCAAAATGTAAACAACCCAATGTTGGTGCAATATTTTATGCCAATATTGGCGCAATATTCGATACCAATATTGGTTAAATATTGGCAAAATGTAAACACCCAATATTGGTGCAATATTTTATGCCAATATTGGCGCAATATTCGTTACCAATATTGGTTAAATATTGGCAAAATACAACCCAATATTGGTGCAAAATTTTATGCCAATATTGGCGCAATATTCGTTACCAATATTGGTTAAATATTGGCAAAATACAAACAACCCAATATTGGTGCAAAATTTTATGCCAATATTGGCGCAATATTCGTTACCAATATTGGTTAAATATTGGCAAAATATAAACTATCCAATATTGTTGCAATATTTTATGCCAATATTGGCGCAACATTGTTTAAAAATATTGGCAACATGTAAAACGCCAATATTGGTGCAATATTTTATGCCAATATTGGCGCAATATTCGTTACCAATATTGGTTAAATATTGGCAAAATACAAACCACCCAATATTGGTGCAACATTTTATTCCAATATTGGCGCAACATTCGTTACCAATATTGGTTAAATATTGGCAAAATGGAAACAACCCAATATTGGTGCAATATTTTATGCCAATATTGGCGCAATATTCGATACCAATATTGGTTAAATATTGGCAAAATGTAAACAACCCAATATTGGTGCAATATTTTATGCCAATATTGGCGCAATATTCGTTACCAACATTGGTCAAATATTGGCAAAATGTAAACAACCCAATATTGGTGCAACATTTTATTCCATTATTGGCGCAATATTCGTTACCAATATTGGTTAAATATTGGCAAAATGTAAACAACCCAATGTTGGTGCAATATTTTATGCCAATATTGGCGCAATATTTTATGCCAATATTGGCGCAATATTCGTTACCAATATTGGTTAAATATTGGCAAAATGTAAACAACCCAATATTGGTGCAATATTTTATGCCAATATTGGCGCAATATTCGTTACTAATATTGGTTAAATATTGTCAAAATGTAAACAACCCAATGTTGGTACAATATTTTATGCCAATATTGGCGCAATATTCGTTACCAATATTGGTTAAATATTGGCAAACTATCCAATATTGTTGCAATATTTTATGCCAATATTGGCGCAACATAGTTTAAAAATATTGGCAACATGTAAAACGCCAATATTGGTGCAATATTTTATGCCAATATTGGTGCAATATTTTATGCCAATATTGGCGCAATATTCGTTACCAATATTGGCAAAATGTAAACAACCCAATATTGGTGCAATATTTTATGCCAATATATGCGCAATATTCGTTACCAATATTGGTTAAATATTGGCAAAATACAAACCATCCAATATTGGTGCAACATTTTATTCCAATATTGGCGCAACATTCGTTACCAATATTGGTTAAATATTGGCAAAATGTCAACAACCCAATGTTGGTGCAATATTTTATGCCAATATTGGCGCAATATTCGTTACCAATATTGGTTAAATATTGGCAAAATGTAAACAACCCAATATTGGTGCAATATTTTATGCCAATATTGGCGCAATATTCGTTACTAATATTGGTTAAATATTGTCAAAATGTAAACAACCCAATGTTGGTGCAATATTTTATGCCAATATATGCGCAATATTCGTTACGAATATTGGCAAAATATGAACTACCCAATATTGTTGCAATATTTTATGCCAATATTGGCGCAACATTGTTTAAAAATATCGGCAACATGTAAAAACGCCAATATTGGTGCAATATTTTATGCCAATATTGGCGCAATATTCGTTACCAATATTGGTTAAATATTGGCAAAATGTAAACAACCCAATATTGGTGCAATATTTTATGCCAATATATGCGCAATATTCGTTACCAATATTGGTTAAATATAGGCAAAATACAAACCACCCAATATTGGTGCAACATTTTATTCTAATATTGGCGCAACATTCGTTACCAATATTGGCAAAATATAAACTACCCAATATTGTTGCAATATTTTATGCCAATATTGGCGCAACATTGTTTAAAAATATTGGCAACATGTAAAAACGCCAATATTGGTGCAATATTTTATGCCAATATTGGCGCAATATTCGTTACCAATATTGGTTAAATATTGGCAAAATGTAAACAACCCAATGTTGGTGCAATATTCGTTACCAATATTGGTTAAATATTGGCAAAATGTAAACAACCCAACATTTTTGCAGTATTTTATGCCAATATTGGCGCAACATTGTTTGCCAATATTTAACCAATATTTGTAACGAATATTGCGCCAATATCGGTATGAAATATTGCGCCAATATTCACTTGTTTACATTTTGCCAATATTGGTAATGAATATTATGCCAATATTAATATGAAATATTGCAATGATATTGACGCGTTTACATTTTGCCAATATTTTTAAATAATGTTACGCCAATATTGGCGTAAAATATTGCAACAATATTGTTTTATTTAAATTTGGCCAATGTTTAACCAATATTGGTAACGTATATTGCACCAATATTGGCTTGAAATATTGTATCAGTATTGGGCTGTTTACATTTTGCCAATATTTAACCAACATTGGTAACGTATATTGCGCCAATATTGGCGTGAAATATTGCACCAATTTTGGGGTGTTTACATTTTGCCAATATTTAACCAATATTGGCAACGTATATTGCGCCAATATTGGTATGAAATAATGCTATGAAATTATGCACCGATATTGGCATAAAATATAAATGCAATATTTCATGAAATTTTGTCTAAATATCGGCAAAATGTAAACATCCCAATATTTGGGCAATATTTTATGCCAATATTGGGGCAATATTTTATGCCAATATTGGCGCGCTGCAAATATTGGCTAAATAAGGGCAAAATGTAAACACCCCAATATTGGAGCAATATTTCATGCCAATATTGCGCCAAGATGCCAATATTGCTCCAAGATATAGCCAATATTGGCCCAATATTGTTTGGCTACTGGGGTAGTTTCTCACTATACATCCAATAGTTGTAATGGTAATTTAATAGCTTTTACAAATTCTTGTTGCGAATTTAAATTTTTATTATGCTCAATCATAGGATTGAATATATCTAGAGGTGCCTCTCTAGTATTAGGTTCTATACTCAATTACTTCAAGAGCAAATTAAATTAAATGTCAGACAAATATAATATGAACTTAAAAATTATTAACAGCTTCTGTAAAAGTAGTCCTTTGAACCATAAACACTATAAAACACAGTATATATCAGGATGGAGAAATGTACAAATACTTTTTTTGCAAGAAATTTTTAAACTTTTCCTATTAGAAAATTATTTTACGTCTTTATCGAAATTTTCTGTTGTGTAATTTAAAACGCACGGTAAACAGACTGTATTAAAACTATTTTTGACAAAATATCTGTTTTTATTTAGCTAAAAATTAAAAATTTTAGAGTGTACAAATACTTTTTTTGCCAACTGTATGAGTTCGAAACAATTAAACAGCTAGAGGGTTTAAAAGAACTGATGTCACAGAGTACCAAGCTGCAACATTTCAATGAAAAAAATTACAAATGTTAGAAAAGTGACTTTTCTCTCTCTCTCTCTCTCTCTCTCTCTCTCTATATATATATATATATATAATTTATTTATTTATTTATTATACCTTTTGCATCTAGAATTCAGAAATTACTTGGTGCTCTTTGATTTTGCGCGTCGTTTCTCTGCGCCAGATTTTTCAAAATTATATTTTCAACCTAAATTATTTCTTGCAAAAAATTATTTTTTTATAATCTATCGCATTTTAGATGGAGGTTTCACATGGCTGGCACTTTAAAAGTTGGAACGTCTTAAGCACCGTGATGTCATATCACTTCATAAGTAATTTTCTCTTACTAAACACAGCTTTAAATAACTTTATATATATATATTTTAATATTTAAAAGTTTATATGTGTGCTACAACAAGTTCTTTTGTTATAATTTTGAATTTATCACTAAGAATATTTAATTAAAAATGAAGCACGCGTCAGTTAAGGAATTTATAATATTTATAACAGCATTTATTGTTTGTCTATTAAAAATTAGTAAACAATTATTTTTTGGATATTTTCATTCCGTTATATAACTGTTTGTGCAAGCCTGTGTGTATTTTTATAGTTTATAAATAGCTCTATAATAGTATGAATAAAATAATACTCAAAGTTATTTATAATTTTTACGGATAACATAAGTATTTGAATTTTTTGTACACTAAAACTCAGTGATATATTTACGTAAAACATACAATGTCTTTTCACCTTTTATACTTTTTTAAATTTTAAATTTACATGAAGTTCAGCTGTAAATATATTTTGCTTTTTTACATTACGTATATTGTAAAATTTAACTATCTTAAGGAGTGTTTTGTGCCTGAAAATCATCTTCATTTTTCGAAAATTCAGCAAGTTTTCGCAAAATATTAAACTTTTCTTTTTATATTTTCTCCGAGAGCTGTATTTTTTAAATGTAATGAAAAAATAAGATTCATGCTACAAATTGTGCCTGTTATGACTCTAACTATATCATCCGATTTTTTCACAACTTCAAATTGATTAAACACTTCAATTTACTTAATATTTAATAAGAAATATTATCAAGCTGTTTGTTATCTTATTCAATAAATGAACCATTCAACCCATAACTTTGATTACAATATAATTAAATTAAATAAAATCTTTACAGTTCCTATATTTTATACGTTTTAGTTTTTTTAATAAAAAAGTTCACTTAAAGACAGAATGCCGTTTAATATAGAAGGCGCAATTAAATTTTTTTAAACTATTTACTAATGATACTCAGATTATGACTATGCGGATATATGACTTTAAAAATTTTCACAAATTACAAATAAAAGAATAGTATAACTTATTAACTTATTTAACATAATGAAAATTCAACTAAAATTAAATCGATAAGTAAAAGTTCAACTAAAATTAAATCGATAAGTTGCAAGCGAGTTTTTTTTAAAGAAAAGTAATTGCTCTAAAATAAGTATTCGAATCTCTAGATGGTAGAATCTGCCAAATTAATTACAGAATTTAAAAAAAAGATATCATGAAATAAAGCATATATGAAAGTTATCCTATTTTAAAAATAGTTAGCGGAACTGTATACAACTAAATTGATGCTTTAAATAGTAAAGTTAAATGTTAAATTGAATGATAGAACTCTAAAATTTATTTCAAGAAAATCTTTCCAAAAGAACAGGAGATATTCTCTACCTCAGCAACACCCTGAATTTTTTTTCCAGAACTCAATTTCATTTCCTTTTAAACTGACCAACTGATGTTTATTTAACCTTGTATAAACATTGGATTCATGCTTAAAATTTATTTAAGAGTACGGTCTAAACTTTTATTCATTTAAATACTAAGTTACTCTAAATTGAAAATAAAAAATTGTAACCGCGTAAAAATAAAAAATAAAAAGCATTCTATTTTGATTTTGGAGTTTTTTTTATTGTGGTATGTGATTCTACAACTCGAGATATGAGTAATGGCTAGGTAAAAACACATTAAAAAATTTATTACTATTTTTATCAACATTTGATTTGCTACAGATAAAATGCAAAGGTGTAAAATACCTTTTAAAAATGTTTGTGAAATACATAGCTTTTCCAAAGAAATATTTTTACTTTCCCAATCTGACATTCTTATTAAGATAATGAATTATGTAGTTATATAAAATCACTTAAAACTAACTGTATTTGTTTTTTACGTATATTTAAAATTTTGATTAATGTAACTTTAATGAGGTTAATTTAGTCACATGACTTTCATCGACTACTGACGACTATTCTTTATAACAGAATACTCTTGAACGTGACTTTTATTAACTACAGAAGCTATACATTGTAAAGGAATACTATTTTAGTATTAATTTTTTTTTCGAATACTGTTAAATGAGGAAGAATTTATTATTCTGAGAAAAGAATTTGGTACAGTCAATTGCGATAGCTTTGGCCTATAACTTTGGCCCTTGAGAGGAAAAAGATTAAATCTGCTACATCACATGAGTTAACAGCAAAGTTTTACTCTCAAAATATAAATAGAAACCCTAGAGTGAGTTTGACCGCTTATTGGAAATAATTCGAACAGGTTCCACCATGTCAGCATGGATGAAAATTCCGTAAAAGTTGGAGCAATGTTACTCCAATTGCCTGTGTGTATATAGCTTTTTCTACATTTCCAAAAATCTCACATATAGCCGTATAAATCTACCACGGAATAGACCGAAGAAAATTTTCTTTTATATTATTTCAATAAATTATTTTAAATAGCGGAAATATTTTACTATGGGTGTTGTGTAATGTGTCTGTAATCGACCGATGCTGATGCTTTAAAAAAAAAAAATAGAACTGTGGTGGTACATTACTTTACCCCTAATTCTAATCTTCAACTGTCGAAATTGCACCAAAATTTTTGAATAATATTTTCTTTTATTATATACCATATATTCCATCATATTGGAAACAAATAGATTTCGTAACAGAGAATATTTTTAACAAATAAAGTGAAATAGTTACTTCGCTATGAAAAGTTTCTTTTTATCCTTTAATATTTTTGGGTCTAAATATTTTCATTAAACCACTTGCTAAACGCCAGATTATACCGAACCTGAAGAGAAACATTGATGTACTTTTAAAGCAATTTATTATTTAATTCGGATGAAAGTTAATCATATCAATATTTTAGCAAAAGACTTATTTTACCCTTGAAAAATTTAAATAACATCTCCTTTTCACATTTATAGAGTAGGTGAGGGGGGGGGGGTGTAAAGACACGCACTTTCCATAAATTTTGATTTTTTAACCAATACATTGGTCTACATCTATGTAATGAAGGATTATAATGTTAAATTAGAACCTTAAGCACGTGGCATCATCAACCGATATTCAATCAAGTTGTAATTTCGTAAGAAAATGTAATTTTTAAAAATCATTGCTTTGTGTGCTTTTGTCTCATCGGTTGGAATAAAAATACGCATTTTACTATGAGTTTTTGACCCCTTACTGTCGGGTTTGCCCCATTTTTTTAAAAACTTAAAGTTACGTAAAAGCATTAGTTATGTCACTGATATTTTTAGTTAAACTGAAAATTATAAGTGAAACCATGTAAAAACCTAAAACAAAATAGCGGTTTATGAAATCACAAAGAGCAAGTAACCTCTATCTGACGCAACAAAAATCGTTCTATAAATAATACGAGCGGTCTCCCAGACAGATTGATCGTAGAATGATTAAAAGGGTTGAATGACTCATAAGATACTAATTCTGAGCTAAAACTTATGTAATGATAAATTTTATGTATGTATTGTAATAAAAACTCTCTCATTTTGAAGCCTTTAGCGATTGCAATAAGTTACAAAACGAATGAAAATTAATAACTGAAATTAATAACTGAAAATGAAAATGAAATCCTCCAATTTCACACGGAATTTTTAAATAGTTTAGAATTAAGTGGATTGCCTCCACACATTCTCACCTTAAAAATCGGAGCAATAGTAATATTACTAAGAAATTTAAGTCCTAACGAAGGTCTTTTAAATGGGACCAGGTTGATTGTACGAAATATGTACGATAATTGTTTGGATCTAGCAGTTATTACTGGCGACAGAGCTGGAGAAAGAGTTTTGATTCCTAGAATCGATTTAATGCCATCAGATACAACTCTTCCCTTTTCATTTAGAAGACGCCAATTTCCAATTCGTGTTGCGTTTTGTATGACAATTAATAAAGCACAAGGACAGACAATGGATTCTGTTGGTATTTATTTACCTGAGCCAGTATTTAGCCACGGTCAATTATATGTCACGATGTCTAGAGTAGGTTCATTTAAAAATTTGAAAGTGCAAATAGTTCCAAAAAGCAACAAAACAATTAATGTGGTATATAAGGAAATACTTTAACTCGAAAAGAAAATTAAAATCTTAACTCCAAAAGAAAAGAAAAACCTATTATTGAACGAATATGAAAACTGATTTCATACTTATTATAGATAAAACTGAATAAAATTTATATTTTCTTCTTAGTAGACTTTTTTTTTTATTTCATTCATTTTTATTATTTATTTCATTCATTTTTATTATTTATAAGCTTTAAATGTAACATACTCATCTCATACATATTTCTTTCCGTCGAATCTCGACGGGTGCAGCTAGTTAAACTATAAAACAATAGTTGAACTGAAAAATAAACTGTGAAAACTCTGTGATAACAGCGCTCTTTGAGGCCGTTAACAGGAGTCAAAGTTTAAGACCTTAAAGCGTTTGATGAAAGACGAATATGGGTTTTTTTTTAAATAGATACGGAGATACCTACGTTCTGCAATTAAACAAAAAACTTAATTAGAAAAAATAAAATGTAGTTAACTAGCTTATATTAGTTAAGAAGCTATTATATTTTATACAAAAAAAACTATAGAGCTTTCCACACAAGTAATTTGCTTAACCTGCTACCTAGAAGTTTAAACAAATTAGATCGAGGTTAACTACATTGAATTTACAATCTAAGAAGCTTCCATTCGTCACTGAATTTTTGGATGCGTAAAACTGCAAGATATTTCCAATTAAACAATAAAGCAAAATTTAACAAATATTACAACAAAATTTTAGAACTTAAACTTGCCTATTGTGTGAAACTAATGTGTGTGCTTCTTGGCACGCAGTGCTACTTTTTTCACAAGGTTTGAAAAAACAGAATAACTACACTTGAAACCAAATTGTTAGTTAGCGATTATGACTGTACAAACGTTGCTACATATAAAAACAGTCAGTGCATATCTTTTCCCCGTGCGTATTTTTACCCCCCACCTACTCTGCATATACGAAACAAAATTGAGACACATTCATCTTTTTTATGAAAAGAACTCTCAAATAAAACTGATTTCATTAGAAAAATTACCCCTCTTTCTTATTTGTGATTCTTTTAATTCCTCAATAGGTAACAGTAAACTTTGGTCTTTCTTCACCAAATAGAAATTTGAATACATCACACATTAATTAAACATAACAAATAATTAAACCTAACAAAAATTACAGCATAGTATTCCTCTTGTGTGATCAAAGGCAAAATTGAATGAGCATGCGTTTTTCGTTATAGACATTTTGTAAAGAAATTCTTTTGTTTGGCCTTGCAAATGAACAATAAACATTATTTATGCGTCATATTCTACAAAATGTATATATTAGTGTCCTTCATAAATGCAAATCAATTTCACTATGTTTCAAAGTGTGCAACATCATTAAAAAGAATTTGAAACTATTTTATCCCATCCACCGTAATGTAATGGGATACTTTTAACTGTCCCTTTATTTGAACTATATATCATATTTTACAAAAATTTTAAATTATTCAGTAAAAAGGTAGTTTTTGTGCTGTTATAAGCAAACAAAGAGACAGAAAGATGTATCAGTCTACAACTACAGATGCTATGTATTAATATAATTACGAAAGCACCTAAAAAATTTAAAAGCGCATGTCGAAATTGAAAACGCATTTTTAGCAATTATTACCCAAAGACCATATTGTAACCGATATCCGTTTTTGTTCCTGTAAATGGATTTAAAATGCTGTGAATGTCCTGTTCTAACGTAATCATAGTGCAATTTAGCAATTTATGTCAGTTAAAATGCAATTGCATTAGTGTATTATCCTTAAAATACTATTCAAACGATTTTTCCACATGTTTCATAATTTAATGGAATTCTTTTGGGTGCCCATGTAAATGAACTATTAATTCCATACAATATCAAACATGCCTTGGGGACCTTTAATAAGGTTTACCAATTGCATGAAAATCCGAGTATATTTGCGATATAAAATATTATGTGCGAGAATGTTTAAATATTATGATTTTTTGTGTTGCCATCTGTTTTTTATGATATGAGATGATTGCTGTTCTGTGTTGTTGAAATTGCGTGTTTGTCCGGGTAACCAATGAAGAGAAAATGAATTGCCACCGATTGGATTTAAATCAGTGATCTCATGATCAGGAGGCAAGTGCGTTAGCGTCAAGCAAAAGAGCAAGCCAGTTACTCTAAGTTTGTAACTCGCTTTATACTGACCAAATAGCATGAGATCGCTACAATTTTAATACACATTTCTATCATTAATTTTCAAAGCATCAGATATTTTAAATGTGTATTTAACTATCTCCCTTGACAAAATTGGCCAGTTAGAATTTTTTTTACTCTGCATCGAACAAGATCATTACAAATAATTTATAGAACATAAAAATCGCATATGTATTTATAAAATTCGTCCAATTATAAAAGAAAGGAAACAAAGTCTAACTTATAACACTTACAGTGCTCAGCAAAAGTTTAGAGACTGGTGTTGTTTAACCTTTAAATAAAAAATACGCACTCTTGAGTTTTACAAATGACTATATTTATTTTTAATTATATTTTAATCATTTTAGGATAAAAATAATGGTTATAATATAAGATAATATTTAATTTAACTGAAAAAAGTAAAATTGGCATATTGCAAAAGTTTAGACACTTTTTTGATTTTTTACCAAGTGTTCGTGGAAAACGCAAATTTCTAAATTATGATGTCACATGCCTGAAGTATTTAAGTATACCTCGATATAGCACCAATTAGTGAAAATGCCGCGAGCTAAAAATATTCAATCAGATGAGGTAATTGAAGTAGGAAAGCTGAAACGGACAGGGAAGACTGTTGCAGAAATTTCAGCAGCAGTCAATCGTCCAAAGTGGTCTGTCGATGAAGTATAGTCTATGGGTGACTCCTTCAAAACAAAACATAAATCTGGAAGACCTTGTGTGACCAAAAAATGAGATAACAAAAGGGTCCATAAACTGGCATTTACACAAATGATGATTGCTACTCACATTAAAACTAAGTCAGGACTGTCCGTATCGACGGATATAATTCGTAGATGAATTAAAGAAAGAAATAAATCAATTTGCATGAAAATTATAAAATAATCAATGAACTTGAAAGCAAACGTCATATGGACACATATGGTACGCTATGATATTCAGAAACGAAAAAAAGAGAAATTTGAATGGCCCAAACGGGTGGGCATATTATTGGCATTTAGAGCCTGAGACTTTCTTAAGTCGACAGAGAGGAAGTGATTTTTAATGATTTGGTCCCCACTTTGCTTTAATGCTTGAGTATCTCTGCAGTTGTTCAACGGTTGACAAGCAACACAGGACTACACGCATACGTTAGAGATCGATTTTCGGTCATTTTAGGAACTTTAAACTGGTCTAAAGTATGGATTTTAGCAAGATAATGAGTCGATTCATGTTGCATACAAAACAAGAACTTTGTTTAACTCTGAAAATACTACTAATCAGAACTGGCCGGCGTGTAGTCCTGATCTGGATCCAATCGAAAACATTTGTAACATCATATGTCGTCAGGTTTATGCCAATTTTTACTATATTTTTCTGCTAATAAGCTTCGAGCTGCTGTTGAACATCTTTAGTACAAAATAGACCCCCTCCCCCAAGTGATGGAGCATTTAGTTTCTTCGATGAAAAGTCACATTCTTGCACTAATTGCAGACAATGTAGGTGCAACTCGATTTTAATTTGTAGTTATTTTTCTGTAAATATACAAATTGTCTATACTTTTGCTACAATGTTAATTTGGATTTTTTGTCATTATACAGGGTGATTCAAAAAAGATGGGAAAAATTTTAAGAGGTGATAGTACACATCAAGACAAATAATATTAAATGGGAAACTAAGGGTCCCAAACGTCTTCCGAAGGAGATAGGCGCCATCAAAGTTAAGGGTCCAAAATTTGAAATGATTATAAAAAACGGAAAAATTGGTCGATTTATTTGCGGTTTTCACGAAAACTATTCTTTATGTCAGTATTGTCTTGAAAATAAATTATAAAGATAAATTTCAAAAAATGCCGATAGAGGGCGCTTTAGACTTTGGAGCAACGAACAACTATTTTTTACCGTTATTTTTTGCATCTCATTATTTTTTTTTAGACGTTTAGACATAAACTTAAATTTTGTGCTCAAAATCTGAATAGATGAGAGTGGTTAAGTAGCGCAAACTGAACTGTGTTCAATGGGGGTAGGGAGGTTCAAATTTTAAATGATTATAAAAAACGGAAAAATTGGTCGATTCGTTCGCGGTTCTCTCTAAAACCATTCTTTATGTCACTATTTCCTTGAAAATAATTTTTTTAAATAAATTTCAAAAAATTCCGTTAGAGGGCGCCTTAAACTTTAGAGTAACCAACAACTATTTTAACCATTACTTTTTTCTATCTAATTAAATACTTGCAAAAGAGACTTAAATTTTGAGCTCAAATTCTGAATCGTTGGGAGGGGTTAAGAAGCGCAAACTGAACTGTGTTCAAGAGTTGAAATGTTACCCTACCCATTCTACGAGTACAGTTCAATGTTTCGCTACTTAATTACTCACAATGATTCAGATTTTGAACTCAAAATTTAAGTCTAAGCTTTTAAAACATTTATTTAGATAAAAAAAATAATAATAATAACGGTTAAAATTAGCTGTTGGTTACTCTAAAATTTAAGGCGCCCTCTAACGGAATTTTTTGTAATTTATTTTTTAAATTTATTTTCAAGGAAATAGCGACATAAGGAATGGTTTTAGAGAAAACCCCAAACAAATCGACCAATTTTTCCGTTTTTTATAATAATTTGAAATTTGAACCACCTCACCCCCATTGAACACAGTTCAGTTTGCGCTACTTAACTACTCTCAAGGATTCTGATTTTGAGCTCAAAATTTAAGTTTATGTCTAAATTTCTAAAAAAATTTAATAAGATGCAAAAAATAATGGTAAAAAATAGTTGTTCGTTGCTCCAAAGTCTAAAGCGCCCTCTATTGGCATTTTTAGAAATTTATCTTTATAATTTATTTTCAAGACAATAGAGACATAAAGAATAGTTTTAGTGAAAACCGCAAATGAATCGATCAATTTTCCCGTTTTTTATAATCATTTCAAATATTGGACCCTAAACTTTGATGGCGCCTATCTCCTTCGGAAGACGTTTGGGACCCTTAGTTTCCCATTTAATATTATTTGTCTTGATGTGTACTATCACTTCTTAAAAATTTCCCCATCTTTTATGAATCACCCTGTATATTATGTAAAAGGTAAAATTTAAATTGTAATGTTTGTGAATAAAGGATAATTCACAACTAATGTATGACAGATGAATTACAAAAATTCGGTACATACTTCTGAATATAGAAGCGTAATCAATCATTGTTTAAACTTTTGCTGAGCACTGTATTATAGTACCATCGTATTATTTAAAATACTATTTTGTCATAAAAAATGGGAAAATTCCCAAATTTCTGATGGGTTTGTGGACATGTGTCAAAAACTTGCATTAATAAAATAAACAAATAAAACAAAGCACTGCTGAATCTAAATAAAACATTGTATAGGCAGGAAACATGTAAAGGGAAGAAAACAATTTTCAATTCGAGAAGTATATTTCAAAAAAAGAAATTCAGAAAGCATTCTCAAAGTGTTTTCTCTCAGCTTCTGTACATAACTACACATTTCAAAAAGTGCTTTTAAAATATTTTGGAATTCCCCGTCATAAATAATGTTAGAAACATCGAATATCTCTTGGTTAATGTTGACTACATATAATTATTTTCTATGAACAATATTTAAAAAAATTCCTTTGTGACAGAATTTTTTTCAAAATTGTCCTAGAAGCGCATGAGAAGTATTATTTTTTCGAAAGTGTGGTACGATTAGAATAAAAAAAAATTATTTACATTTGTAGCAATTACTTAAATAAACTCGTAGCCAAAGGGTTAAAAAGTGTTTCACACTAGCAGATTTGTTTAAAAAATACAAAATTATTAGTGGTAAATATTGAAAATATAAAAATCGTGCTGGTGAAGTCCGTATTGTTGCAGCTCGATGATATTCTACTAAAATCATCACTTTTTCAATATTATACGTTTAATAAAATGCCTTTGAGAGCAAATTGAGAGTAGTACATAGTGTTTAATAATGTAAAGAACCATATATAATATCAGTAACCTCGATTATCTGAAACTATTTTTTTTTTAAATTCTCGAAATATTCATTCTGCTGAGAGGTATGTAAAAATTTTTTTATATTAAGGAGTGAATGTAAAATAAAATAAAAAGACATAAATTTTTCTTAAGAACGAAATCAATCGGATAATGCCGAGATATTTGCAATCCTATTTTCCACACTCTTCAATTTACATGACATTGTATTTCATTCAAATTCCAACTCAATTATATATTTTAATTGGAAATAGGCGCTTAATCCGCCGCAGTAAACTGTTAGTTAATATAATTATTATTTTATGGAGTTATAAGAATGTTTCTTTTACGCAACTCGGTTAATTAACCCGTCGTCCAAGAAACTATCTTCAAACTATAAGATTAATGCCAATACTGGCTTAAGGTAAATTTCACGTTCACTTGACATTTAACACGTAACGCGTGTTTCTTGTTATCATCAAGTGATATTTAATTCGGCGTTCTACTTGTACTTTTTATCAATCCTTTACTAATTTATTTGTTTTTTCGCTATTTAAAATAAAAATTATGCCAATTAATATAATTTACGAGTAGTTTGGCATTTATATAATTTATTGAAATGGATCGACGGGATAATCAATTAGCACCTGTAATTCCGTAATAAAGCATCACTATATATTAAAAATATTTAAGTATACGTTTCAATTTTATTTTGGGAGATGCTATACTTTTTTAAATGGTTTACATAGGCTTCATTTTCATATTTTATATTATGCATATTAATGATGGTTAAGTATGACGGTGCTCCAACACTTAGTTTAAAATTGAAAACACGAACAAATAAAGCTATTATTTACCTATCATGTGAAGTATAGGGTAAGTTTTCCAATTGTTTTGAAAATCGAAAAAAAAATTTGACGGATTTACACGTTTCAGACCCTGGAGAATCCGAAAAACACATTTTTAGAAAAAAAAATTGCCACCCGCTTGTCTGTCTGTCTGTAATTGCTCTATCTCCCGAACAAATTGACACAGAGACCTGAAATTTGCTGTGTACTTAGTATGTAATAATGGGGAAAAGCCTATTGAATATCGTTAACTTAGATTATCCGGAACAATTTTTTACGGATTTTCGAAACATTCATTCTCATGAAAGGTGCATAAAAGTTTTCGAATTTTTTTATTTTAAAGAGTGAATGTAAAAGAGTATAAAATCATAAATTTTACATAAGAATGAGATGAATCTTATAATTAGTTGCCGAGATATTTTAGGTCTTATTTTCCACAATCTTAGATTTTTCATGACCCTCTATTTCATTCAAATTTTAATTGAAATATGTATTTTAATTGAAATTGAGATGCTTAATCCGACGCAGTAAACTTTTAGTTAATATGGTTATCATTTTTGAAGTTATAAGGATTTTTCTTTTACGCAGTTTACTACTAATTGATTATCCTGTCAACCAAAAAACTATCTCCAAACAATAAAATTAAATGTCAATAATGCCTTATCGCAAACGTCACATTCACTTCACATTAAACACGTAACACGTGTTTGTTACATCAGCAAGTGATTTTTTAATTCGACGTTTTATTTGACTTTTTATTAATCTTTTACTATTTTATTCGTTTTTTCGTAAAATGTAAAAATAAAAGTTATGCCAATTTGTATAATTTTGGCAAGTAGTTTAGCGATTTATATAATTTCTCGAAATGGGTCGATAGGATAATAAAATAGTATCCTCAATTCCGTTTTAGAGCATTTCTATGGATTAAAAATATTTAAATATGCGTTTAAATATTATTTTAGAATTGCAATGCTTTTCATCATTTGTATTTTTATTTCCATATTTTACATTATGGATATCCATGATTTGTATCATGGTGGTCCCCAACGACTAGCTTTCCTATAGAAATAATAATAAATTAGTTTATCAATATTTTGTCTGAAGTTTTGATATAATTATGAAATAAATTACATATGTATGGATTTCATTTAAATTATTTGCTTTGTCATTGATACTGCATGAAAAAAAAGTTTTTATTTATCTCTATATATAATACCAGCCATTTTCGTGTGTTTAGCTTTATCAAAATTCTTAGATAGTTAAAGATAGCTCTATCTAAACAGTTATTTTTATTGCATTCATGTAAAATAGTATTTTTCTAAATTCAAAAGTAGTTTGTTATGCGGGTATTTATCCATTAAAGATTCACTCTAAGAATGTGGAATCAAATGTTCGAAGTATGAAGTATCAAATGTTCTTTTGTGGCATAGTTTATAAAAACAAATAGCTCCTATATCTATTCACAGATCGCAGCTTTTATATTTACATAGTATATTTATTAAAAAAAGAGTATATTTGAAGCAATATAGTTTTATTTAATTATGTTTTTAATGAATAAAATTATTGTTAATCAGGATAGAAGAATTGGTATTTTTTTGTAAGAGAATGCTTGTTCTCTTAAAACATTGCAACAACAAATTGACAACATTAATTTTATATTAACAAATGTATAAATGAAAATTTATATTAAATTATCTGTTTATTTGAAATCAATACAAAAAACCCTGAACCTTTTAAAAGCTTGTGACGCAGCACTTTATCTTACATCTCTAAGAATTTTAAATTTGGGTCTTAAAACTAATGATATCAAAATTTATGTGACGCTATGCTATTAATATATATATATATATATATATATATATATATATTAAAATTTCTTCATTAATGCTTTATCATTTACATCTTTCATAATTTCGAAATATGAATCTTAAAAGTTATGATATCAAAATTTAAGTGACGCCTTGATGAGACTTTAAACGATGTTTTAAAATTCCATTTATTTATTTATTTATTATCTAAATACATTTACATATCTAAACAATACTTTTCATTTTTCAATACACTGTTAAATACATCACTTTCACTGAATATATATAATGCACTGAAATGTTTTATTTGAATAAATTGGCTTATCTTTTGTGCTACGCTATCCAAAATCAAAAGTAACATTTAAATAAATGTTTTTCCACCATTGTATCTAAACTAAGTTAAATATATGCAAATAGATACAATGACGCAAAAATATTCATTTAAATGTTACTTTTGATTTTGGATAGCGTAGCACAAAAGATAAGCCAATTTATTCAAATAAAACATTTCAGTGCATTATATATATTCAGTGAAAGTGATGTATTTAACAGTGTATTGGAAAATGAAAAGTATTGTTTAGATATGTAAATCTATTTAGATAATAAATAAATAAATAAATGTATTTTAAAACATCGTTTAAAGTCTCATCAAGGCGTCACTTAAATTTTGATATCATAACTTTTAAGATTCATATTTCGAAATTATTTATATTAATAGCATAGCGTCACATAAATTTTGATATCATTAGTTTTAAGTCCCAAATTTAAAATTCTTAGAGATGTAAGATAAAGTGCTGCCTCACAAGCTTTTAACCCGTTCAGGGTTTTTTGTAATGATATCATTGCTTTTTTAGGTTAATGATAAAAACAAAAAATTAAAGACTAATGCAAAAAATTCATATTCATGATTCATTCACCTTTATTACCCCTCCCCCATCCACTTAAAAAAAAGATATTTCATATTTTATTCATGTGTGCTGTACTACTTGATTTTGTTAAAAACAACTCTGTAGTAAAATACGTTAGTAAAAGATAAGAAGGTAATGTACATTCAGCACCATACATCTCAGAAAGGGTTTTATAATCTATGCTGTATGTAATGTATCATTTCTCATTCTTGTTAACTATGTTTATTCTTTGAACATGTTGATACATATACTGCAGATGGATTAAAATGATCAGGGATACAATATTCAGAATGTGCAGGAAAGTATATCATAATCTATGCTGCATGCATGATTCTTGTTAATTATGTTTCAACCTATGTATAGGTTGATAATATTGCAGATTGATTAAGACTATATGCGTTACAATATTCAGAATATGCTGGAAATGTTTCATAATCTATGTTGCACACATGTTTTTCTTTCTTGTTAGTTATGATTTGTTCTTTATATAGACTGGTAAAATTACTGCAAATAGATCAAAATGATAGGTTTACAATATTTGAACATGTATTGGAAAGTGTTTCATAATCTATACTTATGCGTAATTTTTCATTCTTGTTAGTTTATTTATGTTTTGCTGTTTGCATAGGGTGGGAAGATTACTGTACAAAGATGAAAATTATAGGTTTAAAGTATTCAGAATGAATTGGAAAATATCTAAACATGCTGTATGCAAAAATTTTTATTGTTGTTAATTATGCTTTGTTTTTGCACAGAATGGTAAAATTCTTGTACATGAATGACAATAAGTTTACAGTATTCAGAATGAGTAGGAAAATGCATCATAATCGATGCAGTATGCATGATTCTTTGTTCTTGTTAGTTATGTTTTGTTCTTTGCACTGGGTGGAAAAATTACTGTATATGGATGAAAATAGTATTCAGAATATGTTGGAAGTTGCATCATATTCTATGTTGCACACATAACTTTTCGTTCTTGTTTTTTCTTTTTTTTTCTTTACACATTGATAAAATTATTGCAGATGGATGAAGGCATTTAATTAAATCAGGCTTATATTAAAACTGATAATATATATTCTAAATTAATCAATGTACCTGTCATTTGTACAAATGAATGTCCTGATTGGTAATTGCCCCGGTGTAATTGATAATTACAATGTTCCCAGGGTAGTTACCAAGAATCAAAAATTTTTAATTAAGCAAACTTTAAATAATATTTTAATCAAAGCCTATATTTTATTGAATAGAAACATGGTGAATCATTAACCATGCTAAATTTGGTCACATCTATTGTAAACATTAAAAAGATATTTAGATGTTAGTGTTTTTTGATTAGGAATTACCCCGGTCCACCCTATAAGTTTCATACTTCAATTAGGAAAATGTTTAACTGACAAAGAAAGAAAATCAGGACTCTGTTATTTATTAAATATTTTCATTTCATATGAAACTTTCCATTCTTGGGCGACTTAACTTACAAAATAAAACTAATATATTTTTATTGAACATTTCAGTCACCAAGCATAAAACATGCAAATTACATAAATTTAAAAATTTCATGTTTTTTAGATTTTAAATTTTTTTTAACATAATTTTGTGAAAAAAGCAGACAGCCATTAAAAAATATTCCGTGTTTGCTTAGGATTTCTTTAAGTGCAATACATCAAAAGTCTTTTCTAGATTTTCAACATTGTATGTAATATTTTGACGACTTGAAAATTTTTTATTTTTTTCTCATAAATCATGTAAAATAACATTTATCCAACAAGAACCACATTTGATTTACTAAACAGCTATAAATACAAATTCCAATTGAAATCTACCCTAAACCCGAAAAACTTAAACCAGATTCAATTGGAATTTTCAGGTGGCATTTCAAAATATATTATTTTGTCACAGGTAAAAAGGTTCTAATTAGAAGCTTTTTTTTTTCTTGTGGTTTTTTCAATTGGGTTAAGGATAGATTTCAATAGGAATTTTCAGGTTCTGGGTAGTGCATGTTGACAGAAATTAATTCGTTTTTTCTTAAACAGATTAATGTTTACACTGATTTTTATTTCAGTTCAAATTGGGTTCTTGTCAATGTGTATCAGCAGAAATTATTTTTCCTTTTTCGGATCAAGTTAAGATTCCGTACAATTTTTTTTTTTTGGGGGGGGGGTGTTGGAGTGAGTTCAATTCAAATATAATTTTCAAGTTCTGGTCAGACTGCATTTCCGCAGAAAATAGTTTGTTCTGTGCGTATCAATGAAAATTACATTTTCTTTCTCATTTCAGGATATGGTTCGATAGATTTTTTTAAGGTTCAAATTTGGTAATGGGTCGACTTGAAATGAAATTTTTAAGTTCTTGTTGAGTTACATTTCAATCTATAATATTTTGCCGCAAATAGATTGACTACTGGAGGGATTTTTTTTTTGTGTGTGTGTTTGGATTGTGTTTAGGATAGACTTCAAATGGAAATTTCCGGTTCTGGTCAATGTATGTCAAAGGAAATTATTTTGTCTTTCTTGGACAAATTTATGTTTCCATAAATTTTTTTTTTTGGTTTAGATTGAGTTTCAGGTAAACTTATAAGTTTTTGTCGGTGCTTATTGGCAGAAATTATTTTTTCAATTTTGGATCAGGTTACAGTGTGATGGGATTTTTATTTATTTTTTTTTGTTTCGATTTGGGTTCAATTCAAATAGAATTTTTAGGTTCTGGCCAGGTTGCATTTCCATGAAAAAAATATTCTGTCCTGTACAGATACTGGATTACAATTCCTATGTTTTTTTTTGGTGGGAGGGGGAGGGGGGGAGTTTGTATCGGGTTTAAGATTTTATTAAAATTTCCATGCTCTAGTCTGTACGTATTTACATAATTTTTTTTCTAAAAATCTTGATATGGTTGGATAATTGTTTTTTTTTTTCGGGTTTGAATATCGATTCAGTTTGACTTGAATTGGAATTTTCAGGTTTTGTCGAGTTGCATTTCAAGTACTAGTTTCCAATTCTGGTCAGTGGATGGGGATGGAAATTATTTTGTCTTTCTTGAACAGATTTATATTTCCTAATTTTTTTATTTTACTTTTTTTTGGGGGGGGGATTGGATTGGGTTTCAGGTTAAGAGTTCGGATCGGGTTTGAGATAGACTTCTATTGGAATTTCCATAATCTGGTCAGTACATATCGACATAAATTGTTCTCTTTTTTTTTCTAAAATCTTGATTTGATTGGATATTTTTTTTATTTGGGGGGGGGGATTGAATCTGGTTTCGGATTGACTTCAAATGGAATTTTCAGGTTCTTGGGGATTTCAATAGGAAGTTGTTGTTGTATGTATGTCGGCCAATTATCTGCACTATGGGATATAGGCCCAATTTCAATAGGAATTTTTCGATTCTGGTCAATGTATGTCAATGGAAATTATTTTGTCTTTCTTGGACAAATTTATCATTCCATTAAATTTTTGTTGGTTTAGAATGGGTTTCAGGATAACTTGTAGGTTCTTGTTGGCAAACTTGTATAAAACCAAAAACTTTCTGCAAATTAATTTAATGTTGGGTGTAATTCGCATTTTTTGTGCAATTCATGGTCATCATTCATGTTTTTTATGCGATTTATGAATGTAATTTGCATTTTTGAGCAATTTATGGACATAATTTGCACTTTTTATGCGATTAATGAATGTAATTTACATTTTACATGATTTATGGACGTAATTTGCTATTTTTATGCAATTCATAGACATAATTTGCGTTTTTTCAGCTTTCTGTCGACGAAATTTGTGTTTTTTGATTGATTTATTGACGTTATTTGTGTTTTTATAGGATTTATGAATGTAAGTCGCTTTTTTTACACAACTCTTGGACGTAATTCGTATTTTTTGCAAATTATGAATGTTATTCGTGTTTTTTTTGCACGATTCATGAAAGTGATTCGCATTTTTTGAGTGATTTATGAACATAATTCACATTTTTATGCAATTCATGGACGTAATTTACATTTTTTGAGAGATTCATGAATGTAATTCGCGTTTTTTATGCAAATCATGAATGCAAAACGTATTCCCTATTTTTATGCGATTTATAGACGTAATTTACATTTTAGCTTTCTGCTGCCAAAATTCGTGTTTTTTGAGCGATTTATGAACATAATTCCCGTTTTACTAGACGATTCACAGACATAATTGGTGTTTTTCATACAATTTCTGAACGTAATTCTCACTTTTTTAAACAATTCATGGACGTAATTCACATTTTGAGCGATTTGTGGACGCAATTCGCATTTTTTATGCAATTCGCTTTTTTGAGCGATTCATGGACATAATTCGCGATTTTTATGCGATTAATGAATGTAATTTACATTTTACATGATTTATGAACATAATTTGCTATATTTATTCGATTCGTAGACATAATTTGCATTTTTTGAGCTTTTTGTCAACGAAAGTAGCGCTTTTTGATCGATTTATTGACGTTATTTGTGTTTTTATAGGATTTATGAATGTAATTTGCTTTTTTAACCAATTCTTGGACGTAATTCACATTTTTTTGTAATTTATGAACGTTATTAGTGTTTTTTTTGCACAATTCATGGAAGTGATTCGCATTTTTTGAGCGATTTATGAATGTAATTCACGTTTTTATGCTGCTCTTGGACGTAATTTGTGTTTTTTGAGAGATTCATGAATGTAATTCGCGTTTTTTATGCAATTCATGAATGCAAAACACTATTTGCTATTTTTATGCGATTTATAGTCGTAATTTGCGTTTCAACTTTCTGCTGCCAAAATTCGTGTTTTTTGAGCGATTTATGAATATAATTCCCGTTTTACTACACGATTCATAGACATAATTTGTGTTTTTCATACAATTTCTGATCGTAATTCTCACTTTTTTAAACAATTCATGGACATAATTCACGTTTTGAGCGATTTGTGGACCCAATTCACATTTTTTATGCGATTCATGGACATAATTCGCGATTTTTATACGATTAATGAATGTAATTTACATTTTACATGTTTTATGGATGTAATTTTCTATATTTATGCGATTTGTAGACATAATTTGCATTTTTTGAGCTTTCTGTCGACGAAATTTGTGTTTTTTGATCGATTTATTGACGTTATTTGTGTTTTTATAAGATTTATGAATGTAATTCACTTTTTTTACCAAAAGTTGGACGTAATTTGCATTTTTTGTAATTTATGAATGTTATTAGTGTTTTTTTGCACGATTCATGGAAGTGATTCGCATTTTTTGAGTGATTTATGAACGTAATTTGCGTTTCAGCTTTCTGCTGCCAAAATTTCGTGTTTTTTGAGCAATTTATGAACATAATTCCCGTTTTACTACATGATTCATTGACATAATTTGTGTTTTTCACACAATTTCTGAACGTAATTCTCACTTTTTTAAACAATTCATGGACATAATTCACGTTTTGAGCGATTTGTGGACCCAAGTCATGTTTTTTATGCAATTCGCTTTTTTTGAGCGATTCATGGACATAGTTCGCCATTTTTATGCGATTAATGAATGTAATTTACAATTTACATGATTTATGGACGTAATTTGCTATATTTATGCGATTCATAGATATAATTTGCATTTTTTTGAGCTTTCTATCGACGAAATTTGCGTTTTTTGATCGGTTTATTGACGTTATTTGTGTTTTTATAGGATTTATGAATGTAATTCGCTTTTTTTACCAATTCTTGGACGTAATTCGCATTTTTTGCAATTTATGAACGTTATTCGTGTTTTTTTGCACAATTCATGGAAGTGATTCGCATTTTTTGAGTGATTTATGAATGTAATTCACGTTTTTATGCAATTCATGGATGTAATTTGCGTTTTTTGAGTGATTCATGAACGTAATTCGCGTTTTTTATGCAAATCATGAATGCAATACGCTATTCCCTATTTTTATGCGTTTTGTAGAGGTAATTTCCGTTTCAGCTTTCTGCCGCCAAAATTCGTGTTTTTTGAGCGATTTATGAACATAATTCATGTTTTACTACACGATTCATAGACGTAATTTGCGTTTTTCATACAATTTATGTATATAATTCTTGCTTTTTTACATGCTTTATGGACATAATTCACATTTTAAGCAATTTGTGGACATAATTCCCATTTTTTATCCAATTTGCTTTTTTTTCAGCGATTCATGGATGTAGTTCACATTTTTTATGCGATTCATGCATGTAATTCACATTTTTATGCGATTCATACATGGAATTCGTATTTTTTTATGCGATTCATGGATTAAATTAACGTTTTTATTGTGGTCTTTGGACGAAATTCACGTTTTTCGCGTGGTATTTTGTTGAAATGTTGGGTTTTTTTACATGATTCTTTGTTGAGATACTTTTTTTTATGCAATTCTTTGTCGAAATAAATAAATAAAAATTGTTTCTTCATAAAATTTTCTGCACATGGCGTGCGTCTATATTATACAACTCTGCTTGTCAGTGTGTATTGTCAGAATTTTTTTTTTTCAGATCGAATTAAGGTTTGATAGAATATTTCTTAGGGTTTCGATGAGGTTCAACTCAAATAGAATTTAAACAATTACATTTTAGAAATGACAAAACTAAAAAATGTGATTATTTATCGTCCATTATTAGCTGTTAGTATTTTAAAATATTTATTTGTTAGTGTGTTAGTAACTTTATATTATTTGAATTAAAAATTTTTAATTAAAAATTTTTAATTCCTTGTATTAAATTGAATCTTATAAACATGTTTTCTTCTTAGGTATGTTATGCAATTTATTTAAATAATGGATTCAAAGTTATTTGAGGATTTTGTGTTCATCAGTAGAAACAAGGCCTGTTTTTTTTTTTTTTTTTTTTTTTTTTTTTTTTTTTTTTTTTTTTTTTTTGATAAAAAAAGCCTTAATTATCAAATATTTTTGTAAAAGAAAGTTAGAAAGAAATACTTTAATTTTGAGACAATGAATATGAAATTAAAACATCTATAGAAAAAAAAGGGGGGGGGTAAACTTATATTTTATGAAACTCATTATTAAAGCATAGAATTATAAGTTATTTCTTTTTAAACCAATGTTATCGTTAATATTTGGTTAAGAATTATTTGCTTAACCAGATTTAAGTGCTTGTAAATTCTAACATTATAAAAATATATTAAGATTTTCCATTTTAGATGTCCAATTTATAAATACAGTTTATTAATAACGCTATGTTCTAAGCTGTAAAGCTAATGCTTTTATATTTTGATTATTGATTTCTATAACGTAATATTAACTATTACAATACTTTTGTATTCGGTATGTGATCTGAGACAAAATTTTTCACGCTTGGATTTAAATCATCAGACTCTTAGGAAGAAAAACAGAAAAAAAAAATCTGTTTTGAACAGCATCTAATGCAGTTTACAATGATGCGCTGTAGTACCTCCGTGGCAACTGCTAAATAACATTTTAAAATATAAACATGGAATTTCGAAATTATTAATGAAATAATAGGATGCATGAAATATGTTAAAGCTACAGTAACTAATGGATAATGAGAGCTGGGTGCATGTCAAATTACTGGATGCAGCAAACTTATGCAATGGTCTCTAAAACTCATGAAATTTCTCAAAGCCGCAGTCAATAACAAATGTATGAGCACTATGCCCATATGAAAACAAAAAACAAAAATTAATAGATGCAGCAAACTATGCGGTAACATGCAGATTCCCAATATCTGGAAGAAATGAGTGATACCTGAACTAAAGAAATCCAGTTACAATATTGTGAAACAAATACATTAAAACAATAACGTTTATATTAGAAAAAAAGGGCCTAAAACTCTCACTCGCTAAAATAAAACTCGTTAAAGCAGTCCAACTACTGCATGTATAGCACTTAGAGCACATGAAAACAAAACAAAAACAAAACACTCAGGCTGCAGCAAAATTGCTGTGCAACAATCCGTAAAATACACAAAATTAATTAAAAATGCAATCACTAATGCATGTTGTACAAGCACTGTGTGTACATGAAGAAAACAAACAATGCGTGCAACTAATTTGTTTTTAAATCTCTGAAATCTTTATAGCCACAGTCACTAATGCATGTAAGAACAAATTAACTTCATTACTTTCTTTTGAGTTATCAAAATACTGCTGTAATTTGTTGATAAATACTAGTTTGTTCATAGTTTCCAATAATAAGTGCACTTACTTATTTTAAAAATTGTTTAAAACCTGGATTTACTGGCCATTAAGCTAAGCTAAAAAGGCACAGTTTCAAAATGAAAATTAATAGCGACAAAAATGCATAAGAAAAAGTAATAAATGCATTTTGAGTAACATATTCAAGCAATTTTAATCTAAAAATTAACATCCTGGGTTATTAATCACAGAAATTAATAAATGAAATAAAAAAGCACAATTTTTACAACACTTAAAACTTAGTATTGTTAATTAATTCATATAATTATTGTTAATTAATTCATATAATAAGGACATCTATAAACTTAAAAACAATCTATTTTGAGAATTTTAGAATTCACAAGCACTTGGTTAAACTGTTGGTCAATTATAAATATAGTTTGTTTACCAAAATTTAGCAATAGTTTACACATTCTGTGATAGTTTATGTTGAGTTGAAATCAAATCAACATGCTAACTAACGTATACATCACTTATATTTTTTAAATAATACTTTAATAATGAGTGTCAAAAAATATTTATTTACCTTTCTTTTTCATTATAGATGGTTTAGCTTCACGTTCGTCTCCTGGAATTGAATATTTCATGCCAACATACAGCACGAATCAATTTGTTTTGATTCGTGTACTTTGATTCACCATATTATTTTATCCAAAAAAGGGGGCATTGTTTCTCCAAATAACACAATACCTATATTCACGGTAAACTTTAAAACCATTATTTCGCAAATTACACAACATACATGCTAAAAACAACAACAAGTGCCAAGTACAAAGCTTACCGCAGCGAATTCGATTACGATTCAAAACAAAACTATCAAAACGCGTATGAATACAGGGAATTCTAAAGCAAATTATTAAAAATAATTTTTGTTTGTAAACTTTTTAAAAAAAATCATAAGTCAAAAGTATATTGAATATGCATAATTAAATAATATTTTCCTATTTTAAAAAAGGATTCAAAATATTTTTTCCACAAAATGCAAAAATATCCAATGTAAGAAACGTAATATTTTCTGCTTTACGAAAAATAAAGGCAATATAAATAGAAATTTGATTTAGTATATATTTATTGAATGTTTTAAAGCACATTATAAGATGTTTTTGTAGTTTAAAAAACATTTGTTGCTTCGATGCGGTTGTTTTAAGTGTGACCATAACTACATAAGCCTTATCGCATCGTCTTTGTCTGCTAACCCATAGAATAACATGCAATTCGCGAGCTAATATAGTCCAATTTTCCAAGACCAATATATAACATACAAGAGTTTTCCTAGAAACTAGGCAAGTCTTATTCACTCTATCTTAAAGAGATTCATATTATATATAAGTTTTAATAAAATATCCCAGGCCGTTTTCTAGATCTCATTATCAGGAACAAACACCATCGATTTCTGTTTAAAAATGGTTATCGAGATCTAAAAATATACGGCACGTAGAAATGTAAAAATTTTAGGATAGGATTAGACTGGGAATATAAGACTATATTAAAAAAAATTGGACCATTCTGACCAATATTTGCTGAGTTATTAGATGGCGGTTTTTTCTGATTTCCTTTGATGTTGAGTTAGCTGTATATATGAAGTTCCGCATCTACCTTACGTGGATACCTTATGACGATGGTAGGCTTAAAGCTGCGTCACTTGAAGGCTGCCGCCTTCCATGATACATTTTTTTTAACTACATGCCTTAATGGTGAGTATAAAAAATGATATAGTATAAAAATATTTTATATTGGTATTATAGGGTTTTTACTTTGAACTTACCTGGCAATTAAAATTCTTTTTATTCAATTGCAACTTAGACAATATTTTTTTAACTACATACTTTAATGTTAAGTATGAAAAATGGTATGCTATAAAAATATTTCATATTGGTAATATAGGTTTTTACTTGGAACTTACTTGGCAATTTATTTTTTTTTTTATTTCAACTGCAATATAATAAATTATAATTATACTAGAAAACTCAGCGGCTTTGCTCGCGAAATAGTTGAAATATGCTAAGTGATATTTGTACATATAATTTTTATTAGAAAAATTTATACTTTCAGGAATAATTCAAAAATTACCATTTCAGCTACAGTTATCTAATCCTCAATGATGCACTGCATTTGGAAGAAATGAGGATAAAATTAATAAAAAGAACTAAAGTTAATTATAAATAACTTATAATTTAGATAATATTTTCAAATTTTTAGGCCCAATTCATATGTTTATTTAAGTATTCATTCGAAGTTCTTAATATTTTAGAAACCGTTATTTTAGCCTGCATTCACATCTTAAAATCAAATCAAATTCCAAGTTTCTTGAGTAAGAGTCTACCATCTCTCTAGGTAGTCACACTAACATAAAACGCCTATGTTGAAACAGGGACTTCACCATTAATTTGCCAACATTAATTTTGAGATTGGTTAGCTAGTTCCTAATTTTCCATAGAAATGTAATTTAGAAAGTCTTTAAAGGCTTTTCTAAGAAAGATGCTGGCCAACCTCAGTTCTAAATGGAAACTGCATTAAATATAGCCAGTATAGGATCAGGGGTTGTCATCATTGACTCGCAATCATTAATTTTATAATTGTTTTATTCTTTCCTGAGATTGCATAGAAATCGTAATTTAGGACTTTTTTAGAATGCTTTTCGCTCTTTCCCTTCACTTCACAACTTTTAAATTACGAATTTACTTTCGACTGTTCTTAGAGTAAATTTGTATTTTAAAAGTAATTACCAAACCATATCTAAAAATTTTAACATCTTTAGTGTCAGAGCAATCGGAATTTAGAATGAATGTTTTTTGTACCTGCAACCTTCTCCGCTAGTGGCAACGACATGAAATATGGGTTATTTTTTAACAGGTTCTATCACCACAAATTTTCAACTATTATTTTTAAATTGGTTTGGTACTTCATAAGATTGTATAAAAATAGTAATTTAGAACGCTTTTCGTTTACTTCCTCCTTTTAAATTTGGAATTTTCTTTCGGAAACATTTGCATCTTTTAAGTAATTAGCATGCAAAATTTCAAATAAAATCCGTGCGCCTCTGTCTGTCTGTCTGTCTGCTTGAAGCCGATTACAGTTCGCAACGCGGGCGAGTTGGAAGTCGCGAGAGGTGTCTTTCGATTGGAAAAATTCCGGGGAAGTCATTTCGGGCATTTTCGAGACCGTGGGACCAAAATTTAAAAAGTTATGAATTAAAAACCCCTTGGGAATCGGAACGGAAAATATCTCAATTCCCAAACGGTGCTCCGAAGCAGAACACTGCGCCACCTTGCGGTGAAGAACCTGAACTTTTGCCCTTTGGCTTAAAGAAGAAACAGCCGAAAACCGATTTTTCTACCGGCGCTAATTGCGTTTTTTTGCGCGTTTTTTCTTAACCCATCATGCAGACAGTTTTTAAAGTAGAAAAAAACTGATTACATATTCAGAATCTGCCTAATAATCTGCTTCTGATGAACTAAAAAATACGAAAAAATGTCTTATGGGCGCGTAGTGCCCACCGTGTAAAACCAAATATTTTTAACGGGACTATGGGCGCGAAGCGACCATAGTTCCGATCCACAATCTTTTTTTTTTCAAGTGCACGTGGCCCATAGTGAGAAATCACATATTTTTAACGGGACCATGGCTCTTTAATTTACTTTTTTTTGTGCTTGAGGATACGAACGCCAAGACCTGCTTATTAAATGAATTTTTTTGCTTATTATATACTGCTTAATACCGAGGTTCGTTTGGAAAAAGTGGCCCAGCTAGCGGGCGTAGCTCGCTAGTATAAAATATTTTATGAAATATGAGCAGTTGTATGAAATAACTTTTATTTGAGCATGCGCAAACGATGACAATGATTTTTTACATGATTTAATATTCACTTCTATAAAGATAGAAAGATTCCAGTGACATATCTTAAAAAATCCGTAAGGAATAGGTGATATGATTGAGCTTATTTATACTTCTCACAAAAAGCAGCTTAATGATAAGGCATTTTCCCGAAACTGTCAATTTTTTTTTCATTTTCTATTGATGCTTTAATTTTTCTTGGTTAAATACCAGAAAAAACCTATTGTTTCATAAAAAGACGCATCAAAATCGAAGCATTTGTTTCAAATCTTTTCTTTGATATTCATTGAGTATTAACTTTTTCCTAAAGCTCAGTTAATACAAAATGAGAATTTGTGGGAAATACCTTATTATTCAGCTGCTTCACTGGATTTTTTTATAACATGCTCCATTGAGTTGTCCATAAAATTATGTAAAATATCGTTGTTATCATTTACGCATGCGCAGGTAAAAAATATTTCATACAACTACTCATATTTAATAAACAATTTCATATATTTATATGCCAATTGCACTGAATTGTTTCTACAACATTTTTTCATATTTGCTAAATTTAGCGATAAATTGAGTTGGAAAACCTGCATAATATAAGCTAAAAACAAGCAAGAATTTTACATTAAAAAAATCGCTTTATCTCCATTAATATACGTTCTATTCTTACAAAAAATAGTGAACATGTTTACAGTATTCGCATATTTGTATTCTACAGCGATAGATCATTTTACGCCTTTTACTTAAAAAAAAGAAAATGTCTGTTTTTTTTCTTGTTTCTTTTTTTTTTTTTTTTTTTTTCATTTTTACATCATTTGTTAATATCTGAATGTTTTTTGCATTGAAAGCAAACGAATAAATACCTACATCTAAGCTGAATCTCTCGTAACTAAATACTGTTTTCATCTGAGTTTAAAAAAATGACTAAAAATGTCCAAAAGACAGTGTGACCAAGAAAGTAATAAATTTTCAGAAGTACTTAACTTTTAAATTTTTTTGAGGATTTGTTGATTATTCACTTCTTTAAAGCTCTTAAATGTGTGTTTGCATTAATTTGGGTTAATGATTATTAAATATATGTTTTAAGGAAGTTTGTAGCTTTAGGGCCATATTTATAAACCTAAATTACTAAGCGCATAAGGAAGTACTTAAATCAATTTCAGAAAAGATATTTTTTCTGTTATTTACAATTTCATTTTCTTTGGAAAAGACAAATGAATAAGTATTTGTATTATTATTTTAGCTTCGGAATCGAAATCTTCATGTCACACACTGATTATTAACAATATATAAATCATTTAATATGAATCGTATGTTAATTTATCCAGTCATATATTAATCGGTAATTTGAATATAGTACATAATGAAACTCTGAGAGATGTAATGAGGCATGGTACAAGGTACAGAGTATAGAGAATAAGAATAAAAAATATAGTAAGAAAAGGTTTAAGCACAAATTTGGATATATTTGTTCAAAAATTAATATATAAATACAATTTGGCTGCTAGATTTTTCAAGGAGTGGAAGTGTATTTCAGAAGATTTGAGTAGAAAATTTGAAAATTCCAAACAAATATTATAATGAATTCCAATGATTCCAAACAAATATTATAATGAATTAAAAGTATCAATAAGAGAATTTCAGGCTAAATTTATAATAATTTACGTAGATAAAGCTAACGCAACTAACTCAATTATTTGTAAATTTTTATACGGAAAAATACTTAAGGGGGTTTATAGTAGAGATGGGAAATATGGTTATTTTTGGTTAACAGGTTACATCATTCCACAGTAGCGCTGGTAACAGGTTCCAACATCCTGTTATTTTTGTAACAGGATACAATAAACAATTTATAAACAATTGCTAAATATGCTCCCAAACGGACAACACATGGGATATGGGCCCCCAAGGTGGTGCCCTCCGTGGAGGGAGGGGGGGGGTCTTTCTAAGGGAACCCAACCCGTATTTACGCGAGGAAATCCAAAGTTCGAAGAAAACCACGGAAAACTCCGAATGATTGGGCTGACGACCGCGATTGGGTTTTGTTCTAATCCAGCGCCTGCCGTCTATCAGTTTTGAGGGCAGAATCTCTCAGCCACTGGTGGGGCAACAACATTTAAGAAAATATCTATAGGAACATATATTTTTGAATATAAAATAATGTATCCAATAGGAAATACGAAAAGCAGGAAAATTAGAAAGTACAAGAAAACATATTAAGAAAACTTTCTTTAACATACAGAGGAAAACGAATTTTTCAAAAATCCATTTTCCGTATACCGCGTTTTCTCAATCAGCACTGTTGATGTTTTAAAATCTGAGATGAAATGCATTACTGAATTTTCGTTCAGCAAGTCAATGCGTGCTGCCAATACTAGAGCGGCTTCAAAACATAAAACAAATATTAACTGATAGGACAAAGAAACTTGTGAGATAGGACAGATGGTAGAGAATGAATTTTTTTCCAGACTCAGTTTTTTTTTTACTAGTTTCTTAATAGCAGATATGTATAGTATGCAAGATCGATTGTACGCTATTATGAAAGCAAAACAGGGTGCTACAAAAAATTAACTACCATTTACTTCATATTAATCAGGTAATATTGTTGCGCAAAATAAAATATTCTAATACTTTGAACTCATCTAAATTTTATCCTACTATTTTTTTGTCTTTCAGAAAGCTGTAAACCTAATATAGTGTACTGTATTTTATATTTTGTAAATATTAAAATCTTATCTAAACATTCCAGATTCAATTTATAAGAAATTTAATTGCATTTACTTAGTATAAAAATGATTAAATTGAAAATAAATTTTTAATAATTTTTCTCAATTATTTTAATATTTGGAATATGAGTTGTATTAAAATGGTTCCAAAGTTCACTAGCTTATACTTTTTTATATGGATCCATACATAAATAAAAAATAAGACTTATTTCCACAAAATTTTCACCCCCCCCCCTAAAAAAAGTGACATTTTTGGAGTGCCGACAGAAGTGAAAACTTGGACAATTACGTTTTTATTTTTTGAATTGTCAGGATATATTTTTATGTAATCGTCAGGAAACATTTTATTGTGCAGGAAATACTTTTAAATAATGTGTTTTTTTTTATTCATTATTATAAAGTACTACTACAAAAATTGCATTACAATTTTCATTTAATGCGCAGTTGTGTATGAAAAATAATGCATATTGTTTTACATAAAAAAATTGCAATAAAAAAAGACTGAATAATATTTATATGGCACAGATGTCATACACACATCACGTTGGCACATTTTTTTTCTGATACCGATTTGGCAAAAAACCTCGAAGAAGTTTAAGAAATTTAAATTTCAACACATTATGGGTCCGTAACGTGACCCAGAATAACGGGAGAAATTTTTTTATGCTAGATTTGTAATGTATGAAGCATAAGCTTTCGATAGACATATTACATAAAAAGAATGAGAAACGCCCCTCCCAGCCCCCCCTCCCAAAAAATGGTCCTATAGAGAAAACAGGAAAATTGAAATAGCAAAAAGAATGGCGAGTAAATGTTAGCTATGCTAGAATTTTTTTCTCCGCTTTAGCTCCCATAGAAGCAAAGTTATAGCCTTTTAAAGATTGAAATGAAGTGAAGAAATGAGCAAAATTAGGTGAGTCACCCGAAAGGGGGGGAGGTGTCATGTTAAAAATGGTACAGAACTAAATAAGCGAAATTTGAAGGTGTATTTTTGGGGGGTGAACCCCCCCCCCCCAGAAGAGCCCTTTAGAAATCAAATCCACAAATCTCAAAATCAGTCTTTCTGATATTTAATAAAAAAGAGACGAAATCATTTTTTATTTATCCTCTTTCTTCAACAACCGCGAATGAAAACCAAACAGGAAACGAAACTTTAAATCAAAAGTTGTTAACGATAACAACATTATCCTCAGACAAAACGTTTGAAAATAAACAACAATTACGAAGCGATAAAATGTTCTTTTGTAATGTAAAAAACTACATTTTTTCAAAAACGGGTGGAAAATCTAACAGAAAAGAACTACATAACTGAACTAAATTGAAAAACTGGTGAAAAATCTAACAGTTATTGAATTAGCGAATATTAAGGAGTTATTTCTTCTGTGGTTGCATAGGCGTAACCAGCTTTTTGAACGGGTGGGTGCCCAGAATTTTTAACCTGAACTTGCTGGATACAAACAATATCTTATTTTATATAGTAAAACCTTCTAAAACGGAAGCCTATAAAACAGTTTTAAATTCCGTTTTAGAAAGTTTTTTTATCTTAGAGTGTATAATTGTGAGATTTTTTTAATAAGGGTTTTTAAGGGTGTTTTAATAAGGGGGGGACGCAATTTTTTTAAATAATTGTGAATGGGTCTGCGCAAGCAGGGGGGGGGGTATCCGGGCTGTACTTGCTGGATACAAACAATATCTTATTTTATATAGTAAAACCTTCTAAAACGGAAGCCTATAAAACAGTTTTAAATTCCGTTTTAGACAGTTTTTTTATCTTAGAGTGTATAATTGTGAGATTTTTTTAAATAAGGGGTTTTAAGGGTGTTTTAATAAGGGGGGGGGACGCAATTTTTTAAATAATTGTGAATGGGTCTGCGCAAGCAGGGGGGGCCGGACGGGCTGTACTTGCTGGATACAAACAATATCTTATTTTATATAGCAAAACCTTCTAAAACGGAAGCCTCTAAAATAGTTTTAAATTCCGTTTTAGACAGTTTTTTATTTTAGAGTGTTTAATTGTGAGATTTTTTTAATAAGGGTTTTTAAGGGTGTTTTAATAAGGGGGGGACGCAATTTTTTTAAATAATTGTGAATGGGTCTGCGCAAGCAGGGGGGGGGGGGCTGTCCGGGCTGTACTTGCTGGATACAAACAATATCTTATTTTATATAGCAAAACCTTCTAAAACGGAAGCCTATAAAACAGTTTTAAATTCCGTTTTAGACAGTTTTTTTTATCTTAGAGTGTATAATTGTGAGATTTTTTTAATAAGGGTTTTTAAGGGTGTTTTAATAAGGGGGGGGGGACGCAAATTTTTTAAATAATTGTGAATGGGTCTGCGCAAGCAGGAAGGGGGGGGGGACGCTGTCCGGGCACCCAGCCCGGACATTCAACATTATTCGGCAAACGTCTCAAAAGAAACGATTAAGGACGTTTTTAATGAATATTATTATTATTTTAGAGGTACAAAAAATGAAATCTTGATTAAAACAAGTGAAGGAAGATGCTGTCATTAAGAACCATGTGTTATTTATTTAACCGGGATTTTTCAGTAACATATTAATGCAATATTAGGTTCTAGCGTAGTAACACTGTTATTTATCCTAATACAATAAATAATGCCCATCCCTAGTTTATAGTAATCATATGAATTATTAAATTTTAAATTTTACTAAATAAATTATTGGTAATAGAATAAAAGTGTGTCGTAAAAAAATCAATATAAAAGAAAATTGTATTGATTTTCCTTATGTGATCAAGGTCCCGAAATTTCATAAAGATCCTGAAACATTTAGTGCTATAACACGTGGTTTTGGATCATACACTCTCTTCCAAAAGTTAAGCACGAAGATGTAAAATGCAAAAAAATCAACAAATACTGCTTTGATTGACACAAAATTTGGCAGGAAAGTAGATTATATATTTATGCATAAAGTAAAATCAATAATTATATGCAGAAATGAAAACAATATTAAATTTTTATAAGTTATCAGATAATGACATACTGGAGACTTAAACAGAATTATGTATAAAGTGAAAATAAACAGCATAAAATGGAACAAAAGACATTAATAGGGTATGCAATCCCCTCTCATCTGTATACAAAGGTCACACTTTGTGACCATGCTTTCAATTATGCGGTCAACCACCGCAGAATTAAGCAATTGCCATTCTTCTTGTAGAGCAGATTCCAGCTCAATAAGAGTGGCTGGAGGTGGGAAAAGTAAACATACAGCACGGCCGAGAGCATCCCACAGATTTTCAATGGGATTAACGTCGGGCGAATATGCTGGCCACGCCATACGCGCAAACCCTTCACTCTCCAGGTTGTCATCGACGATGCCAGCTCTATGGGGACGTGCGTTATCGTCCATTAAAACAAAAGTAGGGCCAACTGCAAAAGCGTGCAATCTCACAATGGGCTCTAGGACTTTATCTAGATACCGGACAGCCGTCATAGGACCCAGTTTAAAGAGGTGCAGTTCGGTGTAATATCCTAATGAAATCCCTGCCGACACCATAATGCTTCCGCTTCGGAATGCGTGATGTTCGGTAATGTTTTGGGGCTGATTGAGTGTTCCTTGTTAACGCCATATCCTTATACGCTTGTTATCTGGCTGCAGAGCAAATCTTGACTCATCAATAAACATTACTTTGCCCCAGTCAGACACAGTCCAATTGACATGTTCCCGACACCACTTTAATCGTGCCCCTCTTGATTGGACTGGTAGAGGAACACAAATTCGAGATACCCGGGAGTACAGTCCACTCATATATAATCTTCGGCATACAGTAGCTGCAGATATCTCCTTACCAATGGACGCTGTAACCATAGATGTCACACATGTGGAGGTCACTGTGCGATTCCGCTTGGCTACAATAGCAATATATCGATCTTCCGCGGGGGTTGTAACCCTTGGGCGACCGACTACGGATCTTCGGACAACTGTCTGTGTGGTTTGGCATTGTTTCCATAAACGTGAAATTACAGAATGGTGAACGCCGAAGAAAAGAGCAACATCTGTCATCGACTGTCCTGCTTCAATGCACCCCAGAGCACGCCAGCACTCAGCATCTTCAATTTGTCTTCTGCAAGTAATAGAAACACGTATGTCTTCAAAACAAATTGTACGAAAGTTTTAAACACCTTCTATAAGCATTTACAATCCACTTCTGTAAACTTTCATAAAGCTGGTTTCTTATAAAACTGCCCTTTATGCATATTTCTTGACATGAAAGCGCGATTGGCTGTTACCTAACATATTTGCATACTTCCATCTATCTCTGCAGCCATTTGCATCCTCTTTAATTTTGATTGGCTTTAGGAAATTAACATTTTTCTCTCCGTGCTTAACTTTTGGAAGTGAGTGTATTTAGAAAATGGAAATAAAAAAAAAGTTAAAATTCTTAAAAGATATTTTTCATAAATTACTGAAAGATAATCCGGCTTGGCTTGTACAATTTAAAACCGTTTTGAGTTGGATCAGCGTTTAAAGAAAATGAAAAAACATTTGAAGTTTAATTGCGTATGATTTTGAGCAACTTTGCAATAGTATAGACTTGGACAACTTAAAAATAAAAATAATGGAATTTTTCAATAAATTTAATTCTTCAGATATCGAACAGGTATATTATGAAGAGTTGTTAATTTTGTTGTACGTAAAAATTATTTATATGGCGGTAAAAATGCATGTAAACAAATTACGGGTATTTTAATGAGCGGAAGTAGTAGGAAAAGGACAGTTTAAGGACAGCCGGAGGGACGGAGGGACCGTGCCGCCGCCGCAGCACGCAGCATCCCTCCGGCTGTCCCTGCGGCTGTCCCTCCTGGTCCCTCCTGCTCCCACCATCTCACCGCCGCCCTCCTGCGCCCCCTAGTGGAAAAAAGGAACATTCTATTATAACAGGATAGGTGAACAACCTTCCCTAATTAAAAATATTATCAATCACATCTCAACATTGAATCATACTATAAGATGAAGATTAAATTTGTATTTGAATTTTAAACAACCGTAATTTTAATGAGTATTATTAATTAAGCGAAACAATTAAAATTTCAGTTTTTAACCATTTTATTTAGATTTCTTCAACTACAAGATGAGATTATCAATTTAACTCAAGAAAGTTAAACATATATTTGAATTTTGCTTCATAGACATCTTAATGAGTAGTATTAATTAAGTAAAAACAATAGAAAATATCCAGTTTTATAGAAAAAGACTGATTTCTTACGATTTTTATCAACTATATGATCAATGTAACGACTTAAAAGTTGGAAGTTAAACATGTATCCTAGTTTTTCAACAGCTATAGCCTTAATGAGTATCGTTAATTAAGTAAAAAAAACAATGGAAAATATCAAGTTTTATGGAAAAAGACTGATTTCTAACGATTTTTATCAACTTAAGAGAGAAAACTTAAACATACATTTCAGTTTTTCAACAGCTATAACCTTAATGAGCATTCATAATTAAGTAAAAAACAATGGAAAATATCGATTTTATAGAAAAAGACTGATTTCTTACGATTTTTATCAACTGCAACATCAGTGTATCGACTTACAAGTTGAAAGTTAAACATGCATTCTAGTTTTTCAACAGCTATAATCTTAATGAGTATCGTTAATTAAGTAAAAAACAATGGAAAATATCAAGTTTTATAGAAAAAGACTGATTTCTTACGATTTTTTCAACTCAAACTTCAGAATATCAATTTGATAGAAAGAAATTTAAGCATGCATTCCAGTTTTGGACAACCATTTCCTTCATGAACATTATTAATTAAGCAAAACAGAAAATATTAAATTTTTAACTGATTTCTTCATATTTTTTATTTATTTATTTATTTTTTAATATAAAATCAGAATACACAACTTAAAATAGAAATTTAAACATATTTTTTAGTTTTTGAACAGTCGTTACCTCAAAGAATTTCGATAATTGAACAATTAACAAAGGAAACTAATGATTTTTTAACGAAAAAAGACGAATTAAACGAATTTGGTTAACTTTTACTCTAATTGGAAATTTCATCGTACTTTATGTATACCAACTAAGTAGAATTTTAATGCATAAACGAATAATTTAAAGAAATCCCCAACACACAAATGTGAACCTGCAGAGCATTTCTTATTACGTCATATCTAAACTAAAACTTTTTTCTGCAACCCCACCATGCATGCATTCCAGGTAGGGGAACATAACAAAGAATCTTGACGTCACAACTTACAAAGGTATACAAATGTTTACGTTCAAGAAAAAGTATCACATAGAGTGAAAAAAAAGAAGAGATTTAAGTTATTTATCCATTCTAGTTTTATAACAGTTACTACAACATCTCCAAATTAAAATTTGGAAGTCATAATGAGTATAATTAATTAAGCAAAATAATAGAAATATTAGTTTTTCAGAGGGGAAAAGACGAATTTAAACAAATTTTATTAGTTTTACACTAGTTTAATAATAATTTTAAGGAGGAAAAAGACGAATTTAAACTTTTTTTTTTTTAGTTTTACACTATTTTTTCTCATCTCCAACATGGATATATCAATTTTAACAGAAGAATTAAACGTATATTATAGTTTTTAACAACAAAATCTTAACAAGTATCATTAATTAAACAAAAATAAATATCAGTTTTAAAGAAAAGACGAATTTGAATAATTTTACACTAGTATTTTCAAAAGCAACATGGAAATATCAATACTTATTCACATATTTCACTTATTCACTGTATTCAATACTATATTTAATAAATTTGGATACACTTTAAGAATTTCCTAATCTATAATTAAATATTAGCTGTATATTTAATGTTACCCATGTTTTCAACATTAGTTCATAATCGTGAATTTTGTATTTTAAATACCATGTATTCAGGTTCAGATTATTTTCACTTGAAATCATACAGAATTTTTTAACAGAGTTTGTTTTTGAAATCATTGAAGCAACTGTATTTAATATTTTTAACACCAATTTTCTAAGATTTTCTAACATTTTCCGATTATACATTCTTCAGAAGTACATTTCTAAATGCTACAATAACTTTACATATCGAAAAGATATCATTGAAGCAACTGTATTTAATATTTTTAATACCAATTTTCTAAGATTTTTTAACATTTTCCGGTTATACATTCCTCAAAAGTTATTATTACGTATTCTAAACAATAGCAAATATTAATTTTAAGAATAAAAAGACGAATTTAAACAAATTTTATTAGTTTTACACTATTTTTTCTCACCTCCAACACGGATATATCAATTTTAACAGAAGAATTAAACGTATATTTTAGTTTTTAACAACAAAAATGTAATAAGTATCATTAATTAAACAAAAATAAATACCAATTTTCAAGAAAAGACAATTTTTTACACAAATTTTCAACTTTGAAATACATCGCTTACATATATTGTTACAGTATATTACTAAACTTAAACTTTTTAAAAAGTTTGAATGTCTTTACAAAGGGTTCATACTTATATTTTTCACGTCTTGACTGCATTCGAAATCTTACAACAAAAGTATACTTTTATTATTATTATTATTATTATTATTATTCTAGAAAACCTAAAAAATCGTTTCTTGCTGCTTTAGACACTTGACATATTAAAACTACTCTACCCATATAATTAATCAAATTAGGACATGATTCATCTTACACTTCAAAATTTCTGAATTTTTACAATACTTATTTTCATCAAACTTTATTCTTGATCCTATATATTTTAATAGCACAGAATTTTCACATCTGTTTTTATCTACTTATCAGAAAATTATTAAAACACCCAACAACATTTTTCAAATATGAATATTATCTTTACAATTTAATGATGCAAAACATACACGAATACAAAGTTTAATTTTTACAAACATTTCATATTTCAAACCAAACTATTCGAAATTTTCACAACGTAAGAGCAAACATTAGACGAACTTTTTAACATTAATATTGCTTAGATCTTTTCATCATAACTTTTAACTATGATAATTATCCATTTTTAGGTTGATTGTCGAAAAACTGTAACTGAAATTACATAAACTTAATGTAAAAAACCATGTTCTCACACAATTTCTTGAAATTCAACAAAGAATTGACTATTACTCCAATACTTATCTACTTCAATCTCGACTCTCGATAGTATATAGATATCACATCATTACATACTTACAACTCTTTTCAAACGTTTATCAGAAAATCAAGCCAATCAAAGTCTAGTAGTTATCACACCTGTTCCTCAGAAATATTACTATCATATGAAACAGTAAAGAAAATTAATAGATATTTAATATTTAATAACTTCATACGTGAAATTACTGTCGAATGAGAATACTAATAATCAATAAAATCAACTGTTGGACAAAAAAATAGTACAGATTACCGAAAATTCAAATCATTTTTTCTACAAAAATTACAAAAATTAACAAATGAATGACCAGTTAGAGAAATAATTAAAAAAAATAATGAACATATTTACAAATTTATTAAAATCACACCTTTTTCTGGATTACAAACCACAATTTCTTGAAAAATTTAACACCGAATTTGTAAGATTTTAATCCTAGTATTACATACACTCAATAAATATTCAAAATTAACAAAAAAATAATTTTTTTAGTCTCATCAATAAGCAGAAATTCTATATTAAAAGAATATTTTCATAGTAGTACTTATAAAAATGAGAGTTTACAAACTGATTTTCATAATTTTATCACATTTAAACTTAATTTTTATACATAAAACATTATTTAATCAAATTTTATACTTTCTAATTCAGTAAAATTCAATACTTTTTTAGTTTTTAAACCAATACCACAATATTTATTTACATCAAACTTGATTCTTTACCTTTTATATTTCCACATTACACAAGTGAGTTAAATACTAACTTGGAACGGGAGTTGAAGTCAATTGATTCAATTCGATTTTCATCGTATACGCATTTCCCCTACACGAAATTTCTTACTTCTATAATCATCTAATGTATTAAAACTAATCTACTCATATTTTTAATCAATTCATCAGATGTTTCATCTCGCACTTCTGAATTATCATCCACCAAGTTGCTTAAAATATAAATACTATCTTTAAAGTTTTAATGTAGTATACATGACTAATCTTGAGTTTCCATCTATACTATTAATCAAATTATCATATGTTTCATCTTACAGTTCAACGATTTCTGAATTATCGTCCATCTAGTTGTTTAAAATATTAATAAAATGTTTATAGTTTTTGATTATACATAGTATGTATGAATACAATCTTTAATTTTTAACAGTTCATATTTCAAATAACCTATTTTCGAAACCAAACTATGTGAATTTTACCACAATACTTATCATCATACAGAGATTTGTGTTTCATACTTTTTCTAAAAATTATCAGATATGTACTCCTCAGAGGAATTTCTATCATATGAATAAATGAAAAAAAAAATTAATTTATATTAAACGTACAGCGAAATTTGATTGCAATATATATGTATTTAATAAAAATAAATAAATGAGCGATTAAATTCAATACTTTTTTAGTTTTTAAACCAATACCACAATATTTATTTACATCAAACTTGATTCTTTACCTTTTATATTTCCACATTACACAAGTGAGTTAAATACTAACTTGGAACGGGAGTTGAAGTCAATTGATTCAATTCGATTTTCATCGTATACGCATTTCCCCTACACGAAATTTCTTACTTCTATAATCATCTAATGTATTAAAACTAATCTACTCATATTTTTAATCAATTCATCAGATGTTTCATCTCGCACTTCTGAATTATCATCCACCAAGTTGCTTAAAATATAAATACTATCTTTAAAGTTTTAATGTAGTATACATGACTAATCTTGAGTTTCCATCTATACTATTAATCAAATTATCATATGTTTCATCTTACAGTTCAACGATTTCTGAATTATCGTCCATCTAGTTGTTTAAAATATTAATAAAATGTTTATAGTTTTTGATTATACATAGTATGTATGAATACAATCTTTAATTTTTAACAGTTCATATTTCAAATAACCTATTTTCGAAACCAAACTATGTGAATTTTACCACAATACTTATCATCATACAGAGATTTGTGTTTCATACTTTTTCTAAAAATTATCAGATATGTACTCCTCAGAGGAATTTCTATCATATGAATAAATGAAAAAAAAAATTAATTTATATTAAACGTACAGCGAAATTTGATTGCAATATATATGTATTTAATAAAAATAAATAAATGAGCGATTATTTATACATTAAACCTTTACTAAATATATATTTCTTGCGTTATAAAGATGTTTCAACAAGATGAACCAAAACAGCAGCAAACTTCATAAATTAATGATCTGAATGATTCATCCCTAGCACATGTAGCGTTAATGAATAATACATATGTAAGTACTTATATGAAAAATACTAGAATTCGTATATGAATCGTAATTAGAGTAAATATAAAATGATTTGTCTTACTGCCTACACTTTAACAAATGCCTTTTTACCTATATTGTTGAAAAGAATCCTAATTGTTTGCATTTTATTTCTATTACAGATGTGTTCTATTTGCTACAAACATTTCTTAAGTAAATCGAATTTAACAGAACATACAAAAATCCATACAGGTGAAAAACCTTACACTTGGGAAGATTACCAAATGCTGTTTTCAAGAAGGCGTGAATCAAAAGTGCACACATCATCATATAAAGCATCGTCAGTTATATGTAAACTTAGTGAGGATATTCAAAAATTATTCAGACGTTTGAAGAATTTAGACATAAAGGAAGATATTTAGACTATATATCCATCATATTTTCATAACACTTACCACAATATCTCAAACTTAAAATTTGGAAGACATACACACTGCTGAAAAGTAATTTTGTTACCCGTGATTCTTCTAACCAGCATGAATGTATAGATATTATTTTGCAATGTATCCTTTAAATGCTCACATTAAATATTCCTTTATATACATATATCGTTGTGTTTATTTTTTAAAAACCTATTACATTAATAAAATAGGTTACACACACGTACATACACATAACATTTTAAGTGAAACAACACTCTCACAACTTAAAAAATGCATAAGAACATACAAAAATAAGCAGATGTATGAAAAAATATGCAAATTTACAAAATAATTTCACTGTTTTCTAGAAATACCAACAAAAAAATATTTAAAGTATAAAAAAATTACAAAAGTGAAAAGAAAAACACAAATGTAAAACAAAAATCACAAAGTGAAAAACTCACAACAAAGTTTTTGAAAAAAAAAAAAATTTACAACAAAAATTTTTTTACAAAAACCAAAACTTCAAAAATATTTTTCCAAAAAAATTTTTTTTCAAAAACATTTTTTACAAAAAATTTTTTTTTCAAAATAAGTTTTTACAAAAGTAAAAAATAAAAAATCACAACGTTAAAAATATGAAAAATTTTAGTTAAAAAAAGTGTAAAAAAAATTGCAAAAAAAATTGCAAAAATTTCAAAAAAGTTATCAAAAAAGTTATCAAAATTTTTGTTCTTTTTAATAGTAAATACAATGGTTTCACCATTGCATACTGTATTAAAAAGAACAAAAATTTTGATAACTTTTTTGATAACTTTTTTGAAATTTTTGCAATTTTTTTTGCAATTTTTTTTACACTTTTTTTAACTAAAATTTTTCATATTTTTAACGTTGTGATTTTTTATTTTTTACTTTTGTAAAAACTTATTTTGAAAAAAAAATTTTTTGTAAAAAATGTTTTTGAAAAAAAATTTTTTTGGAAAAATATTTTTGAAGTTTTGGTTTTTGTAAAAAAATTTTTGTTGTAAATTTTTTTTTTTCAAAAACTTTGTTGTGAGTTTTTCACTTTGTGATTTTTGTTTTACATTTGTGTTTTTTCTTTTCACTTTTGTAATTTTTTTATACTTTAAATATTTTTTTGTTGGTATTTCTAGAAAACAGTGAAATTATTTTGTAAATTTGCATATTTTTTCATACATCTGCTTATTTTTGTATGTTCTTATGCATTTTTTAAGTTGTGAGAGTGTTGTTTCACTTAAAATGTTATGTGTATGTACGTGTGTGTAACCTATTTTATTAATGTAATAGGTTTTTAAAAAATAAACACAACGATATATGTATATAAAGGAATATTTAATGTGAGCATTTAAAGGATACATTGCAAAATAATATCTATACATTCATGCTGGTTAGAAGAATCACGGGTAACAAAATTACTTTTCAGCAGTGTGTATGTCTTCCAAATTTTAAGTTTGAGATATTGTGGTAAGTGTTATGAAAATATGATGGATATATAGTCTAAATATCTTCCTTTATGTCTAAATTCTTCAAACGTCTGAATAATTTTTGAATATCCTCACTAAGTTTACATATAACTGACGATGCTTTATATGATGATGTGTGCACTTTTGATTCACGCCTTCTTGAAAACAGCATTTGGTAATCTTCCCAAGTGTAAGGTTTTTCACCTGTATGGATTTTTGTATGTTCTGTTAAATTCGATTTACTTAAGAAATGTTTGTAGCAAATAGAACACATCTGTAATAGAAATAAAATGCAAACAATTAGGATTCTTTTCAACAATATAGGTAAAAAGGCATTTGTTAAAGTGTAGGCAGTAAGACAAATCATTTTATATTTACTCTAATTACGATTCATATACGAATTCTAGTATTTTTCATATAAGTACTTACATATGTATTATTCATTAACGCTACATGTGCTAGGGATGAATCATTCAGATCATTAATTTCTGAAGTTTGCTGCTGTTTTGGTTCATCTTGTTGAAACATCTTTATAACGCAAGAAATATATATTTAGTAAAGGTTTAATGTATAAATAATCGCTCATTTATTTATTTTTATTAAATACATATATATTGCAATCAAATTTCGCTGTACGTTTAATATAAATTAATTTTTTTTTTCATTTATTCATATGATAGAAATTCCTCTGAGGAGTACATATCTGATAATTTTTAGAAAAAGTATGAAACACAAATCTCTGTATGATGATAAGTATTGTGGTAAAATTCACATAGTTTGGTTTCGAAAATAGGTTATTTGAAATATGAACTGTTAAAAATTAAAGATTGTATTCATACATACTATGTATAATCAAAAACTATAAACATTTTATTAATATTTTAAACAACTAGATGGACGATAATTCAGAAATCGTTGAACTGTAAGATGAAACATATGATAATTTGATTAATAGTATAGATGGAAACTCAAGATTAGTCATGTATACTACATTAAAACTTTAAAGATAGTATTTATATTTTAAGCAACTTGGTGGATGATAATTCAGAAGTGCGAGATGAAACATCTGATGAATTGATTAAAAATATGAGTAGATTAGTTTTAATACATTAGATGATTATAGAAGTAAGAAATTTCGTGTAGGGGAAATGCGTATACGATGAAAATCGAATTGAATCAATTGACTTCAACTCCCGTTCCAAGTTAGTATTTAACTCACTTGTGTAATGTGGAAATATAAAAGGTAAAGAATCAAGTTTGATGTAAATAAATATTGTGGTATTGGTTTAAAAACTAAAAAAGTATTGAATTTAATCGCTCATTTATTTATTTTTATTAAATACATATATATTGCAATCAAATTTCGCTGTACGTTTAATATAAATTAATTTTTTTTTTCATTTATTCATATGATAGAAATTCCTCTGAGGAGTACATATCTGATAATTTTTAGAAAAAGTATGAAACACAAATCTCTGTATGATGATAAGTATTGTGGTAAAATTCACATAGTTTGGTTTCGAAAATAGGTTATTTGAAATATGAACTGTTAAAAATTAAAGATTGTATTCATACATACTATGTATAATCAAAAACTATAAACATTTTATTAATATTTTAAACAACTAGATGGACGATAATTCAGAAATCGTTGAACTGTAAGATGAAACATATGATAATTTGATTAATAGTATAGATGGAAACTCAAGATTAGTCATGTATACTACATTAAAACTTTAAAGATAGTATTTATATTTTAAGCAACTTGGTGGATGATAATTCAGAAGTGCGAGATGAAACATCTGATGAATTGATTAAAAATATGAGTAGATTAGTTTTAATACATTAGATGATTATAGAAGTAAGAAATTTCGTGTAGGGGAAATGCGTATACGATGAAAATCGAATTGAATCAATTGACTTCAACTCCCGTTCCAAGTTAGTATTTAACTCACTTGTGTAATGTGGAAATATAAAAGGTAAAGAATCAAGTTTGATGTAAATAAATATTGTGGTATTGGTTTAAAAACTAAAAAAGTATTGAATTTTACTGAATTAGAAAGTATAAAATTTGATTAAATAATGTTTTATGTATAAAAATTAAGTTTAAATGTGATAAAATTATGAAAATCAGTTTGTAAACTCTCATTTTTATAAGTACTACTATGAAAATATTCTTTTAATATAGAATTTCTGCTTATTGATGAGACTAAAAAAATTATTTTTTTGTTAATTTTGAATATTTATTGAGTGTATGTAATACTAGGATTAAAATCTTACAAATTCGGTGTTAAATTTTTCAAGAAATTGTGGTTTGTAATCCAGAAAAAGGTGTGATTTTAATAAATTTGTAAATATGTTCATTATTTTTTTTAATTATTTCTCTAACTGGTCATTCATTTGTTAATTTTTGTAATTTTTGTAGAAAAAATGATTTGAATTTTCGGTAATCTGTACTATTTTTTTGTCCAACAGTTGATTTTATTGATTATTAGTATTCTCATTCGACAGTAATTTCACGTATGAAGTTATTAAATATTAAATATCTATTAATTTTCTTTACTGTTTCATATGATAGTAATATTTCTGAGGAACAGGTGTGATAACTACTAGACTTTGATTGGCTTGATTTTCTGATAAACGTTTGAAAAGAGTTGTAAGTATGTAATGATGTGATATCTATATACTATCGAGAGTCGAGATTGAAGTAGATAAGTATTGGAGTAATAGTCAATTCTTTGTTGAATTTCAAGAAATTGTGTGAGAACATGGTTTTTTACATTAAGTTTATGTAATTTCAGTTACAGTTTTTCGACAATCAACCTAAAAATGGATAATTATCATAGTTAAAAGTTATGATGAAAAGATCTAAGCAATATTAATGTTAAAAAGTTCGTCTAATGTTTGCTCTTACGTTGTGAAAATTTCGAATAGTTTGGTTTGAAATATGAAATGTTTGTAAAAATTAAACTTTGTATTCGTGTATGTTTTGCATCATTAAATTGTAAAGATAATATTCATATTTGAAAAATGTTGTTGGGTGTTTTAATAATTTTCTGATAAGTAGATAAAAACAGATGTGAAAATTCTGTGCTATTAAAATATATAGGATCAAGAATAAAGTTTGATGAAAATAAGTATTGTAAAAATTCAGAAATTTTGAAGTGTAAGATGAATCATGTCCTAATTTGATTAATTATATGGGTAGAGTAGTTTTAATATGTCAAGTGTCTAAAGCAGCAAGAAACGATTTTTTAGGTTTTCTAGAATAATAATAATAATAATAATAATAATAAAAGTATACTTTTGTTGTAAGATTTCGAATGCAGTCAAGACGTGAAAAATATAAGTATGAACCCTTTGTAAAGACATTCAAACTTTTTAAAAAGTTTAAGTTTAGTAATATACTGTAACAATATATGTAAGCGATGTATTTCAAAGTTGAAAATTTGTGTAAAAAATTGTCTTTTCTTGAAAATTGGTATTTATTTTTGTTTAATTAATGATACTTATTACATTTTTGTTGTTAAAAACTAAAATATACGTTTAATTCTTCTGTTAAAATTGATATATCCGTGTTGGAGGTGAGAAAAAATAGTGTAAAACTAATAAAATTTGTTTAAATTCGTCTTTTTATTCTTAAAATTAATATTTGCTATTGTTTAGAATACGTAATAATAACTTTTGAGGAATGTATAACCGGAAAATGTTAAAAAATCTTAGAAAATTGGTATTAAAAATATTAAATACAGTTGCTTCAATGATATCTTTTCGATATGTAAAGTTATTGTAGCATTTAGAAATGTACTTCTGAAGAATGTATAATCGGAAAATGTTAGAAAATCTTAGAAAATTGGTGTTAAAAATATTAAATACAGTTGCTTCAATGATTTCAAAAACAAACTCTGTTAAAAAATTCTGTATGATTTCAAGTGAAAATAATCTGAACCTGAATACATGGTATTTAAAATACAAAATTCACGATTATGAACTAATGTTGAAAACATGGGTAACATTAAATATACAGCTAATATTTAATTATAGATTAGGAAATTCTTAAAGTGTATCCAAATTTATTAAATATAGTATTGAATACAGTGAATAAGTGAAATATGTGAATAAGTATTGATATTTCCATGTTGCTTTTGAAAATACTAGTGTAAAATTATTCAAATTCGTCTTTTCTTTAAAACTGATATTTATTTTTGTTTAATTAATGATACTTGTTAAGATTTTGTTGTTAAAAACTATAATATACGTTTAATTCTTCTGTTAAAATTGATATATCCATGTTGGAGATGAGAAAAAATAGTGTAAAACTAAAAAAAAAAAAGTTTAAATTCGTCTTTTTCCTCCTTAAAATTATTATTAAACTAGTGTAAAACTAATAAAATTTGTTTAAATTCGTCTTTTCCCCTCTGAAAAACTAATATTTCTATTATTTTGCTTAATTAATTATACTCATTATGACTTCCAAATTTTAATTTGGAGATGTTGTAGTAACTGTTATAAAACTAGAATGGATAAATAACTTAAATCTCTTCTTTTTTTTCACTCTATGTGATACTTTTTCTTGAACGTAAACATTTGTATACCTTTGTAAGTTGTGACGTCAAGATTCTTTGTTATGTTCCCCTACCTGGAATGCATGCATGGTGGGGTTGCAGAAAAAAGTTTTAGTTTAGATATGACGTAATAAGAAATGCTCTGCAGGTTCACATTTGTGTGTTGGGGATTTCTTTAAATTATTCGTTTATGCATTAAAATTCTACTTAGTTGGTATACATAAAGTACGATGAAATTTCCAATTAGAGTAAAAGTTAACCAAATTCGTTTAATTCGTCTTTTTTCGTTAAAAAATCATTAGTTTCCTTTGTTAATTGTTCAATTATCGAAATTCTTTGAGGTAACGACTGTTCAAAAACTAAAAAATATGTTTAAATTTCTATTTTAAGTTGTGTATTCTGATTTTATATTAAAAAATAAATAAATAAATAAAAAATATGAAGAAATCAGTTAAAAATTTAATATTTTCTGTTTTGCTTAATTAATAATGTTCATGAAGGAAATGGTTGTCCAAAACTGGAATGCATGCTTAAATTTCTTTCTATCAAATTGATATTCTGAAGTTTGAGTTGAAAAAATCGTAAGAAATCAGTCTTTTTCTATAAAACTTGATATTTTCCATTGTTTTTTACTTAATTAACGATACTCATTAAGATTATAGCTGTTGAAAAACTAGAATGCATGTTTAACTTTCAACTTGTAAGTCGATACACTGATGTTGCAGTTGATAAAAATCGTAAGAAATCAGTCTTTTTCTATAAAATCGATATTTTCCATTGTTTTTTACTTAATTATGAATGCTCATTAAGGTTATAGCTGTTGAAAAACTGAAATGTATGTTTAAGTTTTCTCTCTTAAGTTGATAAAAATCGTTAGAAATCAGTCTTTTTCCATAAAACTTGATATTTTCCATTGTTTTTTTTACTTAATTAACGATACTCATTAAGGCTATAGCTGTTGAAAAACTAGGATACATGTTTAACTTCCAACTTTTAAGTCGTTACATTGATCATATAGTTGATAAAAATCGTAAGAAATCAGTCTTTTTCTATAAAACTGGATATTTTCTATTGTTTTTACTTAATTAATACTACTCATTAAGATGTCTATGAAGCAAAATTCAAATATATGTTTAACTTTCTTGAGTTAAATTGATAATCTCATCTTGTAGTTGAAGAAATCTAAATAAAATGGTTAAAAACTGAAATTTTAATTGTTTCGCTTAATTAATAATACTCATTAAAATTACGGTTGTTTAAAATTCAAATACAAATTTAATCTTCATCTTATAGTATGATTCAATGTTGAGATGTGATTGATAATATTTTTAATTAGGGAAGGTTGTTCACCTATCCTGTTATAATAGAATGTTCCTTTTTTCCACTAGGGGGCGCAGGAGGGCGGCGGTGAGATGGTGGGAGCAGGAGGGACCAGGAGGGACAGCCGCAGGGACAGCCGGAGGGATGCTGCGTGCTGCGGCGGCGGCACGGTCCCTCCGTCCCTCCGGCTGTCCTTAAACTGTCCTTTTCCTACTACTAGCGGAAGCTGCAGCTCAATTTTAGCCGATATTTACTTATATATGTATGAGGAACATGCTGCAGAAATTTGCAGTTTTAGGTATATAGATGATATTTTGTTGTTTATATGTGGTGGTGTGAAAAAGAATAATTTCAAATGATATCCGAGAAGTTTAAATTTGAAATTAGCATCAAAAAATTAAAAAAGGTTAATTATTTAGATATTAACATTGAAATGAAAAATGAAGAGTCAGCCCTGGAAAGCTACCTGGGGTGCAAACGTACCCCACTTTTTTTTTAATCCTCGCAAAAACTTTTATTTGTTTGGAGCACCAGTATAAAGTTTCTATTTCTTGCTCAAAATAATATTTGGAAAATTTAATTGTTTAATATTTTATCTTAAACGTAGTTATAAATATGTTCCTCATTGTTTTTTTCGATAAATTTGTTTTTGACACTGTAAATAGCATTTTAATTTTGAGGCACAGCTGTACACCAACATTGCATTAATAAATAAAAAATTCCTAGTAGCATTCCAGAGTTAATTACAAGTAGGGGGAACTGGGGTACATTGATACTTGGGGCACATTGATACACCCCCTGTACAGCACACAGGGTCATTACAGGAAATTTCACAACGGCTTCAAAAGGTGATACCAGTGAAATTAACAACATACAGAAAGTTTTGGAATGATTCAATAGTTTGATGGAATGGGATGGGTGATTCATTGTTTTTGTAGGTCAAAAGTAAATTTCAGTTGCACAATTGAAATGGTATTATACAACTGTTCCAGCATTTTCAACCGAAAAGAATACCCTCCCTGGCAAGTAAAGCTACTCTTTATCAGTTCCTCATTCTTTATTGTGAGATAAATTATGAAGTGTTGGATTTGCGACTCATTTTATTCAAAATGGCTCTATGGGGCACATTGATACAGTCTTTGTCGGGGCACATTGATACAACCTAAATCCTTTTCTAATTCATTTTTTTTAAACCTTTTATTATCTTTTTTACCATACACTCCTTAATTAAACCATTTTTCGTAAAAAATTTCTACTATTAGTTTTTATTGAAGTGAAATAGCTCTAATTTCTTTATATTAGAACATTTTATAGTATTTTTGCAAACAGAAGACGTACAAACTTACACAATATCTAGTGCTAGTAGAATTAACTAAAGAATTGGACGGCAGTCTGGCAAATCTCAAATTTATATCGATTCTCCAGCGAAAAAAGTATTATCGACATGAGAAATGTTAAGTAAGAGAAACAAGCTGCAGAACAGTACAGGGTAATTAAATTATAAACATAATTTTTAATATAATTATCCTTTATTTTCTGTTTGTAAACCGATTTATAAACAGAAAACCTGGTAATTCTTTCGCCTTTTCTAAGAAAGAAGATAATTCTGGGGTTAAATTGCCAGATATGACAAAGTTACCATAGCCAACAAACAGACAAGGAACAGCTAGAACATCAGGTCATTATACATTTCATTTTGATTGCTTTAATATTGCTTACAAGTAAACTGTGTGCGATTTTAATGTCTATAAATATATATAAAATGGTTTGCTAACTACTTTTCTATGAAAAATATGCATTGGTGTTATTTTGTCTCGATTTTTCCCAGGCGTGTCAAAGTGTATCAATCTGCTCCGGGGATGGGGCACATTGATACAAATTACTTTTTTTGATTTTTTAAAAATTACATGAAAAAATAATATATCAAACAACGATTGTATATTTTTATAACACACTACACAGGTTTTGCTGACATCACATAGAAAAATAACTTGAAATTTCTGCTTTCTAGACACCAAAAAAATTTTTTGAAAAAAGCTGTATCAATGTCCCCCAGTTCCCCCTATATATAACAAACGGAATGTTGCATTTTTGGCTCAAATGTCATGTTTCCAGAAACAGAAATATTTTTAATGGGCTAAATCGTATAGATAGGTTAAGTTTAAATACTGAGAAAAAGATTGGTGAACTCTGCATTTGGTATGGCCAGACACTGAACAATGGTTATCCTGCAAATTTATTTTTATTTATTTAAACCGGGACTGCGTACAACCATCACGGGTGTTTCTAATTTCCAATTATAAACATTACTTAAATTGAATTAAAATGTGATATCCGAATAAATCTATACTTAATAGGAAATATAGAATTCGCAAAGCTTAATACAAAATTTTGAAAATCAGAAACAATAAAATATTTGATAATATGATATCATTAATTTATTAAAATGTCAAATCAGCTCCATGCATGTCTTTCGGAAAAATAAGTAAGCTATCAAACTGAACTTTGCCATAAATATTTATTCTATTTAGGTATGTTAATTACAGAATATAGATTTAAAAAACCTTATGTAAATCATTACAAAATGTATGAGAATACAATTTTTTTTGAGAATTCACAAAGCTATATCAAGGTTAAAGGTTTCTTTCATAATAACCTACTAAAAATATATATATATATATTTTTTTTTTACAATCTTAGAAATAAAAGTCGTATTAGATAATAAATAAATATTCACAATTTTAAATTCATATGTATAATGTTGAATTTTCCAGAGATATAAAAGATATTTAATCTACTTAAAAAACATATAAAAAATTTCTTTCCCAAGAAAACATAAATATTTATAAAACTGTGAAATTATTATAAAGCAAAGAAGAAAATAGAAATAAAATTTGCAATTCAGCAGACCGGCATGAAAAAAGCAAATATCTAGAGGAAATACCTGTAGGAATCCTGATTGCGCCTAAATGTATTAGAAAGATTCTTTTATTGAAGAAAATAAACAGATCTCTCAAACATTAAATAAAATATTTTGTCACATTTGAAGGGTTTTTTTTAAGATCGTTTCGTCATAATCTAAAGGGAATAAATTTTTCTACAAGAGATTTCTTAATATCTCTTCATCGAAAGTTGAATTGCTGCAATGTTCAAAGGGACATTATTGGAACAAAAAATGAAAAGATTAAGGAGATTTAAAGAGGTGAAATGGTTGACGAAAATTACGCAAAAAATAACAACAAGAAAGAAATATTTTAAGTTATGCATTTAATGATATATTTTTTGAGCATTTGATTTTGCTTGAATTAATACTTGACATAGTTTACTGGCCAAAATTCACCGACAACATTCGTTTTACACATTTTGCAGGATATGTAAAGATATAGTTTTCAGATTATCCTGAAACTTGTGTAATATAATGCACAGGAATGTAATGACATTTTTGATCTCATGTTTGTCAAAAAAGATTTGATGGAGGGGGGGGGGCAACAAAATTGAAATGAAAAATAATATTTTGGAGCACCCTACAAAATACTGATCTGAAATACATATTTTTTTTACTGGATATAAAAATGTTCTGTCCCTCCAGCGCATAACTATATGGATATTTTATAATATTTGTTGTCGTTTGTTCATGAATAAAACGCGTAACCATGGAAGTAAAATAGTTTATGTTAGAAAGTCAATACATTTTTGGACGTTGTTTGTTTAACGTGTGCAGGGTTTTAAAGAAAATTCGACACCAGTTTCAGAAAATTTCGCAAAGCCTACTAGAAACAATATAGCATGGTTGGAATAGAAATGTTTCAAATATTTCATGGAATATGAGCAATATGAATTATTTTTTGACTGTGTATAGTTAGTCCAAATATTTTAATTCGTTATTTGGAAATAAAAACTATACAGTAACAAGCATAAAAATAAAACCAAATAATTAAAAATTCATAAAATAATCGGCAATATAATGAGCTGAATTTCGGTTAATATCAGAAAGTAGCTCGACAATAATGTATTTTCGACAGATTGTCATTTTTTATTAACTGATTTTCAACAAAGAAGCTGGTATTTAATTAATGTCATTGAGTTGCTTTGGAATGGATTTTAATCATTTTTTTAGAGGAATATGCTCGTATTGGTTTTTCCCAAGTTGTACCAAAGCATCAATAAAAAATTAAAAATGATATTTGTTGAAAATTCCTTATATTTCATATACTTTTAGAGAGCAGCTAATAATCAGTTCACTGTACTGTCGATATTGTTCGGAATTTTCTCGATATTCGACTACTCTTTATAAGAGTTCCTCTATAGTGTTGACTACGAAATAATGAAAAATAAATCTGTACCAGACGTGCATACGCTTTTAATAATATTTCATACAAATTCTCATAAATATTTAATATATTTCTATTCTAATTGAATTATTTGGTCTACTGTGCGTATACAAAATAAACTTTAATATGTTTTAATTATATAAAAAAAAGTTTTAATTAAGGTTTCTCCAATGGCATTACACGATAATGTATACCCTGCATGCTACAGAGGGAAAAATGATTTTTTTAAAGAAATCTTTATATCCACACAAATATATATGATAGTTTTACACACATGAACACAAATATTTCACAATATCCACATACACTGGCGATACAAATCATTTCGAGCAATTCATTTTACAGGGTGATCGAAATAATATTTTTATTCAATTTGTTGTTAACCCCCAGATTAACTCGTGACCAAATTTTCGTTGAGAAATATCACGTCAAATTTATCCTTTATATTCCTGAATTTCCAAAAAACTTCGTAAGGGATTTTCCTATATAATTGACTAAATGTTTAAAATCGAAACTACCTGAGGATTTTTGGCCATATTTTACATGACTTTAGATAGTTCATTCTATTAAAAATATTCTAAATATATACTAAAGTTATGTACAGAAAATTACATGTATTCAACTAGTTAAATGCATTAGCTGTCAAAGAATTTTTTTTTTTTAAACTAATAAAAAGACGGTAGTAATAACATTAAAAAACTTGTTTAACACTTTCATACATAAATTATTTTTCTTTTTTATTTAAAAGAATCAAACAATCTTTTTTATGATAAACGGTTCCCATTATAAAATAATTTTATTATTGTGCTGTATGCTAACTATTATCTACTCAAATTTTAGATCTCCATAAATGAATTCTGATTTTTTTTTTTACTTTTTAGTATTTATTTGTTTGTTTGCTTACCTGTCCTCATATGACGCCAATTTGAATGAAAGTGTTAATATCGATTGTCAGGTTCTGATAGCACCTCTGCTAAGGAATGGAATTTCCGCTGTTTCTCTATTTCAATATTTCGTATTGTATGGCTGTGTACCAGAATTTCCAAGGTGACATTCCTTCTTTGTGGAAAGGGGAATTGACAGATAATCCTGTGCAGGTGGTGAATAAAAGAAAGAGAAGATTGCTGACAGGCATGTAGTCCATCTGTCAGTGAGGTATGCGGATGGTCAGCAGATAAGCAACATGTCACTAAACAAGAAAGGAATGGAGGATGTGTCCAATGAATGAGCTCCAAAGGGGGTTGACATTCGTGTGACCCAGTGAGTTGAGAAGAGCAAGTCTTGTCTCAGATTAGGCAGTCTGTTCCTGGATTTCGTACCTAGCGGGTGTGTAGGACTGAGGTCCTGAGAGTGTTCTCTGTGTTGTAGAGCGTAAGCAGTGCGTTTTCTGGTGAGCAAAGGACACAGACGTCCTGGTGTTTAGTGCTCTGGGCACTAAACACCGAGTGCAGGCCGAGTATACTTGTATTGAGAGACTCAAGGTTGATCTCCGATAAAATGAATTTAACGTGCATTGAGTGTGAGGTGGAAAGTGTAATTGGAATAGTACACAGCCAACTTTTACTGTATATAATTTAATGTTGAACCGGATCACCTATATCCGAGTTGTAATTGTATATAATTGTAAATAGCGTATTTAGTGTGTAGATATATTCTTAATAAACTGATAATTCAGTTACTTGACAGCGTAAGTCTTCATTTACACAATCCTCACAGTGGGTGACCGATATCACCTAGTAATATCGGTGGTGGCAGCTATATCTACCACGGACTTTCTTCAAAGTTGTGTGGACTGAGAGGAACGTCCGACATCGATATTTCATACTGGTACATAAACTGTTTAGATTAGCTTTAAAATTATTTTGGTCTAATTTAATTTCAATAACAATTTTCTGTAACTTGTTTTTTGTATAAAATGTAGTATTCATCATTATAAAACTAGGTTAAAAGTGAATTTGGTTTAAAATGTTTTATTTGGTTTTAAAATAAATTTTCAACTAAAAAAATCAGTTAGATAAAAATTCTCATTTTTACATGAACTAAATCTGAATATTTTTACCCTTTTAACTTCCTTTTACGAGCTAGACCTTCTTATATTTTTGTAGAACTGTAAGTCAAGAATACACAAATTCTAATCATGTACAGGGTTCCATTTTAAACTTGGGATCCCTGCAATACAATCCTTAATTTCAGAAAAAATGTAAACTAGACCAAAACTAAAACTATTCCGAATAACCCAAAATATTAATTACACATTAAATGCAATATTCTAAATTAAATGTAGATACTAAAAAACTTCATTTGATTAAAGTTATTCTTTTAACGAAGTATTCATCTAAATACTAAATAATATCGCAAATTTTTCATAATATTAAACCTTTTTTTAAGTATTTTCTTTTAAAACATTTCATTTACAGTCAAAACGATTTGGTGAAATATATAAATTTAACAGAATATAGAAAGACAAACTGAAATACATATTATTTTTGCTGGTTATAAAACAAATATTAGTTATTTCAAAGAGTATTTGTATGAGCGATATCATTAATCATATCATTTCATCTTTATTTTAGAAATTTTTAACGTTACACATTATTTTATTGTTGTACGACTTATACTTTTATTATTTCATTTCATTAAAATGTATGGAGCAAGTGGAAATGCAAAATAAATATATTTCGCATCAAGTGAAATTTTAAGACAATAAAGACGCATCAAAATTTCATAAATAAAAATGATTGCAAAACGGCAAAAACTAATCATGTCGCAATGCCTTAAATTTCTGCATTGTCATCAAGAAATCCCTTAATATGCTGTGTACTCTCCTGTAAACGTAAATGAAAATGATATTTTGAAAATTTAGGATTTAGAAGGAAACTTATAAAAACAACAAAACATATATGATTCACAATGAAGCTTTTCAATGATTAATATATTTGGCTAAATAAATTAATGTAATTCATTAATTTTACAAACGCATTAGACATGCGTGATATTAAGAGCGATTTTTTGCAGCGCTCTAATATGCATTAGAATTCACATGAAGAGAATCTGCTAAAAGTTTGTTAAGAAAAAGAAGGGGGGGATGAAAAAAAATCTGTAACCATAAAGTCACTCATCCACAGAACAAACCGTTATGCAATCGATATTTTTAAATTAAAATTTTTATGTAAAACGTTATAAGTCATTTTAGAAAGAGTTTGTATGATGATTTATAATACATCATCGTATCTACTATGTTTAGTAATTACAAATAAGAAAAAGATCGAAATTCACAGCATAATTTTCATATTTGATAGATGAGAATATTGGAATCGATGCTATCCTAGATTTCATAATTGACACATTTTACAAACTGATGGACTCTCCAGACATTGAAGTAATGAACTTTCATAAAGAATTACTAAGATTCTTCTGGCAGAGATCCATTTATCATTATATGATATGCACTACAGGGAAAAAAAATGTTGTCCGATTAGAAGTTGCCATGACTGCAACCGTCCTACTACAAAATAGGAAAGCTATCAGCAATTATAAAATACACGTAATGGAAATATGAAAGAGCAATATATTTTTGAAATAGAGATTTCTTTTTATATAAAAGAGAAAATTTACTCCAAACTTTAAACATTATCTATATATCGCATCATTAATTTCAAGAGTAATGTAAGTCACGAAGAATAAGAAAACTCTTTTTATTATAAATATTTCTAAAATAATTTACAATATTACAAGAAATTTTAAAACAGTAGCTAGAGAAATATATATTTATTTGCCTTCTTTTTTCCTAATTTTTCTTCTTTTTTATACGATTAAGTGTATAAGGATGTATATATTTTTATGCATAAATTTGCAAATCATTTAATAACTAATTTATTTACATCTCAACTCCATTTTTACTTTTTTTTTTATCTTCAACAGAAGAAAGTATTGTAATCGAATTTTTTCCGACTTCCAGTTTTCGACAAATTTACTCGTTTTAGAAGTCAGAAAATCCAAAAAACAATACATTTTTATAAAACGTCTGTTTGTCCATGTTCTTGTCTGCTAGTCCGTATTTATCCATTGTGCCATTAAAAAGTGCATGAAGATATGCATAGAATTGAACCGAATTTTTCGTGTATCTTTTGAGCTGTAGCAAGAAAATACTCTTAAAAATTTGAAATATTCCGCAGGAAGGGGGCACTGCTGTTGCCATTTTCAATATTATACCATCTTTTTTTTTTTTTTTTTTTTTCTGTAAATGTTTGGCTATGGCTAGTAGGTCCTCCTTGAATTTGAAGGAAAATCCGTCGAAAAGGGGCGCTATAATCGTGATGTTTGTATCATTTTCATTAATGTACCATCAAAAAGTGTATGAATTTATGCATAGAACTGAATAAAATTTTTTGTGTATGTTTTTGGCCATGGCCAACAGATCTTCCTGGAATTTGGAAATATTCCGTAGGAAACGAGGATTGTGATAGCGCTTTTTGTATCATTTTCTCGATTCTTCGTCATTTTGTTGTTCATGAGTGGGGCTAGTTAAACCAATTGGTGTGCCTCCCCACCTGGCTGAATCGTTCTGTTGTTCGTCGGCTTATGCAGAGATAGGAAATCGCGTCCTGCTAACCCGGCTATTTGCAAACAGCTGATGACAACAAAATAATGGAAAACTATTGATTTTAAAATCCACATGATCCAGATTAACACATTTTTACTCGAACTAAATACTGAAGCAGAAATTTAAGATGAAAATCAAAATTGGTATAGTATTGAATTAATAATATTTTATTAACATGTGCAACTACTTTTTGAATTATTTAAATGTAAATATGAGATAGAAGAAAGTTTTGGGATTGGCATATCTAGTAGTTAGTTATAGCTTCTCAAATCTCAGCTACTAAAATATACATAATTAAATAATTATTTTAATAAAAAATTATATTACTTGAGAGAGGTGTTACAAATATTAAAAAGAAATAACATTGACATGTTTCGGATCCGTCTAATAAGATCCATAATCATAATAAAAATAAAAATAAAATTCAAATTGTTTCACGGTCAATACAAATAACCCGCGGCAATGAGATATAAAAAACAAAAACCACGCGCTCTTTTTTAAAATTTGGACGTACTAACACTACCTTATCCAGAACATATTTAAATGAAGGGATAAAAATACTGTTTAATGATAGCAAATTATGTTTCATATCAAATTGTTGTCGTAAGTCTATTATGAGAGAGTCCATTGAAATGTATACGCGTAAATATTTTATATGCAATGATACCGTTTCTTTTACTAAGTTATGGTTAGAATTTATAAATAAATAAATTCCTCGTAAAAGCTTGAATGAGATGAACCAAGTTGGGAAAATATTTTTTGATCATGGCATATTTTAATTTAATTTTTTACAATAGAGCGCGTGGTTTTTGTTTTTTATATCTCATTGTCGCGTGCCACTTGTATTGATTGTGAAATGATTTGAATTTTATTTTTATTTTTATTCTGATTATGGATCTTATTAGACGGATCCGAAACATGTCAATGTTATTTCTTTTTAATTTTTGTAACACCTCTCTTAAGTAATGTAAATTTTTATTTAATTTTTTATTAAAATCTTTATATAAAAGGTGAAGGTCTTAAAAGCTATTGATTTAAAAAATCTAATGGATTTAATAAACTGTTTATCACAGTTAAATAATTATTTGAAGATTGAAAATCAAAGAATAGAGCTGTTTGCACCCAAGATACTTTTTTAAGATTTTGAACATATATGTTAGATTTTATTTTCATGAGAATTTCTTTCTCTATTAGGTAGCTTTCATTACAAAAAGTAAAAAGCTACCTATTGCAGCCGTCCGGAGGAAAGCACTTCCAAAAAATTTTGGTATATTTTCACCGATCATGACCCCCAGACCCCAAAACCACCCTCCGTTCAAATGTTGACATATATATATATATATATATATACACATATCTGATTTTTGTCATGCGATAACTAACGTATTTATGAACCGATTTGAATGAAATTTGGTATGTACATAGTACATACAAATATATCGACCGAGTTCGTTGGCCAGCATCATCCGCCATCTTGTTTCAAAATAGCGGCCATTTAAAAAATTTTAAAAAATTTAAAATTTTAAATTAGATGTGAAAAAATTAAAAGTTGAAAAATATTTTTATTTTATGTGTTAGATCTTAAAACACTAATTCCAGAACACTTTTTATTTTGTCTATATCTTAAAAAATGACTGAGTTATAGCACTTTGAATTTTTCTTATGGCTGACATTTTGAAACGATCTGATATTTGTCATGCTATAACTAACGTATTTATGAACCGATTTGAATGAAATTTAGTATATACATAGTACATACAAATATCTTGACCGAGTTCGTTGGCCAGTACTATCCGCCGTCTTGTTTCAAAATGGCGGTCATTTAAAAAAATTTAAAAAATTTAAAATTTAAAATTAGATGTGAAAAAATTAAAAGTTGAAAAATATTTTTATTTTATGTGTTAGATTTTAAAACACCATATCCAGAACACTTTTTATTTTGTCTATATCTTAAAAAATGACTGAGTTATAGCACTTTGAATTTTTCTTATGGCTGACATTTTGAAACGATCTGATTTTTGTCATGCTATAACTAACGTATTTATGAACCGATTTGAATGAAACTTAGTATGTACATAGTACATACAAATATCTCGATCGAGTTCGTTGGCCATCATCATCCGCCATCTTGTTTCAAAATTGCAGCCATTTAAAAAAATTTTAAAATTTAAAAATTAAAAATTAATGCGAAAAAATTAAAAGTTGAAAAATATTTTTATTTTATGTGTTAGATCCTAAAACATCAATTTTAGAACACTTTTTACTTTGTCTATATCTTAAAAAATGATTGAGTTATAACACTTTGAATTTTTCTTATGGCTGACATTTTGAAACGATCTGATTTTGTCACGTGATAACACTCGTATTTATAAATCGATTTAGATGTAATTTGGTGTGTACATAGTACTTAATAAGGCCTGGACCGAGTTCGTTAACCAGTTTCATCCGTTATCTTGTTTAAAAATTGCGGCCATTTAAATTTAAAAAAAAAATTAAAATTTGAAATTAGATGCAAAAAAGTGAGAAATTGAAAAAGATTTTTCTTTTATGCATTTGACCTTGATACAAAGATTCCAAAGCACTTTTTGTTTCGTCTGTATCTTAAAAAATATCTGAGTTATAGTACTTTTAATTTCTAGTGTTGTTCACATTTTGAAATGATCTGGTTTTCGTCACGTGATAACACGCGTATTTATCCACTGATTTGGATGAAACTTGGTCCGTAGATAGGACATACTGATGCCTGGACCGAATTTGTTGGCCAGTTTCAACCGCCGTCTTGATTCAAAATGGCGGAATATTATTTTTTTAAATTTAAATTTTAAAATTAGGTGCAAAAAAGTAAGAAATGGAAAAAAAAATTTCTTTTGTGTTTTGACCTTTATACAAAAATTCCAGAGCATTTTTTGTTTCATCTATATCTTGAAAAATGGCTGATTTTTAGCACTTTCAATTTCCAGTGAGATTGACATTTTGAAACGAGCTGAAATTTGTCACGCGTTAATACGTATATTTATAGACTGATTTCAATATAACTCAGTGTGTTCATGGTACATACCCATGTCTTGACCGAGTTCACGGGCTAACTTTATCCACCATCTTGTTTCAAAATGGTGGCCATTTAAATTTATCAAAAATATTTTAAATGTATAATGATGAATAAAAAAAAATTAGGAAGTGAAAAAAAGGTTATTTCTAAAGTACTTATCTTAATTAATGAATGAGTATTTTTTGCTTTGTCTTTACCTTGAAAAACGCTTGGGATATAGCAGTTTGAATTTCTAATGTAGATGACGTATTTTTTAAGTCAATTTGACCGCGATAGCACCCGTAGATATTAATTGATTTCGATGTGATTGTGCATGTTCACATGAATTAAGATTTCGATCAAGTTCATTGGGTTTTTTTTTATCCATCATGCTGCTTTAAAATGGATATCGTGGAATTTGACGACCCTATAAATCGCTTAAAATAAAATCTTAAACTTAAAGATGACTAATTTCTAAAAATTCCTATTAATATTCAGTATTGACAAAAACTAGTATTCAATCTTACATAATCTTGTTCCACTATTTTGAGCTTCGTATATTTGATTTATATAACTGAATTTAAAATAAATAAATAAGTATATGAAAGGTACCTCTTCCTCCCGGCATTGCCGGTAGGACTTTTTTTTTTTTTTTTTTCGGGGGGATTTTAAATATTTTCAGAAGGAAGGCTTAAATAATTATTTGAATTTTATTTTTTTCTGTTTCATACGAAATGTACATTTTCACTTCTCTCGCTAGAAATATGTCTGCAATTACAAGAAGCGCAGTTTAATGATTAAATAAAAATTTAAATAGATATAGTAGCTATTAAAATAAGAATACAAATAACGTTTTTGGATAAAAGACTCTTTTGAAATTAAAAATTCTTATCTGCAAATCTATAAAACTAGTCTATAATACAAGTCTATAATATAGACTTTTTAAGTTTTACTGTCACAGTATGAGAAAAAATTTAAGAACAGTAACTTTTAAAGGGTAAGAATATTGCTTTAAACTTTTAATTTTTTTTTTATATTTCATGTTTTCTAGATATCAGGGTATGGCGCACAAATACATATAACGTAAAAAGCAATTGATGATGATGATATATTAATTATCTCTCTAATCTTTCAATTATTACAAACATATTTAAAAATTTGATTTTCTTGCTATTCATGAAAAGGTATGCATAGGGTGATCGAAAAATAAGTTGACCAATTCAGAAGGCTCTAGAATGCGTTCTACTTATTCAAATGAGAGGAAATTTAAACTATTAATAATTCAAGTGATGTGCTTGACATTAAAAAAAATTCAAATTTCGCACTAGGGAGCGCTGTAATATGCCAAAATTTTAGTTTCATTTTACAAATAATAAAAAATATTAAAAGAGTTCAATAAAAATGCAAAATGCATCGTAATATTTTCAGTACAGTGGAATACGGGATATTCAATACTCTGGAAACACTGGTCCACTTACACAAACATGCGGAGACTGTACGAAATAAGTTGCCCAGTTGAGAGGACTCTAGATAGCGTTATATTTATCCCAATGAGATCAAATTTGAACTGCCAATAGTTCAAATGACGCGCTTGATATTTAATAAAAAAATTACAAAAATTAAAAATACAAAACTTTGCCACTTGTGACACACTTATACACACTTAAATACTAGTGACGAAATTTTGAAATCCTAATTTTTGTAATTTGTTATAGTAAATATCAAGCGCACTATTTTAACTATCTGTAGTTCATATTTGATCTCATTTGGACTAATACAACGCATTCTAGAACCCTCTGAAGTAGGCAAGTTATTTCCGCATGTTTATGTGAGTGAGCCAGTTGTTTTCCGAGTACTGGATATGCCGCATTCCACTATACTGAAAATCTTACGATGGATTTCGTATTTCTATTGATCAGTTTCACTTTTTTAATATTATTTATTATTTATAAAGCGAATTAAACATTTTAAGTGTACTACAGCACCCCTAGCGGAAAAATTTGCATTTTTTTAAATTAAATTAATTTTATTTATTTATTATTTTTTATTGTCAAGCGCAAATCTTGAATTATCTGTAGTTCAAATGTAGTCTCATTTGGATCAATAGAACGCATTCTAGAGCCCTCTGAAGTGAGCAACATAATTCTTGATCACCCTGCACATTTGTCGAAATAATATTTGAGATTTTTTGGCTCATTTTACTCAGCTTTATGTTTTACAGATCAATTTTTCATATTTGTAAATCATTCAGAAATGCTTTCTTAAATGCGAAATTAAAAAAAGTAATAAAATAAGAAATTTTGATCATTTAAAGGTTTGTTCAATTTTAATATGTAGAGAACGCTTAATGACAAAAGAATTCATATATGCATTTTAAGCCTTATTCTAGAATTGAAACTATATACTTCCACCGTTTTGTTTAGAATTGAAGATCTAATTCTAATAGTATTTATACATTCATACGTTCTGACATGCTTTTTAATAAGCAATTGCTTTAAAAGTTATAAAAAGTCTCCTCAGTCAGTTTACCATACATTCTTATTGTTTTATGTTAAATGTTTTAGTTTAAAAATCATCTATTTATGATATGAGAAAATAATTAAATACTAATTCACTCATGAATATTGTCCATTCTAGATAATAATATTTTCCTTGTTGGACTTTATTTTTTCAACTGTATTTTTGTTATTTTGAATAAATTCCTGAAGAAACTTTCAAGACTTTGGAAAATGTATAAGATAGAAATATTAGAAATGAAAAGCATCTTAAAGCAATATTTAAACCCTAAATGAAAAATGGACTAAGAATTTTCCGTCATGTGAGCCACCACCTTCCCATCTTACTTTCCTGCTGTGATAAAAATTGACGCATAATTACTGTTAAAGGAAGTCTCTGAGACTGCTTGATCGTAGGATGAATATCGGGGTCCTTTAACCTTTGTGGCGCAGAGCATATTCATTGCTTAATTGTTGACATTAATGATTGACACCGGTATTTGAAAACAACTTTATTTGTAAATAAGTAAAAGCTACATTTCATGCATTCAATAAACCGAAAAAATTTCATCTAAATTCGGATGTCAATGTGGCGTTTGAGAATTAAAATTAAGTGGTTTCATAGATAAACCACAGCCCCACAAGGTGTTAATTCATGGGGATCAAATTCCGTACTAAACTTTATGCACAAGACAGATATAATGAAAATTCTCCTACACTAAAAATAATTCTTCAATAAATATACATTTTTCCGTAAAATTTTACAGAACAGTTTCATTTTCTAAGAAAACAGTACAGTTTTCGTTATCGATATTTTGAGATTACAAATCCGTATCCAGTAAGTTTTCTGTAAATTTTACGGAATATTTCTGTATTAGTTTCAAACTACAAAAATTCCGTAAATAATGTTTAGAAATGTTTGGTGTGTTTCAAAAACGAAGAAATTAATTGTTGGTAAACTAGTCTTGAAGAGATACTATTTTCAAAAAAAAACCCCGATAATGGCTTATTTATGGCTCTATATTAAAAATATATCTAATGATTGTCCAATATTGGGTAAATTTTGGTTGTAGATATATTTTCAAGGAAAATCGATTATAATGTTGGCGCCATTTGTGCTATGTACTTTTAAAAACTTGTTATATTATTTTTCTTACTTTCTTTCTTTTAAAAGAAAAACTGACATCTTTTATGATATATTAAAAAATTTAAATCTTATTACTGCTTTTTAAATTTGAGGCAGTTGAAAAGAAATGTTGCAGTTTATTTTATATTATGATTTTAAAGTAGCGTTTGACTTATTTATAGCAAGCTATTATGAAATTTTAAAAAGTCTGTGGGTCTTTAGGATGTTTTAAAATTAAAAATATCTATTTTCGATTATGATATTTTTGAATCTGTTCGCTTTAAAAGATTCGAACTTAAAATTTCCAATGTATCTAAAATATGATAACGACGTTTTTTTATCTAAGTTATAATAAGCAACAAAATAAATACAGTAATTATCTTTGTTTGAGTTTATCATCACACAAATAATTTATAAACATAAATGAATATTGGAAAAAAATGTATTGTATTCTTGGAAATAAATAAATAAATAAACTATTAAAGATTTAAAAAAAACTTTCAGGAAAGGAGCAGTAATTAACTCTTAATACATTTTTTCATGCATTTTGTATTTTAAAGACTAAAATTAATCTTTTATAAAACAAGAAATTAAAAATCCAAATATTTAAAATTATGATAAAAAAATGTGTAAGACATTCATAATTGCATACTCAACTGAAAAAAATTTATTTCTACCAAAGTAAGTTCCTTGTTTGCTATTTTGGCCCTTGCTTTATAAAAAAACATCTGAAATAAGTAACGATATTTGGAAGCGTAGCTTATATAACCGTGGTGTAGTGATCAAACCCACTAATCTGGAATCAAACAGTTCCCTGATTCGAACCTCTGGAAGGATAAGTGTTGTTTCATTGTTGTTTGTGTTAGATGTTCTATATTGATGTAAACTTGTCCTGTAAAAATGAAATTCGTAACGACGAAAGTTTGTCCTTGAAAAAACATATTTTTTTCTTTTAAACAAAAAAATTAAATACAAAAATATGAAAATTACATAACATTTTTTGTAAAATAACGAAATTTTTCTTGTATTTACGGAAATTTTCTTCCGTTAAAATATGGAAATACTACTGGTAGTATTGGCGTCTAGATAATCTGTACAGTTTCCGTAATTTAGCTTTTTTTAAACAGTATATTTAGAATTCTTTAGTAATAGTCCTACGACTTCAAATAAAACAACTTATCACTAGTGTCAATAATTAAACTGAAAATTAGAAGTTAAACTGGGAAAGGTGAAAAAGGCAGCGGTCTGTGACACCGCTAACTGCAGATAAGGGTTAAGAAAATTTTTAATTCTTTTTTTTTTTTTTTTTTTTTTTTTTTTTTTTTGCATCTGTTGCTAATTTAGCTGAAATGGGAAGGGAAGTTTTCACTGGTCAGAGCATCTTAAATTTATTAATTTATTATTATTATTAGCATTATTTATTATTACCATGAAATTTATAAATTTAATGTTTGAAAAAAATACAGGTCGTCTATAAATGTTAGTACCCGCCAGCATTCAACTGTCTACGTTGCAAAACACCTGCTCTTGTTATGAAAGATTTCTCAAATGTGTTTTTGAACGGTAGTAAAATGAGGTTTTTTAATGGATTTTTCATCTATTTACAGGAGTAGGAAAATAATTTTTAGAATTTAGCTGTAAATTGCATTTAGCTGTCTATTTTTTTTATTTTTTTTTAGGCTCAGTAGAATATAAAAGACAGCCATTTATAAAAAAGCCGAATACATTTATCGCCATGGTAGCCCTCTATTTACATTAACCCTTTCCCTCTTTTCCAGTTTTCGAAGAAATACTCTGCGGTTTCATAAAAAATATGCTTTTATTAAATTATGAATACTTTTCCATTCTTCTAATTAATATATTTTAATTAATTTCTCAACTAATTATTAAAATTTTAAAATTCTGAACCTCAGGTACATTAAAAGAGGTTTTGGTCAATTTTCACCAAAAAAATTGAGCTTCGTGCCGTAGTTTTCCCTAGCCATCGCACACACACACACCGACAGACAGAGCGATTTGTTATTTTTTAACCGACTTTAAGGAGGAGGTTTTGATTTCGGCCTGTATGTATTTGTTGTTCACTCATAACTTCCCTAAATATGAACCGATTTTGAAAATTCTTTTTTTTTTCAAAGTGTAGGATGCCCTTGTGGTTCCATTTCAATTTCTTCAAATTCTGGTGATTAAAACTTTTTAAAAATCAAAAAAATTGAAAATTCAAATTCTCTTTGAAGCATTCGTCCAGTTTAAAGCATTCATTTTTTAGGCAATTACTTTTTTACCGATACGCTACACTGTAAAAAATATTATCCTTTTGCTGCATCGTCCCTCCACCGCATTTACAGAAAGCGACTTTTTCAGCCTATCATGGAGCATTCTCATTGGCCAGCAAAATGTTTTTGAATCCAGTCCAGTCAAATTTTTGCAAGATTATGTATCCGCGTAAGAGTAACAGCATGAAATAGGAACACTTCTAATTGGACGACTGCTCGGAAAAAAATCTGAATTTTAAAGTTTTTTTTAAAGTTCTAATCAACAGACGGATGGAGCATTGTCATTGGTCAAAATAGAGATCTATACAAATGGTGGAGTGATTACGTACTCTGTTAATAATTTGAAACTTTTGCTGCATCGTCACTCCATCGCTTTTATGGACTATCTCTATATTGGCCAATGAGAATGCTTTATAATACAGTGAAGTAATATTTTTCTATAAAAGTGGTGGAGTGACGATGCAGCAAACTTTCAAATTTTAACAGTGCAGCTACAGCTGCAGATTTCTAACAGTATAAATTTTCAGATTTATCAATCTCCTTTCTCTAAGAGCACAAAATCTATCTCGATCCCGATCGTTGTCTAGTCAAAACTTCGCACTTTGAAATAAAAAGATACACTGCGCCGATCCAGTGGCGTGGTCGGTAGCGTGTGCTCCTCCCACACCGCTGGACCCTGGTTCGAGTCCAGCTAGCGGCATGGGTATGCGGGTATTGTCCCTGTGATGTGTATTAAAATGTATGTACTGGATTTCTTGTAATAATAAAAGTGTTCTGTATTTGTTTCTGTGGTTTATGGATCATTCGAGGTAACAGCCATTTGTAGCTATAGACCTCAAAAGCATTGTTACTCAAACCAAACCAAACCAAGATACACTGTAAAAAATATGACCCTTTAGCGGGGGAGTGATTTTTTCCCCCGCTAAAACCCCCGCTTTCCCCCGCTGTACTCTTTAGAAGTTTTTACACACAACATTTTGCTTTGTACTCGGTTCGGAAGGAAATCAAACTCGACGGAAGCATCTATCGCTACGCTAAGTATGATTATCGCAAAGTTACGTGAAAACAGTGCCGAGAACAATAACCAATCAGAGTGCGAGCTTGGGCTTGGAACGACGAAGGTGTTTGGGAAAAAAATTTCTCGAAAAGTTAGCAAAAATGAAGGCTACTGATTGCTCAATCTCGTTTCGCTAAATAGTGAAAAAAATATGGATCATAGCCACTGTTGCAGAGATGCCAGTTCTTTCCAAAGTGCGAAATCTTAACTGGATCAATTCGCATATACATCAAAATGGAAAATCTACATCGATGCTTATCGACATCGGACATAGGTGGCAAAAAGCTGAAAATCCACATTTAAAGTACCTATACATGGTGTCCCTAAACAAATGGTATATATGCTAGGGGGTGATAGAACACATCAAGACGAGTAATAGTAAATAGGAAACCAAGGGTCCCAAACGTTTTCCAAAGGAGATAGCCGCCATTAAAGTTTGGGGTCCAAAATTTCAAATACACATAAAAAACGGAAAAAATGGTCGATTGATTTGCGGTTTACACTAAAATTATTCTTTATGTTGGTATTTTCTTGAAAATAAATTATAAAGATAAATTTCGAAAAATGCCGATAGAGGGCGCTTTAGACTTTGAAGTAATGAAAAACTACTTTTTGAGGTGATTTTTTGCATCTCATTAAATGGTTTCGTAAGCTTAGATTTAAACTTAAATTTTGAGCTCAAAATCTGAATAGTTGGAAGCGGTTAAGTAGCACAAACTTAACTGTGTTCAGAGGGTTTTAATTTCAAATGATTATAAAAAACGGAAAAATTGGTCGATTGATTTGCGGTTTTCACTAAAACCATTTTTTATGTCGGTATTTTATTGAAAGTGAATTATAAAGATAAATTTCAAAAAATGATGATAGAGGGCGCTTTAGATTTAGATTAACGAAATAATTCATCCTAATACTATTTTTGCCGTTATTTTTTGCATCTCATTAAAATGGTTTTCGTAGGCTTAGATTTAAACTTAAATTTTAAGCTGAAAATCTGAATAGTTGGGAGTCGTTAAGTAGCACAAACTGAACTGTGTTCAGAGGGTTTAAATTTCAAACAAAACGGAAAACTATAAAAAAAAAGACGGAAAAATTGTTCGATTCGTTTGCGGTTTTTGCTAAAACTACTCTTTAAATCAGTGTTTAAAGAGTAGAGGTATTTAAAGATAAATTTCATAAAATGCCGACAGAGGGAGCCTTAGACATTGGAGTAGAGTACAACTATTTTTAACCGTTATTTTTTTAAATCTCATTAAATGCTTTCAAGTGCTTAGATTTAAATTTTGACATCGAATTCTGAGTCGTTGCGAGTGTTTAAGTAGCGCAAAAGTGAACTGTGTTCGAGGGGGGGGGGGGTAAATTTCAACTCCTGAACACACTTCAGTTTGCGCTTTTTAACCCTTCCCAACAATTCAGAATTTGAGTTAAAACTTTAAGTTTAAATCTAAGATTTCGAAAACATTTAACAAGTTTTGGAAAGCATTTAATCAGATACAAAAAATAACGGCTAAAATTTGTTGTTGGTGACTCTGAAGTTTAAGGCGTCCTCTAACGGAATTTTTTGAAATTCATCTTTAAAATTCATTTTCAAGAAGATACTGACTTAAAGTATAGTTTTATTTTAAACCGCAAACGAATCGACAATTTTTCCGTTTTTTATTATCATTTGAAATTTGAACCCTCTGAACACAGTTCAGTTTGTGCTACTTAACCACTCCCAACTATTCAGATTTTGAGCTCAAAATTTAAGTTTAAGTCTAAGTTTACGAAAACATTTAATCAGATGCAAAAAATTACGTAGAAAGTAGTTGTTCGTTACTCCAAAGTTTAAGGCGTCCTCTATCGGCATTTTTTGAAATTTATCTTTATAATTCATTTTCAATAAAATACCGACATAAAGAATAGTTTTAGTGAAAACCGCAAATCAATTGACCAATTTTTCAGTATTTTATAATCATTTGAAATTTAAACCCTCTGAACACAGTTAAGTTTGTGCTACTTAACCGCTTCCAACTATTCAGATTTTGAGATCAAAATTTAAGTTTAAGTCTAAGCTCACGAAACCATTTAATGAGATGCAAAAAAATGTTTTTCATTACTTCAAAGTCTAAAGCGCCCTCTATCGGCATTTTTCGAAATTTATCTTTATAATTTATTTTCAAGAAAATAGCAACATAAAGAATAATTTTAGTGAAAACTGCAATTCAATCGACCAATTTTTCCGTTTTTTATGTGTATTTGAAATTTTGGACCCTAAACTTTAATGGCGGCTATCTCCTTTGGAAAACGTTTGGGATCCTTGGTTTCCTATTTACTATTACTCGTCTTGATGTGTTTTATCACCCCCTAGCGAATATATTATTTGTTTAGGGACACCCTGTATATGACACAGCGCAAGTGCCTGTGTATCAGGGTCTTTTCTATGCCGGATGTTCAAAGAAATTAAAGTGCATTGCTATGTATATCGACACTGTCTTGAGATTCAGACTCAGTTATCGAATTAAATATCGGAATGCTTCCAGATTTTCTTCTGACGGAGTTCCTCAATATCAATGTGGTAATATACGGGGATATTTGATAGGTTAAGTCGAGTCTAGCCCTCCAAGCGTCTAGCAAATGGGTAAAATTGTAATGTTGTTTTCTCTGCTTTTTTTTAAAATGCTAATAAAATATGATTATTTCATATTACAGAAATTTTTTTATTTAGGTATATAAATGTAACCTTTGAGGTTCTTAATCATTCTTCAATGCTTTGAAAATTCATTAAATTTATACAATTATAATACCTTAAGCATTGCTTATATTGCAGTGAAACATGGAGCTTAGTGTACGGAATATTACGGGCCAAACGCTTAGAGGGCTAGAAAAAAGAAAATAGCGAAATATTTTGATGAGTTTGCTATTAAAGTGAAGCTAGTTAACTTTATGCCCTCTTATAATAGTGCTCGTTCAGGCAACTATCGTCAAGTTTTGGAATGGTAAATTTCCACATTTTGTGTAGTTTGAAAAACCGTGTCTGTCAAATCACAATCTGAACATACACTGTTAAAAATATGAAACTTTTACTGCATCGCACTCCACCACTTTTATGAAAAACGATTACTCCACTGTATTATGGAGCATTCTCATTGGTCAAAATAGATATATTTTATAAAAACTGTGGAATGACGATGAAGCAAAAGTTTAAAATTTTTATCAGTGTAGAATGTTGCCACTCTCATATGGAGGTAGTCAAGTTCCTGTTATTAGATTCGAACTCAAAATACAAGCACCAGTGATCATTCCGATGTCGTTATTGATGAATTAGATGATTGCAGATTATTTATAAGTAGTGCATTTTTGGTAGCATCTTAATTTTTAGTTTTTATGACTGAAATAAGAGTATTTTAATATGTACTAACGTATGGAAATACTTTACTCTGCATTAACTCGTGGAAGCACTTTGACGCGCTCTGATTGTGTAAGAACACTTTACTGATGGATTTTCAGCTTTTTGTCGATCTCCTTCGATGTTCGTAGATTTCAATGTGGACCTTATGATTTGTTGGATGTAGTAAGTTTCCGAAGTGCGAGATCATTCCAAAGTTCTAAATCTTAACTAGACAAGTTCTCACATCCAATAAACCGGAAAGCCACATCGATATTAACTGACATTGGAAATACATGCCTAAAATATAAAAAATCAGTATTATACGTGTTGTTCCGGATGAAAAAGTATTTCCATAAGTCAACGCACAATAATGTGCATTGACATGTGATGCGAAATTGTATTCAGATTCAGATATGGTTGCTGGATTAGATATTCGAATGATTTTAAATTTTATTCAGGTAGGATTCCTTGATATGCAAATGACGATACACGGGATATATTGTTTAAGTGAAATGATTCTGGACAAAAGCGAGTCACTAAGCATCTTATTGAGTCGACCATAATCGTCAATCTTGATAATTTTTAAAACGCATACAATCCAATTCTTTCAGGCAATTATAATTAAGATCTGTAATAGAAAATGCCTAGCATTGCTATACTTTGGACAAAAATGACTGTCGAAGAAGTGTCTGGGCATCGAATGTTTTCACTCTCAGATAGGGGCAGCTAAGTTTCGGTTATCAGTTTGAGATTCCTGATATATACACACTGTTCCTTTCCCATGCCTTTATAGGAATTAGATTGTACTGTTTGTCTGATGAAGAATAGCGCGATTTTTCGTAAAATATTTCTTTTTACTTTTTCTCACTGAATGTTGAATAATTTTGATTATACTAGAAAGACACTTTACTATACATTGATATATGGCGTCATTTTGCTGTGCTTATATATGTAAGACAGCACTTTGCCTCTCTGTGATGCGTAAGGTCACTTTACTTGATGGATTTTCAGCTTTTCCAAACCTATTTCCGAGATCCGTAAGAATCGATATGAATTTTAAAGTTCGATGAATGTAGTAACTTTTCGAAGAGCGAGATCTTATCAAAACAAGTTACCACATCCTAAAAATATAAAAATCCACAAAGATACCAGCCGACATTGTAAGTTGCTCTCGAAAGCTGAAAATGAAATAGGAAATTGACCAGAAAATTGAATACATCAATGTCCAGGAAAGTTCATCAATTAGTCATCGCATTTCAAAGACGCATCATATGTCAGTACACATAATTGACTATTACAATATGAATAACTAAAAAGTAGGAAATAAAATACGCTTTTTTCAAAAAAATATCAACCGACTTCAAAAAAGCGTTAAAAAGAATTAAATAATTCTTTAAAATTCTCTAATGACAAAACGTTGTCCAATAAGCACACATCAAATATCAGGTACCGGCATAAAACGGTTAAATTTAATATATATAATCTAATATCCACTAAACATAGATTTTATGGAGAATATTTTTTACAAAAGATGAATTTACATATTTATGATTTAATTTATGAATGTATACATATAAAAAGTAATGAATTACTTTTTGAAGTTGGTGCCAAACTGTCTTAAATATAATAAGAATTGTGAATATATTGTGCCTAGTAACATAACGAAAATGTTTATCAATTGTGACTGTTTGGCACCGACTTCAAAAAGTAATTCATTACTTTTTATATGTATATATTCATAAATTAAATCATAAATATGTAAATTCATCTTTTGTAAAAAATATTCTCCATAAAATCTATGTTTAGTGGATATTAGATTATATATATTAAATTTAACCGTTTTATGCCGGTACCTGATATTTGATGTGTGCTTATTGGACAACGTTTTGTCATTAGAGAATTTTAAAGAATTATTTAATTCTTTTTAACGCTTTTTTGAAGTCGGTTGATATTTTTTTGAAAAAAGCGTATTTTATTTAGTACATTAGATATCCCGCCCGGTGTTGCCTGGGCCCGTCATATTATTCTTAAATGAACCTGAAATTTATATTGTAGTGCTGTACGGAGATGGGAAGGGGGAGGTGGTTAGAGATTGTGCAAGTTACCAGGCCCGAATCTTGTTCAGTTGGAAAGTGACAGCTTAAGGTTTTGAATTTTTATCTGTCTCAAACTTTAAAATCTAGATGAATTCAATTAATTTTTAACTACGTTTTCAATGTTTTAAATTTTTATTTATCATCTTTAGATAAAAAAAAATAATTACAATTATATCATACACTGTAATACGCAAAAAGAAAGAATAAAATTGCAATCAAATACTACTATATAGATTTTTAATAAATGCACTATTCAGCAAATTTATTTTCTAATAGAGTAAAGCTGTTTATGACATAATCATACAATACACTGAAAGAAAATGTGTGTGGCACTCGGGGACTGCTGCGGTAAAGCTATTGCATGGCATTTTTTACCATTTTATGCAAAAATACCGCGTCAATGTCTGCCGAAGTCTACCGAAGGATACCGTGCCAAAGTCTACCGAACTGAAACGACGTTAGCCGCAGTGTTAACATTTTTTCTCGTTACGGAATTTCTAGATTCGGTCGCCGCGCTCAAAGCCCGCGATAAAAGCTATGCAATAGCTTAATAAATTACCAAACAAAATTTGGTCGCGCTATGAAAATTAGATCGCGAGTTATAAGAATTTTAAATTTTTCGACCCTCACCGTGGGGGGGGGGAGTCTCCTGTCACCAAAAATTAACACTGCCTCATAATAAATTACCAAACAAAATTTGGCCGCGCTACGAAAATTAGATCGCGAGCTATAAGCATTTTAAATTTTTCGACCCTCACCATGGGGGGTCTCCTGTCACCAAAAATTAAGACTGTCTCATAACAAATTACCAAACAAAATTTGGCCGCGCTACGAAAATTAGATCGCGAGTTATGAGCATTTTGATATTTTTCGACCCTCACCGTGAAAGGTCTCCTGTCAACAAAAATTAAGACTGTCTCATAACAAATTACCAAACAAAATTTGGCCGCGCTACGAAAATTAGATCGCGAGTTATAAGCATTTTAAATTTTTCGACCCTCACCGTGAGGGGTCTCCTGTCAACAAAAATTAACACTGTCTCATAATAAATTACCAAACAAAATTTGGCCGCGCTACGAAAATTAGATCGCGAGTTAAAAGCATCTTAAATTTTTCGACCCTCACCGTGGGGGGTCTCCTGTCACCTTAAAGTAACACTATCTCATAATAAATTACCAATCAAAATTTGGCCGCGGTACGAAAATTAGATCGCGAGTTATAAGCATTTTAAATTTTTCGACCCTCACCGTGGGGGGGGGGGGGGGGGTGTCTCCTGTCATCAAAAAATAACACTGTCTCATAATAAATTACTAAACAAAATTTGGCCGCGCTATGAAAATTAGATCATAAGAAACATAAGTTTGAGACTTGATATCCTCTAAATATCTGAAAAATACCGCGTCAATGTCTGCCGAAGTCTACCGAAGGATACCGTGCCGAAGTTTGCCGAACTGAAAGGAGGTTATCCGGAGTGTTAGGTTTTTTTCTCGTTATGGAAGTGTTAGGTTTTCTCGTTACGGAATTTCTAGATTCGGTCGCCGAGCTCAAAGCCCGCGATAAAAGCTATGCAATAGCTTAAAAAAAATCAGGTTTCAGTCCCCCCAATCCTCCTAAAAAATGCAATTAAGTATTGTGCAATTTTTAGTTCCTGCAAAGAAAAAGTTTTTATCACAGGTTGTTTGTGTTTCCTACTAAGCTGGTTTTATTGTATTTTACTACTAATGGGGACCCTGAATTTTACCATAACACGCAGCCTCTTTGTACGGCTAAGTTAATATCATTTTATATATTTATAGTTTTTTTTTTCTTTTTGATTTTAGAAAAAGGCACAAATAATAAAATAAGCCTTAAAATTGAAAAAAAAATAGATTGGACAATGTAAAATGTAGTTTTTCTTTTTAATTGTTTGTTTTCGATTGCTTTATATGCGAATATTATTCAAATAGTTCAGTTTTTTAAAAGTTAAACATAATTAGAAACCTATAAAATTTAAAAAAAAAAAAAAAAAAAAAACAGTTTAGTTTTACCGAGAATGGAACCAGAGGCCTTTCGTTTAGAAAATTAAGGCTTAACAGCAGTGTGTTTGCAAATAGTTTCTCCAGAGTTGAGATTCTAAATTAAGGTTCTGTAACGAAGCGTTAATAAATTCTTCATTGTCTTTTTTTATTTATTTTTTTTTTTTGGCATCGCTTAGCAAAATAGATTGTTAGTATTGTCCGAATTCTCTGGAATTTTAATGGATAGTAAATATAACTAAAATCAAGCCTTTTTAAAAATTTCATTAAAAAATATGATATTTAAGAAGGAAAACATTTAGTCGAGATCGAAAGAAACCGCAGCTATATTCCTCGATTTCTATTTTTTTTTTTTTTCGTCGAAGTTTTCGCACATTTTATTTTGTAAAAAATGTTTCTACTCTTCGATTTTTAGAGATTATTTGCGTTCATCGTAGGTTTTGTTTGTCATTCATGAAATATTTTCGATTACAGTGTTTTACCCTATTAGAGTATATTTTGACTCCTGCAACTTTTTAAATTTCAGCAATTTTTAATGCAACGCGATTTTAAGCGTTTTTTCTAGCTGTACTGTAATAATTTGATAATCCAAAACAATTTTTTTCTTTCACATTTTTAGCATAAAATAGTAAAACTAACTGTTTAAGATTTTGAACTTTAGCGATTTTTAATGCGATTTTAAATATTTTTCAAAATTTTTAACGTGCCGCGTCGATTTTTTATCATTTGCGAAAGCTTTCCGATTGCAATGTTTTATTCATTAATTAATGTAAATTTGAGCAAATTTTGACTTCTGCGATTCTTTAATATTTGGCGATTTTTAATGCATTTTCCAGTGCAATTTTTAATGAATCCGATTTTCCGATAACAGTGTTTTACCCCAATATAGTTAATTTTGACCCTTGCAATTTCTGAATATTTAGAAATTTTTACTGCGATTTTCAATACGATTTTTAGAGAATGAATACCTTAATATTTTTGACATTGATAAAAAGGTTTCAGTTTCAACATTTTAGCTTAAGCAGTAGATTTTGTCCTTTACGAATTTTTTATTTCAGCGATTTTTAATGTAATAGTCAGCGGTTTGTTAGAGATTCTTTGCACTTTTCGTCGAATTTTTGTTATTTATGAAAGAATCCAAAATACACTATTTTACTTGATTAATGTAAATTTTATACTCTGGTATTTTCACATAGTAAAAAGTTTTTAATATTTTTTCAATGCAATTTTTAGAGTTTTTTTGAGTATCGTACGGTGATTTCTTCACATTCATAAAAGAAATTGTGTTTAGAATTTTTAACCTAATAAGGTAAATCTATGACAGTCTGGGTACATTAAAAAAATAACAATAAAATATCTAAATATTAATTTTTTGTTGAGCTATCAATAAAAAAATTTGACTTCATTTGTTTTTATGCTTTTTCATTGTTGTTTTGCAATAGTTTAATAAAATAGCAATAACAAAATCAAGTAAACTATTTTACATAATCTCTCTTTACAGGGTATGTAAGATTGCGTACTTGGCTTAGAAAAGATGGCGCACATGGGTAGATGAGATTGATATTAATAACGACTAAAAATTAAATTTTTAACAATAATAATTACGCTTAAATGACATGTTGTAAGACTTTTGTGAGTAAATATTATTAAATTAGGAGTGAATATTTCAACCTAAATTTAAAAAAAAGAAAAATAATAACAACAGTAAAAAAAATAATTTAAGGAGAAGATTAAAATATCAGAAAAAGCATGTCCTGTTGAGATTACAAAATAAACTAATCTACTTGATAACATCTGTAACTTGAAACTTACTTTATTTTCATTTCCAGTTTCAATTTTTATTATTATTATTATTATTATTTGCTGACTAAAGTTGTCAGCGTTCAAAATCGATGCACTTACTTTTGTAAATTGTATAGTTTTTAAACAATTACCAGCCACAAGCAATACATTGAATCCAGTCATTGGTCGAAGTCTATGTTTTTAAACAGCTTATTTCTTGTCTGATTCCACACCTAGAATTAGTAAAAGAATTAGTAAAGAAAAAATACCTTTCCATAGATTATTGAGTAGAAGTTTCGGTTTAATACGATTGCAAATAAAAAAAACTGTATATACATAACGAAAATTCAGAGCAAAGTCATAGTTAACCATAATTCTGTATAGTTTTTCAAGAATTAATCAGAAAACCATTTGATTTTCGACATTTATAAGGAAGTTTTATTTCAGAAACTTTTCTATGTAACTGTTAAACCTAATAAATTCTCAGGTTTCCGATCGCTCCTTCGTAGTATAATTTCTAAAGCATAATTTCTGGGAAAGGTTTCACAAGTTGTACACAACTATCAAGTAACAAAAGAAAAAATTGCATGCCTCGCACAACTTTTTGCGTGGATATCTTGCAATATCTCTAGTTTCTTTAAATTTGAATTAATTTTAAGTTTTTACTCGCGTTATAAAAAATAAAGATTACAAGATATTATTTTAAATTATTGTAATATTTGACGTTGTTTAAATATACCATCGATATACGATTTTCTTTCATCATACAAGAAAACAGTAAAAAATTATTCAAAATGAAACACTGTTCAATCGTATAAAACGTACACTGTCAGAAGAACGCAACAAATTGCTCCTGTAATTACCAACTAGAGATTTAAATTACCATCAATTTCTTTTTGCCTGTACTTCATTTGTGTTCTTATAATCAGTTTCCGATGTAAGAGGAAAGCACAATTAATATGGATCACATAGTAATGCTTTTAAATATTAAAAAATTTTCTGTGTTATTTTATATTGTAAATTTAAAATATATTTTTTTCTAATGACTTAAATGTTTTAAAATTTATTATATTAACAAAGAAAGAGAGCGAAAACAACGAGACTTAAAATAGTTCAAAATGTAAATACTGCTTACGTTTAAAAGAAATTTTTATGCTTATTTATGTATAATTTATTTTTGTTAAATTTAAACAAATAGTTTAACGTACTAACTTCTATTGATAATTGAAGGAAACGTGTTATGATTTTTTTAGATTAACGGTATTCGACGTATTTACATATTTTAAGAGTTGAAAATCAGAAAACACATTTAAAAATGGCTGCCTGACCGTGTGTTTGTGTGTCCACTTTCTATCATCGAAAATTGTATGGTATTGAACCAAACTTCATATGTATGTTTTTGGCTATAACTGGCTGGTCGAGTTCAATTTGGAGATATTCCGCGAAAGGTGGTACTGGTGAGAACGACTTTTAGATCATTTTTCTTATTGTAGTTTCGGAAATTGTGCAAAGTAATAAATATAAGTAAACAAAACATTACCACAAAAAATTATCACAAATTACCACAGAGAAACACAAAAAAAATAATAGAAAAAAGGAATATAATGGAAGTTGATAGTACCAATATAGAATCCTCAGGCCCTAAATACTTTGACACTACAAATAAAGTGAGTGATTTCATCTTTGTATTAGCCATAAAAAGTCAAATAATACGAATTTAGGGCTACCAACACACATTGAAACTGGAAATAATTGAATGAAAAACCCAATCAAATAAAAAAATAATCAGTTATGTGAATGTTTAGAATAAGGGGAAAAAATTCTATAAGATCCACATTAACCAGCATGATGCATAAAAATAGCAAGGCAAGGTTATACACTATATTGCCATTGATTATGGGACACTTGCGATTTTAGACATTTTACTAAATGTCTAGAAAAATACATGAGGAATCATCTCGAAACTCTTAGTCTATAAATATAATAGTATACGTCATACATCGCCGTGAAGATTTTTTACCGAAACTCCATAGGGGACCGTCAACAAATTAAAAAAGAATGAATATCTTTTGAATAACCCTGTAAAAACTAATGTAGCAAAAGCGCTCAAACTCTAGATTATGATTGAATGCCTTATTGTAATATACTGTGTTCATTTTTATGCAAATAGCATGCATACTCGCAGAGTAATTAAGGGTTTTATAAAAATGGTCCCAAATTTTTCTAAGTTTTTCCCTTATAATTTTCAGAGTTCTTAATATAAAATAATATGTTTTTCAGAAAATATGACAAACAACATTTCACACAGTACCTTGTAATCAGAATAAAAAAATAATAAAAATTGTATGAAAAATGAGTAGGTTTACTAAATAATTTTTTACTGCGCATGCGTCAACGATATCAAAATTTCATTTGCATATTATGTTAGCTAAATGTATAGAGCAACTTTTGTAAAAGTCTCAAAATTATAGCTTGAAAATTCTGAAAGTAATCGTCTATAGAAAAAGGACAAAATCCGTTGTTTCCAAAATGAAGCAAAAAAATGAGGGATTTTATCCAAAAGTAGTCGTAACATCCCGTATTGTGTATTCTATATTGACACTAATCAATGAATATATGGATACAACCCCTCTTGTTTTTGCTTCATTTTGAGAATAACGGATTTTCAACTTATTCAATTGACGATTATTTTCAGAATTTTTAATTTATGATTTTGTGACTTTCACAAAATTTGCTCTATATATTTAGCTAACATAATATGCAAATGAAATTTTGATATCGTTGACGCATGCGCAGTAAAAAATTATTTAGTAAACCAACTTATTTTGTATACAATTTTCATTATTTTTTAATTCTGATTACAAGGTACTGTGTGCAATGTTGTTTTTTATATTTTCTGAAAAAAATATTATTTTATATTAAGAACTCTGAAAATTATAAGGAAAAAACTTGGAAAAATTTTGGACCATTTTTATAAAAACCTTAATTACCCTGCGAGTATGCATGCTATTTGCATAAAAATGAACACAGAGTATTACAATAAGGCATTCAATCATAATCTAGAGTTTGAGCGCTTTTGCTACATTAGTTTTGACAGGGTTATTCAAAAGATATTCATTAATTTTTAATTTGTTGACGGTCCCCTATGGAGTTTCGGTAAAAAATCTTCACGGAGATGTATGACGTATACTATTATATTTATACACTAAGAGTTTCGAGATGATTCCTCATGTATTTTTCTAGATATTTAGTAAAATGTCTAAAATCGCAAGTGTCCCATAATCAATGGCAATATAGTGTATATATATATATATATATATATATATATATATATATATATATATATATGGTTATACACTATATTGCCATTGATTATGGGACACTTGCGGTTTTAGACTTTTTACTAAATATCTAGAAAAATACATGAGGAATCATCTCGAAACTCTTAGTGTATAAACATAATAGTATAAGTCATATATCTCCGTGAAGATTTTTTACCGAAACTCCAAAGGGGACCGTCAACAAATTAAAAAAGAATGAATATCTTTTGAACAACCCTGTCAAAACTAATGTAGAAAAAGAGCTGAAACTCTAGATTGTGATTGAATGCCTTATTGTAATAAGCCTTGTTCATTTTTATGCAAATAGCATGCATACTCGCAGAGTAATTAAGGTTTTTATAAAAATGATCCCAAATTTTTCCAAGTTTTTTCGTTATAATTTTCAGAGTTCTTAATATAAAATATTATTTTTTTCTGAAAATATGACAAACAACATTGCACACAGTACCCTATAATCAGAATTTTAAAATAATGAAAATTGTATAAAAAAGGATTTGGTTTACTAAATAATTTTTTACTGCGCATGCGTCAACGATATCAAAATTTCATTTGCATATTATGTTAGCTAAATGTATAGAGCAACTTTTGTGAAAGTCACAAAATCATAACTTGAAAATTCTGACAATAATCGTCAATTGAATAAGTCGAAAATCCGTTATTCTCAAAATGAAGCAAAAACAAGAGGGGTTGTATCCATACATTCATTGATTATTGTCAATATAGAATACACAATATGGGATGTACTACTGCATTTGGATAAAATCCCTCATTTTTTTTGCTTCATTTTGGAAACAACGGATTTTGTCCTTTTTCTATAGACGATTACTTTCAGAATTTTCAAGCTATGATTTTGAGACTTTTAGAAAAATTGCTCTATACATTTAGCTAACATAATATGCAAATGAAATTTTGATATCTTTGACGCATGCGCAGTAAAAAATTATTTAGTACACCCACTCATTTTTCATACAATTTTTATTATTTTTTAATTCTGATTACAGGGTACTGTGTGCAATGTTGTTTGTCTTATTTTCTGAAAAAAATATTATTTTATATTAAGAACTCTGAAAATTATAATGTAAAAACTTGGAAAAATTTGGGACCATTTTTATAAAAACCTTAATTACTCTGCGAGTGTGCATGCTATTTGCATAAAAATGAACACAGTGTTTTACAATAAGGCATTCAATCATAATCGAAAGTTTGAGCGCTTTTGCTACATTAGTTTTGACAGGGTTATTCAAAAAATATTCATTCTTTTTTAATTTGTTGACGGTCCCCTATGACATTTCGGTAAAAAATCTTCACGGAGATGTATGACGTATACTATTATATTTATACACTAAGAGTTTCGAGATGATTCCTCATGTATTTTTCTAGATATTTAGTAAAATGTCTAAAATCGCAAGTGTCCCATAATCAATGGCAATATAGTGTATTACTGTTGCTAAAAAATTAAACAGATAATGAAGGTAATGGACCGAGGAGTAATGTTACACAATATAGTAAGGGACAAACTGCAATGTATGGAAACACTTTCCCTGAAAAATGAACTCCACTCTCTTGTCTCAGGAATTACAGAAGTACTGCCACATGTTGAGTTTATTAGTAAAATAGTCTTAGAACTAAAAACAATATTCGATTAATTAAATATTTATAACTTTCACAAGATGCTGCCTCAAAGCATACTCTCCATAGAGTGATAAGTGAAAATAAAAAATATTTTAATCAGAAAAAAGTTCGAAATAAATTTTTCATTCAAAATTAAAATATATGAAAATATAAAATATCAAATGGACTTACATTCATAATTACATGTGCTAATGCAGCATAATAATGTCAATGCTAATATAAAACCATTAAATGTAATGAAAATTATCTAACTAAACGATGGAAAAAATAAATTAAGGTGAGTATAATAGAAATTTGCAGAACCAAAGATATTGATAGGATGGATGGGTGGTTAGATGTTAGGAGGGCGGCGTTATCTAAATAATATGCAATGGTTAATTTATTAAATTTTAAAAAAGAGAGCAAGGAGGGACATCTATTAAATTGAAATAATACATTTTATATCAGATGTTCAATAAACGCACGTGTGTGAACAATTGTATAATTGTATTTGTTAAATCTATTAATGCAATTTAATAATTAATGTTAATGATTAACTTGAATCTAAATTTTAGCCAATTTGGAAAATATTTAAAATATTATATACTAAAGTATATAAAATGCATTTATTTATTATATATTTTATTATTTGTTTTATCCTCTACTAGTATATTATTAAAGTTTAATGTAGTTAGGTTACATTAAATGAAATTGGCATCAATATTTAATCCCCCTCCCATTATATAAACATGATATTGGATTGGTTATATATATATATATATATGTCTAGTTCTACTATATTTATGTATCTATCAAAATTACACTACAAACTTCGAATTTTAGCGCTTAAAAAGTCGATTTATATATTCGATTTACATGTTGAAACTTATAAATTAGATGTTTCAAAACATTGTTTCATTAGGATTTCATATACATAGGATGGATTTGTTATATTTATACAAAAGTGGGAGCATCTGTGTTAACGTTTAATTTAGACGATTTCTATTGTATTTTATGAATTACATAGCAATAAAAATCTCAATAATAATTTAAAATGAAAGAGTTGTACTTTTTTTCTTCTTGAGGTCTGAAATTTATTCGTGTTCTGGGATTCAGTTATTTTTTATCTGTTATAAAATGTTTGTTAATAAGAAAAGTATGATAAGAAATTAAGAAATAAATAGTTAAATAATATTTATGATGCACTTTTCAAAATAAATTAATAAATAAGTAAAAAAATTAATAATAAAATTAAAATTAAAAGAGGAAAACTTGAGAAGATTTTACGATAATATTTAACGAAATATTGCCTAAAAATACAAAGAAAAAAATATATGCATTTTTTATTATAGCGGAAAAATTGTCATCGACACTTTCACTCATTTAATTGAGAAGCATGTATGTATGATTAAAACTGGACACAAAAATGTAAAAGTTCCATTCACCTAGAAATATACAAAACGATGTCGTAGCATATTTATTAAAAAAATAATTGTAACTGAAAATATACTATTTGTATTTTTATAATATTATAATAAGATAAACTGCTTTAAAATTTGTACTGATGTAATGGATGTGATACATGGTATAAGAGCACAACCAATAAAAAAAAGCTATTTTTTTTACTGGTTACAATATTTTTCTTATAATACATATTATTATAAAAATATTGTGTCCGCAGTGCTTAAATTCATATTAGAGAGCTATCATGGCTTTAGTTCATACCACTTACTAGACCAATAAAATAGTTTCTTATTGGTCTAGTAAGTGGTTTCTCTTGTGATACATGATTTATTACTAAGTGTTTAATTTTAGAAACTAATCTTAAATATAAAAATAATTATTCAAAGTTTTTTTTTTTCAAATAACTGCCATAAAAAATTCGAATCATGTTCGTAGGCAGGAAGTTAAAAGCTGCAAAGTAATTCAAGAGATTAGGGGAGTGTAATTACTGAGAAAGAGATACATGCTACTTAATCAAATCCAACAATACATTTCAAGTATTAACTGTGTAAAAAATTTTATTTTTTTAATGATTGAAATTGTGAAAAAATTATAAACTTAAATATCACACGCTCTGTTCCATGGATAAAATAAAAACCGATAAGTTTTGAATGGTAGTAAAATCTAAACAGAATTACATGTAATATTAATTGAACAAAACTTATTTGAGTAGGATAATTCAAAAGAATCTAATACTTAGTTTGCTACGAATAATTCACGAATAAAACGTTATTTCTGTCGAGATAATTTCCATGCACACCAGGGTTACAAACACAGCATCTACATAATGAAAATATGTAATAAAGTAATTTTCACTATTTGCAAAAATATTGACATGAGGTTAATTGAATTGAAAGTATTGTAGAAGTACTTTTTTTAAAGTTATTATTATTATTATTGAAATATTTAACACGTTTTTGGGGGGAATAAACCAAAACACTTTTAAAAGAAGGAAAGTGTGGATATATAAGTTATCTTCTCTTAATTTGATCTATTTTTACTTATGATACAACATAATGTTTAATGCGTAATAATTTGTGCAAATGTTTTTTAAACTGCTTTGCATTAGTGACTCATTTACTAATTAAGAAGATTTTAAAACACAACAGTTTTGAAAATTGCCATCATTCAAATTTTTATAGTTGAAAAATTATTTGCGTAATGTATATATAGCAATTTTATAATATATTGATGTAACCGATTTTCTCAAAAAATACATAGAAAATACTCCTAATATTATGTTTGTGTCCATTATTTTTTAACATAAAATTTCTTCATTTATTTTATAATATCCGTGGTTTGGCATATAAGCTAATATTTTTGGATAAGTGTTGGCCTATCACTGGAAATTCAATGCTAGCAAAAGTGATGATTCGGTAGTTAAAAAACAGAAGGGTGGGCAAAATACATAAAAATACCTGTGCAATTGAAGAAGAGTGGTGTTATTTAATTAAAAAAATTCTGAAAATGATAAATTACAGAAATAAAAACAAAGCGAAAAGTAGATTACTTGCATTCATAAAATGAGTAATAATTTTAAATTGTCTAGTTAGTTTTTCGAAAATTATTGTTCGTTTGGTATTTTCTAATCGCAAACATCAATGCTTAATATTTTAATCGTAAATGCTATGCATGCAAATGTGCATTAAAGTGCTTCACCTCTTCTTCATACATTTTTTCAGTTCGCACGTATAACTTTCACATAGTGCTTTAACGTTATTTTAATGTGATCTGTCATGCACTGTGCATGATTTTTCTTTTCAGTCTTGTTTAATTATATATAAAAGAGAACTTTTTACATTTTCTTTATGTGTTTTCATACAAAAAATAATCTTTCGATTTCTCACAAGAGGTCTAAAGAATTTGGCTATACTCCAAAACACTGTTCTATTCATCCTCCCAAGAGATGTTAACAGCGAGTAGAACCAATTTCTTTTTTTCCAGCTACTCTAAATTACAAATACTATACTTGGTTTCTACCAAAACGCGAATGACTTGCGGTATATTAGTCTAAAGTATTGAACTGTAAATTCCCAGAAATTTCTTACCCCCTTCCGAAATCTTTCCTCTAAATTGAACATCATGAAATTGGTTATTTAAGTATTTTGCCTTCTCTGTTAAATGTGGTGTTTTGCTCTTTTAGTTGTACAAATATTTAGATCTATGCACTCATTTATGTATTCATTGTTATAAAAGAAACTATATTTTTTTAATACATATCATGCAAAATATAACGCTGTATTTACATGACAAATCAATTTGAATTTTTTTTTTATAATGCGTTGCACTTTTTTCTTTTAGTAAATTGTATTTTTTCGACAAAAATTAAGACGCATTTAATTTCAGATCAACTTCCCAGCAATGAAATGCTGATGATATGTTAAATGCGATTTTTTTAAACGCTCTCAAGTATAAATTATTTTGAGATGGATAAAAAAAATATTTCGCTCTCAAAATGAATTATTAAGAACAAATAATACTGATTTTTTTAAATACCTTTTAGACAAAATTACAAAACGCACATTATACGGATTTTATAAGTCGTAAAAATTGTTGTTAGTTAATAAATTTTCTTTGTGGTAGTTTAAATTTGACATACAATAACATATTGAAAAACATAAAAAAAAGGTTTAGCTCATGTTTAGTTAATGTTTTGATACGAAAGTAAAATTCGATATTCAAAAAAATGTTTAAAATCTTTATATGTAGAATATCAAATATATTGTCAAATTAACACAACATTTTTAAAACTCTTGATAAAAAAGCTTCAATTGCAGATCTTTTAATAAGTGTTCATATTTTAATGCGTTGAATACTTTTTAAATGCTTTTTGAATAATAATAATAATAATAATAATAATAATAATAATAATAATAATAATAATAATAATAATAATAATAATAATAATAATAATAATAATAATAAAACAAAATTTTAATTTAACAAATTACAACGACTATTTGGAAAATGATATTTTCAAAGAGTAACATTTTAAAGACTTATAAATAAAATCTATATTTAAATTAATAATAATAATAAACATAAAGTTTTTTATGATCATAACGAGTCATATATTACGTACGCCATGCATTAAACATTAATATTCCAAGACCAATGATAGAAAACAGTATAGATATGCAACTTTAATTGTTCAAAATGTGCATTTTTATTTGATGGAGTTAATTAGACTGACTTCTGAATATCTCATATTACGTACCACATGGATTAAATATTAATATTCATAGATCCATCAAAAACAAATTTTAAATGAAATTTTAGTTTTACAATTTTCGGAACTGCAAATTTTTAAACTTCTTAACATTGCACAATTTAAATTTTTACATCGTCTCGTAAAGTAAAAAATTCACTTTTAAATGAAATTTGTTTGAAATCTTTATCACAATTTATTTTCAAATTATTATTATTATTATTTTAAGTTTTATTACTTTTTTGTCATCATGGCAACAAAATTATTCCATTTTTGGACATTAAACATCGACCAATAAGAAAACGAATATTATAGAAAAAAGTTCCAGAATTTAACCAATAAAAAGATTCAGCTATACTTCAGATTTCCTAGTTCTTTACCGAGGACAACAACTATTTTCCAAATAGTTAAAAAATATTCTCCATTTAAACAGATTACAAATGGAAATTTTAGAGGGGAGTTTTCAGACCAAGTATTCAAAAAGAAAATGGTTCTGCCATCTATAAATGAATTTACCAAGCATCATAAAAGTTCATGCGGGGTTTAGAAGTAACAATGAATTAAAAATGAAATAAGCACAGTTCTCTGGGGATTATTTTACTATAGAACCGAATATGAGGGTATCATGCATGACTGTGTAATAAGTAAATAAATAATAAATAAATGTGTTATCCATCGCAAAATATCTCACTAGGGCTAGAAAATAAATCACACATTAAAAATACCAAAAGCATTCACATATGAAATATTTTAAATACTTTAAAATATATTTTCTTCTAATAATAATAATAAAAAAAAAAAAAAAAAAAAAAAAAAAAACATCGCCACTTCTTCGCTATTTTTATGTAAAGTGAAGATATAACTGTTCTTAATATTTCTATGTTTAAAATATAGATTCGATTTAAGAATAAACATATTCGTCAGAAATATATAAAATCATTAACAGAAATCAAAAGAATTTTATTTCGGATGTCGTTTTTGCAAAGCTATTTGAAAATTGCAGGATAGAAATCCTTTTAATAATAATTAACCGCAATATGATTTCTTTACTGGCACTCGGTTGTAAAAAGAAGGATTTCAGTTTCGAATAGTTTACCCCTCAATATAGCCACCATGAATTTATAAGAAAACGTTATGCACAGTATGATTTTAATTTTCAAAAGGAAATTTCTGCAATCGACCGTGAAACTTCTTACTTAATTTACTAAAAATTTAAATATATTTGTAGATGATATCCGAATTTTGAAACGAGAAAAACTAAGAAAATATAACGAGATTTATATAAATAGGCTGTAATTGATTTAATTAAAAAGTGGTATTGAAAATCAAAGGTCATTGACATTGACAGATTGCTTTGAGGCCTACAGCTACAATGGCTTTCGCCTCGAATGATCCTTTATTTCTACACAGACATAATTACACAATCCATATCATTTTACAAATACGTCAATGTACAGGGGCGAGATAGGACGAGGAAATTTTACAACACGAGGGAAATAACAGTCAGGAGCTCCATACAAAGAATGCGTGCAATAGAACCAGTGGAGTCGAACCCAACAAGCCCCCTACACTCGCAAGTGAATAGCAGTGTTATGCCTTAATCACTCGGCCACGGAGGCCCCCAAATCAAAAGTTTTCGCACAAAAAAAGTGATTCATAATATTGAAACATATGTCAAAACTATAAGTAAATTATAACCAAAATAAAATACACATATCAAAATGAGAGTTATTTTTATTACTGCGATTAATTTTAAATGATTTTTATCTCATTCTAAGAATTATACTAGAAATTTAAATCTTGTAGAGACTGTATCTCAATTTATTCAAAGTGGATAAATATAACAACTCATGTCTTTGCAAAAAAAAAAAAAAAAAAAAGGAAAATGTTTTCATAATTATTGAAAAGACTAGGAAAATGTTAAAAATCATTATTCATAAATATTTATGAGACGAAAAAAAGACAACTTTTTTGCGGTGACAGTTATGTAGATATATAACGTGCATAAAAATATATTTATAAATATATAAATAGATTGAAAATATCATGCATGAAAACATTTCAGTATTGAGGACTGAACAGTTATTTATAATTCATTTTATATGCAATATAATTTTCCGATAGTAATACTACAAAAAGATCATTAAAAATATTAAAATGACTTTTTATGAAATGAAATATCTTAAAGGTTTTTATATTCAAGTATATAAAAAATAAACGTACTGAAGTATTCTCTAACAAAAATGTTATTTCCCTTCTGTCATTCTTTAAATTAACTTATTCTCTGTCACAATCATTCATACTAAAATTTTTAAGCGTGAAGTTTCACAATATATTCAAAAGGAAGTTCGAGGTAAATCTGATTTATGAACAATCAGAGATTTTGCGCTGAAAATTGCGGTGTGAACACTGTATTTTCTGGGCGCAATTAGTGTCAAATATGGTGATTAAAGTTTCTGAGCTACGTTGGAGTCGAAAAATCTTTGCCTGGCCCAAACATGAAAAATCTTCATTACAAAACTGCAGTTTTTACTTTCTTACATTTGCATACTGTTCTTGAAAGAACTTTTGTTTATGATGTTACGCAGAAATTGAACATAAACTGAAAATTAGATGGATTTGAAACATATTTTAATTTTTTTTGAGGCGCAAAAGAGTCAAGTTAAATTGCTTTTGCTTTATTTTTTCTTTTTGATGCTATTTTTGGAAAAGATATCCGTAATGTGTTGTGCATTATTTTTATTATTTTTTAGTTATATGAAGAGTTATTTTTTAAGTTAGGAAGAAGGAACTGGAGCTATCTTTAAGAGAGTTATTGTAGAAAAGATATACATATATAGGCGCAAAATGTGAAAAAGAAAGTCTTTGTTTTGTCTAGATTTTAGATGCTATTAAAATATATCGCGTATCACGCTTTATAATATAATTGCATTTATACAGTTCATAGTTTCTTTGCTTTTATTTATTTTCCTGAAAGGTTCTTCAAATGTTATCAAAGAAAGAAATAGACTATCAGATGTTTGCTTTTTGGTTAATTTTCTTAGACGGCCAAAGTGGGGCTCTTGAGCGCCGTGGCGGCCCCGATCAGAGCACGGTGTGATGACCAGTAATGGCCGCGTACACCTACCCAATTGCTTCCCATTAGAATGCATCTCAACCATAGAAAAAATAGTTGTTGTTCAATATATGGTGTGAGAAATTACTGTACAGTGATTCCTGAATTAGTTACTATTTTGACGATAGATGGTGCATAGATCAATAGTGCATCCTCCGTGCAGGTACATAAATTAATCAGCATGGTGCCAACTATGTATGTTAAACATATAAAGTAAGCTTTTATACCATGCAGTTTTGCGAACGCGCAGTTAACTATACATAAAACTCTTCAAATAGCATTCGAAGACTTATAGCAATATAATGTAAAAACATTTTATGAAAATCGATAAAAAATCATTCTAATAAATAACATTCTATTTGTTATGGGTGTCTTAATATTAATGAAATTTTATTTTTGGGAGATAACTTATCTCTTATTTTAAGAATTTTTTTCTCTATAACTTTCATTTTTAATGCGGGACATAGGTGGGCACAGACTTTATACAGAAATGAAGATGTTGCAGATACTTGATCATTTATTTTTACTAAAAAGTAATAAAGAACGTAGAAAATAAAAAAAAGTGAAGTCGAACGCCTTTAAGGGAGACCCGTAAGAAAAAACCCAAAATTTGTATTATTGATTTTAAAGTAATGAATTTTGGTATACTATTTAAGAATCTTTTTGTAAGGAATAATTAGCAAAAAAATTCACTTTTTATTAAAAAGTATATTTTTTATGGCGCTTTTTATGATTTTTTTTGTCGAAAAATACACTTTTTAAAATTGCTACTTCTCATTCAATTTTCAATATTTTGGTATTACTAAAATTTCTTAAATAGTGTTATAGTATATGGAAAAGACCTAGGGAGAGATATTTTTAATTTTCCATTTTAATCAGCTTAAAAAAAGAAAGAAATTACGCATGATAAATTTCCTTAAATTCGTTATAATTTTTTTGTTTACCAATTTATGTAAAATTTTCAGAAATAGTTAAAAAATATATCTCTCCTTACTTTTGTTGCAATGTTTTAAAGATTCTAAAAACATAAACACTTTGTTTCTAAATCATTTTACCACTGAGCCTTAGTACTTTGAACTTAGGCAAAATATGAAAAAAGTCATTTTCAGAAAAACACATTTTAAAATGGCCGCTTGTCCTTTAAACTCTAGTGACTACAATTAAAAAAGCTCATTTGCTACCTGTTCCAAGTGTCCCCGAGTTCTGAAATTTTGCATGGATATTCGCAAATATGTATTTTATCGTTTTCTGAGAAAAATATTTTTTGAACTTTTGATGATTTTTGGCCGAAAATGGGGTATCTCTCTTAAGAGACATTTTTTGAGTTAAAAAAATAACTATGGGAAAGCGGACATTTTGGGGAGGTGAATTAAAATTATTTATATATTTATTTATTTTCACAAAAGTTAAAAATAGTGCGAGTTCCTTAAAAGAACTTAAAAAATATATAAACTTTGTATGCCAGATTTAGAAGGGTAAACAGTGAGAAGCGATTACATATATATATATATATATATATATATATATATATATATATATATATTGTTTGCAAGAGATAAAAGCGATAAGACTTTTTTTGGAGGGGGTGGGGGTGTGTAAGAAGAAAACTGAGATGCATTATTCATTTAATACATAAATGTATTTAATAGGGGAGAAAAATTACAAAAATAAAAGGCACATATGGAAAAAGTGGGCTTTGAAAAGAACGAAAGTGCTACTTTTTGGTTTTAGTATTAAAATTTAGCGTTAAAGTTTCAAAAGTTTCAATATATTACTATAAACCAGATAAAAAGTGTATTTTCATGCATTCATAAAGCAGGTATTTATTCTGAATAGTTTTGGGGAATGGACAAAGGGGGTTTCTCCGAAAGCTATTATTTCTACACAAACAAAAAGGATTCTGAAAATTTATCGCATTTTCGTGAAAAATAAAATTTTGTGACAAAATATTAAATTAATAACATGAATCCAAAGTGAGACTTTATTTATACTATCTTTTTCGGGATCTCCTGCAGGAACTTCCCTTTTTGTGAATTTTTTGCAAATTACAAAATTTTAACAAAATAAATATTTTACGAAAAGCTCGTTCTTATGACATGTAGTAGTGTGACGAGTCTTGTTTTAATAAGAATAATTTTTCTGTAAATAAGCCGCTTTTATACTATAGAATTTTGTGAAATGGCTTTTTTTTGTTAAATGGAATTGCAAATGGATGCAAATATGTCTCTATTTTTACAGGAATGAACTGAATTAAAGGTATTTATTTTCTCAAAATAAAATTTCCAATAACTACCCAGGTTTAAAATTTTCGATGCTTTTTTATTTTAATTCAAAACTCACTAAGAGACAATTTAAAGTCTATAAATGTTTGCTTGTCAGTTTCAGAACGGTTACTTACTAAAGTTTAAAATTAGCAAGAAATTCCATTAGCACGAGCACTTCTTATGATTTTCCAGTTTCATGACATTTTATTCTTTTCATTTCTCTAAAATTATTGTCCTCTCATCAGCAAAAGGTAACTGTACGCTAATTTTTAAATTTCTGAATTTCTTTAATATTTACATTCTTCTACCTTCAACAGAAGAAAGTATTGTAAACAAAAATTTTTTTACTTCCGGTTTTCAAGGGATTTACGCGTTTTAGGGGTCAGCGATTTCAAAAAACACATTTTGTAAAAACTCATGCTCTTACAAAATATCTGTCTGTCCGTACGTAGTCATTGTAGAATCCAAAAATATATGAAGATGTGCGTAGAATTGAACCAAATTTTTTGTGCATGTTTTTGGTTGTGGCAAGCAGGACCTCCTTCAATTTAGAAATATTCCACCGAAAGGGGACGCTACAATAGCGATTTTTGTGCCATTTTTAATATTTTACCACTGAAAAGTATATGAAGTTACGCATAGAGTTGAGCCAAAATTTTTCTGCAAGTGTTTGGCGGTAGCTAATAGGTACTCCCTGAATTAAAAAAAAAAAATCAGCCGGAAGGGAGAGCTGTAATAACAATTTTTGTGCCCTTTTGAATATTGTACCACAGAAAAGAGTATAAATTTATGAACAGAATTGAACCAAAATTTTTGTGTATGTTTTTGAATATAGCCAGCAGATCTTCCTTGAATTGGAAATATTCAGTGGGAAAAGAGCATTGTAATAGCGTTTTTTGTAACATTTTCTTTATACTTCATCGCTCTATTGTCCATCGGCTCGTGCAGAGATGGGAACTGGCGCTCTGCAAGGCCGGCTATTGCAAACAGCTGATAATAATCGAATACGGGAATCTATTGACATTAATTTATCACGATCCATATTAACTCGTTTTTACTCCGATTAATTTATTGAAGCAGAAATTTTAGATGAAAGTCAAAGTTGATATAGTATTAAATTAATAATATTAAAGTATTAATATGTTTACCTACTGTTCGAAATAATATATATGTAGGAAATAGAAGAAAGTTTTGGGATTGGCATATTCAACTAGTTTTAAATATTTTCTGCAATATGTTTCTTATTACTACAAAAGAATAATCAAATGTGCAAATGTGCAAATGTCTTTCTCTGAGAAGTTTCATTACAGCATATTAAGTTAAAAGTATTTAAAATTCATAAAAATATTTAGTTACTATATATTTTTTAAGTTTTCCGATAATAAATAATCTACATTCACTTTCCAATTTTTTTTCCTTTGAGTGAACTCTTTTTTATAACACTAAAACTCTATGTTGAATGTTTAAAAACTTTCAAGTTCATTAATGTTTCGTGACAATAAAAACGATAAATTATTTAATTCGCTACTTTCTTTTTCCTCCCTGAGCATGCTGATATTGTTTTTTGAGATAGGATTGCAAAACTAAAATATAGCCCATCTTCTTTGTTCTCATAGGTTTTAAAATTATTTTAAATAAAAAGCAGTGAATGAATGATTTTTGAATCATATACATAGTGATATAAAACAACATTATTATTACAGTATATCTTAAACCTTCCAAAATTCCATATAAACAGAAAAGAGATTTTTTTTTAATTAGAATGAAATACTGCATGTTAAAAAGTGTGAAAATTATCGAATGTGGCACGTTTTATGAAATCTTTTAAAAATAATTATTGAACATTTTAATTGAGTATTTAGAATACGATATAAAGAAAAAATATGAAAGAAATCATACAATAATGCATAATTTGTGAAAATGAAGCATACAAATATGAAATCTAAATCGAATATTGCTTATTATTATTTTTTAATTTCATGCAACAATTTTATTTTACATTCTTTATTTTATATTACATTACATTATTTTATATTACAAACTTTTTTTATATTCTTTCTTTTATATTACATTCTTTCTTTTCTATTCCTTGTGTGTTATTTTGAGGAAGAGTATGTAGCAACATTACTATGATAGCGATAGCTGTGGTAACGTCTCGGTCAACAAATCTGTAGAGCTGCTTAAAGCATGTAAAACTTGAATAGAAGCGTGGTTTAATGCTAAGTCTATTGAACTTAAGATCTTTAAGAGCCTGTAAAACATAAATTGAAACTTGCGCGCTATTTAATGGAAAGTTTAAGACATTAATCATCCATAAATATTTCTTAGGAAATTGACTTGTGTAAGAATTTGTTTTACGCAAAACATGAACCCATAGTAGGAAGTAATGTACTCAAGGTTCGTGCGCGTCTCGTTATTTTCCAGGAAAAATATGAGCATTTTTTCATTAAAAATAATTCTAGTTGAAACGTTTGAATTTTTACGTTATTTAAAGAGAAATTTTCTACAAGAAAATACTAGAGCCTGGTCAAGAAATTCCATGAATCGTACGAGCCCTAAACAATGACTGAAAAAAATTCAAGACCACGTGCTAATTTTTTTTCCTAAATAAAATTCCGAAGAAAGTTGAATTTGTTATGTATATCTTGAATTTGTCACAAATATATGATATAATATGTAAATTTAATTCAGTTGTAAAAGTTGAAAAGCATATTTTTCTACAAGTATTAAAATCAGTGTTGGGCAAGTTCACAAAATAAACGAACTAACTCAAACTCACGTTCAATTTCTGAAAAGTGACTTAAGTTCACGTTCAAATTCAAAAATTTTCAATCGAACTCGTTCAAATCAAACTCATTTGTAAAAATGAACGAAGTTTACTAAAAAGTTCACTTTTTTTTTAATGTTTGGATATTATTGTCCAAATTTACAAAATTTTGTGAACTAATCATTTGATTATTTGATATGTAAGATAAAGGTATGCACGGACGGAAATTTCCAGGCCCGATCCATAGAAAAAAAATGTCCGGCCCGATATTAAAATAAAAATTTCGGCCCGAGCCCAGCCCGGCTCGTAGAGAAAATTTAGTGGCCCGATATAATAGCTAAAATCAAGGCTCGACCCGTCCCGCTATAATAGCTAAAAACAAGGCCCGACCCGGGCCGATATAATAGCTAAAAACAAGGCCCGACCTTGGCCCGGCCCGGAAAAAAGTTGAAATTTCACACCGAACCCGGCCCGACCCCGAGTACATTTATACAGGACATTGATATTTACCCTTACGGAAGAGTTCTGGCCAAAAAAACTTACCTTAGTCTGTTTATAATCTCCATTTATACAGAAATGCCGTAGGCTGCGATGTTTATGCTTTCTTTTAAAATCTTTCCGATTTAGACATATTTGCGCCTTACACAGTCCACCTTGTACTGTATATATCTATTTTCGGCGAAATAGCATACAGCCCAGGTCCGGTTCGGCACGACCCGAGTCTGCAGAAGAAGTAAGACTAGGATACTACCCAGAGAAGTGATACCCAGACTTAACCCGTCCTGAGGCTCGTGTAGGCCTCTAAATGGCATTTGAAAGAGGGAAAAAATGTACTAAGGTCTGGAAAAATTTTAAATAAATTATGAAAAAATTGAACGTAAATTTCGTTCAAACTCGTCTATTTTTTGAGTTTCCGTTCAGTTCAAACTCGTTTATAAAATAGTGAGCGAAGTTCAGTTCAAAGTTCACAAATAGTGAGCGAAACTCGTGAGTTTTCGTTTAGTGAGCGCGTTCATACCCAACACTGATTAAAATCGTGTAATATTTGCAAATGGAAATATGTTTAAAACCTGTATCTTCTTTTAAATCTAGCAAAATGAGATGACGTCATGACTGCAGCATTTTATGCGGAACTCGTGTGTGTCAAAGTTTGTAGGTTTGTAGTTTCTAGATATGAAGTTTTTGAGATAAGTTACTAATATGATTTCAGCGTAATTCACGGAAAATCACTGACTGAAAAAAAAAATAATAAAGTTTTTTTTCGGATTTCGGGCTAACTGAAGAGCAACTTTCCCTAAGAATAAATAAATTTATATCTGTCGTGAACAATTTTCATTCAGTGAATTATTTTAGAAATAAAAGAAGGGAATGGCTATCAAAACTCTCAGCCTGGCGTAACCGAAACGTTATTAGAATAGTGGTTCAAGATTTTGCTTATTCTTCTAAAAAAAAATATTCTTTCAAATGAAAAACCTGGATCGATATCCATTACAATGGAAATTTATGGAAAAGAATTTAAAAACTAACGCCAACAAAACAAAATGTAAAGTAATCAGATTTATCATTAAATGATTTTCAGATATATAAAGAATGTTTTTCGCCCTCGTATGTATAGTGATTCCACAAGAAGTATTCTTAAACATTTTGAAAAATTAATCTCTGAAACGTTAAACGTTTTATTTTCATTACTGTAAACCGGTGCGGCTACTTTGGTTCATGAGGAGTTACTTTTGTCCACCCCATAAAAAAAAGATTTATTCTTTGTATTGAGCAAACAATGCAAAATAATTTGATGTTTTGCCCTGCTAAAAATATTTTATACCCTGCTATAGGATACTTGAAAAGTTTGGGGGTAATTTAAATTGTTTTTAGTAGCAATATTGGATGTGTTTGTTCGCAACTATTTTCGTGAGTAAATTGTAACTCTCCAAATTTATAGTAAATCAATTCGGATGAGATTGTACAAATAAGGTAAGTGTCGAGATATTATCTCAAGTAACCTGTAATCCATGTGTCATCATAGTTTTTTTTTAACTTTTTATTTTGGCAGGAAATGATTACGTGTTCATAAAGCTAAAAACAAGTATATTGGGGCTACTTTGTGCTAGTTCTTTTTTGGCTCGAAAACAGCTCCAATTTCTTAGAAATGCCTTTTATACAACCAAATCTCTTTAAAATTGTTTTAAATAAATTTTTTTCAAGTGTTACTATAAAAAAATGTTACATTTATTGTTTTTGTTACAGTTGTTGAGGATAACATGAAGACAACTTTATCGTTTCTTTATCGTTTAATGTGTTTAAATCTAAGAAAAAAAATGTTATCCGAGTTTGTAGTGTTAATTTATTAGCAGAGGCTATTGCAAGATTTCTATAAAAATCTATTCATTTGCAAATAAAATATATTCATTTTCCAACTAACTGAATAAACCAAAAAAGAACATAACAGCGGCTAGTTTGATCCAAAACTTTCAAATTATTTAAAAAATAAAAAATTAAATAAATAAAAACTCCCTTTTTAAGCGATACAGTTTGCTTCATTGTTTCCAATTTTTTGTTAATTGTTTACAATTCAATTTCGACTTCGAAAAATCATATATAATATTATTTAATAATGGAAATGTGAGTGGAACCAACAAAAAGTGAAAAAACTGGCCCAATGTAACCCCAATTGACAATACTTTCAAAATTGATTTTAGTAAGCGTCAGTATTATTATTTGTGAAAAAATAGAAACTAAAAATGTAATAATAATTTATTATATAATTTTAATCAGTTTTTTTTTCAATTAATTTTCAGCAGCGAAGTTACATCACTTATTAAATCTTTATTTTATTATAATCAAATATTTTCTTTTATGTTTTACAGACAATAACTTAGATTCAGTTGCCTTCGATTTCTGTTACACATTTTGGTCAGAAAAGTGAAATAATTTCAACCAAAAGCAATTTATTTAAATATAATGGAAATATAGTTTTATTAAATTTATTTTTAAATTTTTAAAATTTTTTTTCAAGTAATTTACTTTTGTCTTTATGAGAAGCATAATTCTATTAATATGTAATTTTGTCTACGATTAATTAAATATATTTACTGGATAATATTTAAACTTGGTACATCCTATGAAGCAATGTTAGAATTTAAAAATATAGCTCCAATTCCTCGTAGCCTCTTGTCTATGAATAAATATATTTTCTCTTATGTACAGGGTTACAATTTTGCAATGAAATATTTTTATGCAGGTATTTACCGTAATTTCCTGAGTATAATCCGCGGATAAAACAATTATTTTTAGACCCACAATTTTTAAAAAAATAAATGGAACTTATCAGATTGCCGTAATTATTTGTCTTCAGTCACTAAATAGTATTTCTGGGTCCAAAAACAATTATTTGATCCGCGAATTACGATACTAGGAAATTACGCAGGATACGCAGGAAATAACAATACTAATTTGTTTTATATCGGTTTTAGTATTTGTTAAAATAACTATTATTCTTTTAAATATTAAGATAATTTATAGGACGTACCTGCTTCTTTTCATAATTTGTTTATTTTCATCTTCACAATAATTAGAATTTTTGCATTAAAGAACTGTATATCATTAAAGTGTAGCAAATGTAAATTGTCAAATGTATCAAATTATCAAAATTAGCAAATTAGCAAATTTGATGTAATTTATCAAATGTTAAAATGAAATATTTTTTTAAGTATTCACATTAACACTTTGTTGCAATCATATTTAATCTGCCTGAAAACAAAAATAGAGGTGATTTCAGCGGGTACTGTTAGGAAAGTAAACTTAATTCGCTTTTATCCCACATGTAAAACTATCCCTTTATCGATATCGAATAATAATTAATATTACTTTGCATTAATTGCAAAATCAATATTTAAACATTCCTTTTCTTTCAGACTCAAAACGTTTTATGCGTTAATCATCAGTTCATCAGTCCAGTGAGATTTCATAATGAACAAAGAAAAAAAAAATACCAACTTAAAAAAATCCAATGTTATGATACGAAATTCAAAAGCACTAGGACAAAACTAGTTCTCGTCCCTTTTGAACAAATCTATCGATGTTTATTATCAAATTTAATGACTTTGATTGAACTAATTTTCAAGCGCATCATTTAAAAAAATATATATTAAACTTATGAACAAACGTTCAGTTCATTGTGTATTTTTTAACATTTCATATTAAATCTATTCGAAAGCCTGTCAAAATGCTTTAATTACATGTATAAATATATATCGTTCAGAAAACAAAATATGCACCTTTAGTAATGCTGCATAAATAACAGTAAATAGGTACCAATCAATTGAAAATGATATCAAATGTTAGTTAATGTTTTTAAATTTCTGTAAGGTTTTGTATAATAAAATAAACACAAGCTTAAATATGTTATTAATAACCGATTTTTTCAATCATTCAAAATTAAGTAAAACTATTATAAAATTTTGTTGTAATTACAGCAGATGTTAAATTTCCCTTACACACCGTTAGATAAGTTTTTAACTTTTAGGTCTTACTGACATAATATCGTAAAGTTTTAGCATATGTATTATATATGTGTACTAGCTGACCCGCCCGGCGTTGCCCGGGTCCGTATTAACAATATTAAACGGACTTGAAATTTGTATCATTTTATCATTAACTGGAAGCATGCAGAAATGCATTGGCTGAAATACGTCGCAGCTGACTTTGTGAAAAATTGGTTTTAAAAATAACAACTACTATTAAGCTCTAAAAATATTTAAAATGAGCAATGAGAAACACGGGAGGGAACATGTATCCAACAATTGCGTTAGGTTCGTGTTGAAGTGTTGATATTTACCCGTAAAAATCACTTTTAAATCACGTAACTAATTATTTTTTTCGCATAGAAATCTCAAGTGAAAAATTTTGAATTTCAAACTAATTGTATCACTCTTAAATCCGACTATACTGTGAATGAAATCGATACGCGATGATAAAAGATTGGTATATAGTATTATAATTTCAGAGCCATTTAATAAAAGTGTATATTTTTAATCAAAGCATGCGTAATTTTGACTCTGTGGACAAATTCCTAACCGTAAACTTTTGTACCGTAACCATAATCTGTCTGTAACCTAACTGCGACTTAACAGTACCCTACCGTAACTTAAATATAACATAAATGTAACCTAACCGTCAGTTTATTGTAACCTATTCTTATTCTAACCATCGCATAAATGCAATTTAACTTTAACCTAACTTTAAATTAACCGTGATCTAACTGTAACCTAATGTGAAATTAAATAAAATCAAAGAATTACCGTAATGTAATTGCAACCTAATCGCATCCCAAATGTTACCTAACCATTTATTGAGTTCATGTCCATGGAAATTATTTTGTCTTGTTCGGATTTGGTTATGATTCATTAGAATATTTTTGTCGGGTTTAGATTTGGTTCGATTCAGGTTTCAGGTGTTTTTTGAAATTCGATTTAAATGTTCGGGTCGGATTCATGTCCATGGAAATTATTTTGCCTTGCTCGGATCCAGTTATGTTTCTGCGAAATAATTTTCTCGGGAACAGATTTTGTTCAATTCAGATTTCGGCGTTTTCTTCAAACGGAATTTTCGGGTTCAGGTCTTAATGCGTGTCCACGGAAATTATTCTGTCTAATTCGAAAAAAGACATGCTTCACTGGAATATTTTTGTCAAGTTCAGACTTGATTTAATTTAGATTTCGGCTTTTTTTCAAATGTAATTTTTGGATTCGGGTTTTCTTGCGTGTTCACGGACATTATTCTGCCTTGTTCGAATAAATACATGCTTCACTGGACTATTTTTATCAAGTTCATTTCAGATTTCGAGATTTTTTCAAAGAAATTTTTAGGTTCAGATTCGGTTAATGTGCATGGAAATTTTGTCTTATTCGGATCATGTTACGGTTCTTTGGAATATTTTTGTCATGTTCAGATTTGGTTCGATTCAAATTTCAGGTATTTTTTCAAATAGAATTTTTAGGTTCGAATCTCGTTCATGTCCACGGAAATTATTTTATCACACTCGTGTCCGGTTATGATTCTTTCTAATATATTGATCGGACTCAGATGTGGTTTGCGTCAAATTTCAGGTTTTTTCAAATCGGATTTTTTAGGTTCGAGTCGGGTTTATGTCCATGGAAATTATTTCGTCTTGCTCGGATCGGGTTATAGTTCTTTGGAATACTTTTATCGGGTTCAGATTTCGGGTTTTTTTTTCAAATGGAACTTTTGGGTTCGGGTCTTCTTGCGTGTTCACGAAAATTATTCTGTCTTGTTCGTATAAGGAGATGCTTCACTGGAATATTTTTGCCAAGTTCAGATTTGGTTCAGTTCAGATTTCGCGATTTTTTCAAAGAAATTTTTCGGGTTCGGATTGGGTTCATGTCCATGGAAATATTTTGTCTTGTTCGGATCCGGTTGCGGTTCTTTGAAATAGTTTTGTCAGATTCAGATTTGGTTCGATTCAAATTTCAGGTATTTTTTCGAATTTAAGTTTTAGGTTCGTATCGGGTTCATGTCCACGGAAATTATTTAGTCTTACTCTAATCCGGTAATGGTTCTTTCAAATATTTGGTCGGATTTAGATGTGGTTTGGGTCAAATTTCAGAATTGTTCAAATGGAATTTTTTAGGTTTGAGTCGGGTTTATGACCACGAAAAGTATTTTGTCTTGCTGGGATCGGGTTATAGTTGAATGGAATATTTTTATCGGTTTCAGATTTTGTTCGGGTCATATTTCGAGTTTTTTTTAAGACAATATTTAGATTCGGGTCAGGTTTCATGCCCACTAACATTATTTTGCCTTGTTTGGATCGGGTTATGCTTCATTTGAACATTTTTATGGGATTGAGATTTGGTTCGGGTCAGTTATCAAATCCATAGTTTTTTTTTCAAACAGAATTTTTAGGTTCGGGTCGGGTTTATACTCACGGAAATTTTGTCTATCACGGAGCGGAGTGTGGTTTGTTTTTTTCTGATATGGATCGGGTTATGTGTTAATTAGTCTAAACATTAAGCTTATAACCAGTTTTGCTACTATTCTTTTTATGGCTATTTCTGATAAATTATTTACTTTGCTATTTGATAATTTTTTTATGGTGTATGAATCGTTTGCGGATTCGAACAATTGTACGCCAAACAGCTATATTTTATTTTTGTTTTAAAACCAAATTAAAGCCATAATTTAATTTTGACACGCCGATCAATTCAAACTGGTTTAAACCCGTATTTCTTTGTTTTTTACCTTTTAAACTGTTATTGAATAGATGATTAAGTTTCGTTTAAAAAATAACGTTTTGTGCCATTATTGACTGTAATACACGATCGGAATGCATAAAAGATACAAATATATCAATCATAGGCAAGAATTATGTGATTATTTTTATCATATGACTTTGAAATATCAATATAGAAGCACCATTTAGGATTTTGCTTGAGAAGATAACATTCTTCCGTTAATGTCTTAAAATCGTCTGCACTCTGAAATCTAGATTTTAGACTAATATTTGTCATTTAAGTTTTCGTGCATGATGTTAAAAGAAAGTTTTCATAAATATATTTTATATATTGACACAGAGTTATTAATATGTTGTTAAATCATAAACATTTTTCATCTACGTTATAAAGTATTAAAAAGTTCTGAAAAAAAAAAGAAAACTTTTAGTAATACAACTTTTAGTTCAAATCAAATGTTTTCAATATTTTATTTAATTTTATTTTGACATTTAATTATTTCGAATTTATCAATTTCAATTATTTTAAAAGCAAACATTTTTTTAAATAAATAATATAATAGAAAAAAGACCAAAAAATTACTATTTCTTCGTAAAATATGCTTCAGCTGTAATTCATTTCTTTCAATTCGTCTTATTAATGCAAAATCCCTTCCAAAAACTTTTGTTTGGGTCATTAAAATTTGAGCGATAAATGGTTTAATATTGCAACCCTTTTTTCGGTTTACTTCACCACCACCTATCTTTTTCCTCCATGGTTTGCAACCGCTGTGATAAAAAATCATCATTTAAACTGACAGTTAGCCAGTCTATGAATTTTAAAGGTCTGTTCCAGCTTTTTTAATTATTTATGCGAAAATTTTATGCAACCAACCAACCATAACTAAATGAAGGGAAAAAAAGAAGAAAAAAGGCGATTTTTTATGAGAGTGATCTTTGGAATTTAATTAATTACTCAGTTAATAAATAGAATTTCGAAATTCTGAAGCTTCGGTGCATCAGGAGAGATTTGGGGCTACTCTCAAAACAATTTTGAGCCTCGTACATGCTGTCGATTTTTCTAGCCATCGCAGACACACACACACACAGACAGAGCGTTTTGTTATTTTATTAATATAGATAAACAATATTATTACTTAAATAAATATAAAATAATAAATTTTAAATAATTTGTTTAGAAATGAGGCCATACATTTACTGAAAATCCATCTATCAGTAGCATTTTGATGAACTAAATCAAATTAAAGATCATTACACTCTAAAAAATAAATGTGTAAATTAGTCAAATTTACACACATTTATGTGTAAATTTACACACTTGCCATGTACTTTACACATTTTTTTGCAGAATTTTACCTGTTTTATGTGTATTTAGCTTTTGAAACTAAGTGTGTAATTTGTTATCACTTGAAAAACATAAATAAGGGTGTAAAAGTAGAAAAATATCTAAATTGATACCGACTGGTGTGTTATTGTAATTTACGCATAGTTCTTATATACACTGATAAGTGTGTAAATTTCTAAAATCATCCACTTGTCATGAAAATTACACATTTTGTAAAAAGAATTACTTGTTTTTATGTGCATTTATTTTGTGATATTAAGATTGCAAGTTGTTGTCGGTTGATTACCCAGACAAATGTGTAAAATTAGAAAAATACCTGGATTTACATGAACTGGTGTTTTATTTTAAATGTTCGTCTGCATTTTGTATAATAGCAAGTACGCAGGTGAAAAATGAAAATTGAAAACATCTGCTGTATCGTAGTTTCGCCATTTTTAGAATAGAACATGTCAAAAGAGGAAAGTTTGTTCTCCTCTGTTAACTCAAAAAATAAGAATAAATCATAATGCAATTACAAATAATCGAGGAATGTTAATTATCACAGAATGTTTGTCTTCATATTTAGAAAAAATTGAACTATCTTTTCTTTTCTATTGTGATTTTACCGGCATGAAAAAGTTGGGTATTCTATAACAAAGGTATGTAAATGTTTTGTTCTAATGAAAATAAAGCTTTTCAATTTACAACTAACTAATAGATTTTCATGGTTCAGTTTTTCATATTTAAACTGTAAGTTTTTTGACATACAACCAAAAATTAAGTAATTTAAATGTCATTATAAAGTATTAGCAGCATTATTATATTTAAGAAAATGATAAAATTTCGGTGCTTTATTTTCTAATATTGTTCGCTTCTTTTCTATTTGAATATATCTAATCTTTTTCTAGCCCAGATTCATTTTATTATGTAAAAATGTAAAATAATGTTTATGATTTCTGTGTGCTATGAAAGTTTTATCATAAAAAGTGCTATCATATTTCAACTAAATTATGATTTTTTTATTGAATTAGTAAAATTTAGATTAGAAAATCTTAATCGTTGTCCGAGTTTCAAAGGTGTCGCAAAAGTAACTGCGTTCCTTCATATTAAGCATACTTATGACAATTCTATGAAAGCTATAATTATGAAGAAAGAGAAGTATACATGTATGCATTAGTTATTGAATTGACTTTTGAATTTAAACACTAATTTAACACATTTAGTGAAATACTTTGTGCACTTATTCTAAAAAGAATTATATACAAGATATGTAAATGTATATATATGTATTTGTAAAATGTCTCATTTTTGAAAAAATGAGATTATTTGTAAAATAATACATTTTTGCAAGAATGAGATTATTTTTGGTTAGAAATTGAATTAACTGTATAAATGAACTTTCTTAAAACTGAGCCCAATATTTTTATTAAGTTATTTAGTGTTTTTAATTTCATTATTTCTGAATTTATTATCTTAAAAATGTAATTAATTTGTGTACATCAATATAATAATAATAAAATTAAATAGTTTGCATTTTTTTTAGTTCATTTACGCTTTTTGTGTGTTTCTGTATTTATAAAAAAATTTTATATTTCTTAAGATATATTATATAAATCAGTAATAAATAAATAAATATATAGGAATGTAAAAAAAAGAAAATAAATAAATAAAAGTTATGCGCGCATTTTTTTTTTTGGGGGGGGGGCGTTTTTTGAAGCAAGCTATTTTAAAGTATTACATATTACACTTCAGTACAGGTAGTTGTGCCAGTAATGGACACCCTTCTAGTAATGTATCAACAATAAATCACAATAATGTAATCACAATAAATAAATAAATAAATGCAAACTAAGCTTTTATTATTTTTTCATAGGGAGCGAACGATTTTAATCAACTGACTTAAACCGGTAATTAAATCGCAATTTAAATCAACTTTTTTTAATCATTGACTAAAATTATAAATTTTATAAAGATTTAAAATGACAGAAAAAAGTATTAAAATTTAAGGTTACCATAATTTGGCAAGTTTCTACAGGTATTTACTTTTGAATAGACAAAAAAGCTTCAAATAATTATTTCTAAGCTTAATTTCTGAGTATTGTCAAAGACTTAAGCAGGATAATTTTGTAAAAAGCATAGTTTTTATCTTATAAGTGTAAAAATCATTTAATTTAAAAATGATATTAAAATCTGGCATAAATTACAGTGTCATAGTTTCCTTTTAATAATCAAATTATTGATTATTTTATATAATATAGGCATAGCAAGTACAATAATTTTCTGCAAATAAACGAATAAAGCAGCCAAATCTTATTTTCTCATTCTACTTTAGCAATAATAAATTTATAGCAAATATTGGAACTAAAAATAGAATGAAATAATGACATCGGCTGAATCGCTATTGTAAAAGAAGGCATGAGAAAAAAAATGTAATAAAATATTAAGCATAGCAAGAGCTTATTCAGTAAAAGTTGAATGTTTTTACTTTTTCAACTCATATACACCAAATAAAAATTTTCATGATTAATTAACGCAGCAAAACTGTTTGAATCACTAAATGCTGAGAACTTCCACTAAGTGCTAATAATGGTGCTGTTTAATGTTTTGAGGATTTCATATATAATTGGCTATTCCTTATATTTACTTTGTATGTGCTGACATATTTTGGGGGGTTAATATATGCAAACGTGGATGTAAATTTAGATTCAGGCTATTGACAGATTGCAAAATGAGATGCAAATAAATTTGTTAATTTTGTTAATTGTGTTACTAATTGATGAAATTACTTATTTGCAGTTGTTATTCATTCTGTAACTATTTGCTGTTTCCTCTAAGCACTTTTTTAGGGTGGAAAAACTTTCTTCTTATGAAATTGGCAAAATGCACCCTACCTTATTAAAATATAATTAAATTCACTTACAGTAAACACAGATTTCTTGTAATACAACTTCCGCATTACACATTATTTCTTAATCTAAGTTTTCAAGATCTTATGAAAGTGATAGAGAATTATTTCTTTAGAAAAAAAATAAAACATGTTATTATTTAATTGTATTTTTCAATTTGTAATTCATAAAATTATTAAAATTAATGGCACTTTGTTTATCATAATGAGAAACTGAATGCTTTTTATAATTACTAAACAAATTACTAAGTATATTTCCCCATGAAATAGTGTATTTTTTGGAACTAGCATCTTCCCTTTTTTTTCTTTCTAGAATGAGCACTAAATTGTTAATAATCATTTTAGTAATTAAAATATGTTATATACTAATTAAAAATTATATTATTACTAATTTTATGCTAATTAAAAATGTATATTATGTTCCTAAATACAGAGATTGTTGTTTAATAATTATTAATTTTAAATAGTGTTAATAGTTTATGTTAAATGCAGTTATTAATAATTGGAATAAATGTAGATATCACTAGTATTTAATATAGTTTTGCATAATATTGCATAATATTATTGCAAAATATTAATGTATATAATGTTATTATATGCTACAAAGGAAACTACTACTAAAAACAGCTCATACTTACAGACAATATAAAACTACTTTGTAGTTTTTATAATGTCTGTAAGTATAAATTATTAGTTATGTTAGTTAAAGGATAAAGACACAGATTATGTTAGCAATTAGAAGTTTTTTTTTTGTTTTGTTAGACTAAAATCCTTGGTAGTCATTCAGTATTTGAACATTGGGGACAAAAATCATAAAATTCCAATTTATATCAAAATAATCTGATTTAGTCTTTTCAGGTATGATGTACTACTCATAATACGTGTCTTTTAATGGGGTATTATTTTGTTTTAAGAAATATTTTTGCTGATATTTACATGCAGTAATGTTATTATATGTCTATGCATTTACTATATGACTTCATTTTATGCTTAAGCATTTAATAATAATATATTATTATTATTTGGTTAATTTTCTCTGCGCTGTTTGCGATTCTTTTATTTCAAACATCATATTTCACTCTTTAAATTTAAAATAAAAGTTACTTTCTTGAAAGAATCATGTCTAATAATGCGCAGAAAGTAGGAGAAAGTTCTAATATCAGTTAAATCTTATTGCAATGCAATATTTTCTGAACATCTCCCAAAATTCTTTTTTAGCCTATGGCCCTATGAATATTGAATAATACGCAAAATAACAACATCCATTATCTTTCAGATTATGAAATATTGGTGAAACACTAATTAATGTACTTGGATAGCTAGTATTAATATTATTAATGTAAAAGTATGCATTATTAATACTATTAATATTAATATTACTAATATTAAAATGTATTATTAATATTATTAATAATAAATATTTCTGAAAAAATTGCTCTTTAAAATATTAAAAACAATATGAGTTGTTACAGCTGTAAATATGAGCGAGAGAATTTCTTTTTTATTTTAATTTAAAAAACAAAAATTGTAAGGAATAGAAATTATGCACAGTCTGAGCATAAACTGCGATCTCAGGATTGTAGAACTATAAACCAACTCTAAAAGAAATTACAAATTGGTAATTAAAATTTCAGTTTATCATGCTTTATATAAAAACGGGTATATCGGTGATAAGAAAATTATTTGTCTTTTATTTAGTGTGGTGTGAAAATTGCCAAAATACATTGCCGGTACACTATTTTCTGGGCATCAAACAGAGCTACCAGAAAATATAATCTCAATCAGTAAATGATATTGTTCTTTGTACATTTTTTTAATAATTAAAATTATCATTATTAGTCATTGGGAATTAATTCCTAATTTAAACATACTAAAACATATAATATTAACGCTAAATATATAAAAATATGTCTGCTTGGAATATTACACTAATATCTAAGTATTTTGATTATTACACACAAATCTGTGTTTTCCATGTTCAGCAGAAATATTTATATGAAGTGAATGCTACACAAAAATCTGTGTATTTTGCATATTATAAAAAAACCTGTGTAATTTACATACTACACAAAAAATTGAGTATTTTACATAAAACACAAAAGTATGTGTTTTTTGCATTATACACAAAAGTACGTTTAATCACAGAAAATTACACATATGTATGTGTGAGAGTATCACACATAAATCTGTGTATTCTTCTGCAATTGCTGCAATTCTTCTGATGAAAATATCTATGATTTCAAATATGATTTAAATACTACAAAATCCCTGTATTTTTATTTCACATTCAGTTTTAATGCAGTAAATGTACACTTTAAAATTAAAAAAAAAAATTTCATTGAAATTGCACCTTTGATTGATAAAGATATATTTTTTTAATTTCAACATTTTAGGAAGCTTTCATTACAAAAAGTAAAAAGCTACCTATTGCAGCCGTCCGGAGGAAAGCACTTCCAGAAAATTTTGGTATATTTTCACCGATCATGACCCCCAGACCCCAAAACCACCCTCCGTTCAAATGTTGACATATATATATATATATATATATATCTGATTTTTGTCATGCGATAACTATCGTATTTATGAACCGATTTGAACGAAACTTGGTATGTACATAGTACATACAAATTTCTCGACCGAGTTCGTTGGACAGCATCATCTGCCATCTTGTTTCAAAATGGCGGCCATTTAAAATTTTTTTAAAAATTTAAAATTTAAAATAAAATACAAAGAAGTTAAAAGTTTAAAATATATATTTTTTTATGTGTTAGAACTTAAAACAACAATTCCATAACACTTTTTATTTTATTTATATCTTAAAAATGATTTAGTTATAGCACTTTGAATTTTTCTTATTGCTGACATTTTTAAACGATCTGATTTTTGTCACGTGATAACACGCGTATTTATGAATCGATATGAATGATACTTGGTATGTACATAGTACATACAAATGTCTCGACAGTGTTTGTTAGCCAGCATCATCCGCCATCTTGTTTCAAAATGGTGGCCATTTAAATTTTTTTTTAATTTAAAATTTAAAATTAGGTACAAAAATGTGAGAAATTGAAAAAGATATTTCTTTTATGTATTTGACCTTGATACAAAGATTCCAGGGTATTTTTTGTTTCATCTATATCTTAAAAAATGGCTGAGTTATACCACGTTCAATTTCCAGTGTGGTTGACATTTTGAAATGCGATAATACGCATATTTATATATTGATTTGGATATAACTCCGTGTGTACATAGTACATATCAATGTCTCGACAGAGTTCACTAGCCAACTTCATCCGCCATCTTGTTTCAAAATGGCGGCTATTAAAATTTGTCAAAAATCTTTTAAATGTATAATGATGTACAAATAAAAAATTAGAAATTAAAAAAAGATTCTTTCGACTGTATTTATCTTAATAATGAATTCCAAAGTACTTTTTGCTTAATATTAATATTACTAATATTAAAATGTATTATTAATATTATTAATAATAAATATTTCTGAAAAAATTGCTCTTTAAAATATTAAAAACAATATGAGTTGTTACAGCTGTAAATATGAGCGAGAGAATTTCTTTTTTATTTTAATTTAAAAGACAAAAATTGTAAGGAATAGAAATTATGCACAGTCTGAGCATAAACTGCGATCTCAGGATTGTAGAACTATAAACCAACTCTAAAAGAAATTCCAAATTGGTAATTAAAATTTCAGTTTATCATGCTTTATATAAAAACGGGTATATCGGTGATAAGAAAATTATTTGTCTTTTATTTAGTGTGGTGTGAAAATAGCCAAAATACATTGCCGGTACACTATTTTCTGGGCATCAAACAGAGCTACCAGAAAATATAATCTCAATCAGTAAATGATATTGTTCTTTGTACATTTTTTTAATAATTAAAATTATCATTATTAGTCATTGGGAATTAACTCCCAATTTAAACATACTAAAACATATAATATTAACGCTAAATATATAAAAATATGTCTGCTTGGAATATTACACAAATATCTAAGTATTTTGATTATTACACACAAATCTGTGTTTTCCATGTTCAGCAGAAATATTTATATGAAGTGAATGCTACACAAAAATCTGTGTATTTTGCATATTATAAAAAAACCTGTGTAATTTACATACTACACAAAAAATTGAGTATTTTACATAAAACACAAAAGTATGTGTTTTTTGCATTATACACAAAAGTATGTTTAATCACAGAAAATTACACATATGTATGTGTGAGAGTATCACACATAAATCTGTGTATTCTTCTGCAATTGCTGCAATTCTTCTGCTGAAAATATCTATGATTTCAAATATGATTTAAATACTACAAAATCCCTGTATTTTTATTTCACATTCAGTTTTAATGCAGTAAATGTACACTTTAAAATTAAAAAAAAAATTTCATTGAAATTGCACCTTTGATTGATAGATATATTTTTTTAATTTCAACATTTTAGGAATCTTTCATTACAAAAAGTAAAAAGCTACCTATTGCAGCCGTCCAGAGGAAAGCACTTCCAGAAAATTTTGGTATATTTTCACCGATCATGACCCCCAGACCCCAAAACCACCCTCCGTTCAAATGTTGACATATATATATATATATATATATCTGATTTTTGTCATGCGATAACTATCGTATTTATGAACCGATTTGAACGAAACTTGGTATGTACATACTACATACAAATTTCTCGACCGAGTTCGTTGGACAGCATCATCTGCCATCTTGTTTCAAAATGGCGGCCATTTAAAATTTTTTTTTAAATTTAAAATTTAAAATAAAATACAAAGAAGTTAAAAGTTGAAAAATATATTTTTTTTATGTGTTAGAACTTAAAACAACAATTCCATAACTTTTTTTATTTTATTTATATCTTAAAAAATGATTTAGTTATAGCACTTTGAATTTTTCTTATTACTGACATTTTTAAACGATCTGATTTTTGTCACGTGATAACACGCGTATTTATGAATCGATATGAATGAAACTTGGTATGTACATAGTACATACAAATGTCTCGACAGTGTTTGTTAGCCAGCATCATCCGCCATCTTGTTTCAAAATGGCGGCCATTTAAATTTTTTAAAAAAATTTTTAATTTAAAATTAGGTACAAAAATGTGAGAAATTGAAAAAGATATTTCTTTTGTGTATTTGACCTTGATACAAAGATTCCAGGGTATTTTTTGTTTCATCTATATCTTAAAAAATGGCTGAGTTATACCACGTTCAATTTCCAGTGTGGTTGACATTTTGAAATGCGATAATACGCATATTTATATATTGATTTGGATATAACTCCGTGTGTACATAGTACATATCAATGTCTCGACAGAGTTCACTAGCCAACTTCATCCGCCATCTTGTTTCAAAATGGCGGCTATTAAAATTTGTCAAAAATCTTTTAAATGTATAATGATGTACAAATAAAAAATTAGAAATTAAAAAAAATTCTTTCGACTGTATTTATCTTAATAATGAATTCCAAAGTACTTTTTGCTTTGTCTTTATCTTAAAAATCGCCTGAGATATAGCAGTTTGAATTTCTAATGTGGGTGACATTTTTTAAAAAATCAATTTGCCCGCGATAGCAGTCGTATATATGTTGCTTTAAAATGGCATACACTTCGTGATATCGTGGAATTTGACGGCTCTCCGAATCGCTGAAAATAAAAGCAGATTGAATAAAATATGACCAATTTCTAAAAATTCCTACTAATAATTAGTATTGACAAAAACTAGCATTCAATCTTATAAAATCGAGTTTCTCTAATTTTAGCTTCGTTTCTTTGAATAATATAACTTAATTTAAAATTAATAATATATAAATGAGTATGTGAAAGCTACCTCTTTCTCCTGGCATTGCCGGAAGGATTTTTTTGTATTTTTTTAATTTTAAAGAATGTAAAATTTTGTAGACACACCGAAAAAGTTTTTAACATCACAGCAATATTTTTTTCATAATCTACATACTCTATTTACCTCGTCTAAATTATTTGAAGATGGTTTGTCAATTAGATATTGAAATATGATTTTATAAATAAAATGCTGCCTTTGAAAATAGAACAATCAAGAATGCCAACTCTTGCGATCTATATAACGAATGTTAATATTAATAATTGTTCAACACCTAATAAATTAATTTTATTGCGAATGCAACTGAACGTCCATACAAAGGTTTCGATACATGAGAAAGAATAATGACGATAAATTGTATTTACAAGAAATTTGAATAAAATTTATCACAATTAAATTACAAAATAATCTCTTAAAGCAGAATTATAATGAACGGTAAAAATAACTAAAGCTGATTTGTGAAAAAAGTTTTAAAAAATGTATACATACGTGAGAAATATTTGTGTATTAAATTGAATTAAAGTTCGTATTAGTTACTATTATTTTTTTCGAATATTTGTTTTATAATTTATTTTGAATATCATAAAATTGTGACACATATAAAATAAAAATCCTTATATTTTAATCTTGAAGTTGCATATGCTAATAAATATCAGTATGATAAAAATATTTTAGAAAAAATATGTAAAAGTAAATAAAAGTTGAAATTGAAGCCTTAAAAACTCACTAGTGTCAAGACATATATTTCTGAGTAAAGAAAAAAAGTCATTGTAAAAATTAAGTGTTATTACTGAAAATTTAAGTATTATATTTTTATATAGGGACAGTCCCCAAAGTCTAATTTGTGCATACTACTTTACAGTAAACGTTATTTCCCATCTGTTGAAACCAATATTATATTTATTCTATGATTCGCAACAGAATTATCAGGATTATAACTTAAATTATAGCAGGGCTATACTCATATATTAGTTTTCTGTATCATTTGCAGAAAATCCATAAGTTAATAGTATGCATTACAGATATTCATAAGGGCAATGCAGTTTGAGACATTTTATGCCAAACAAAATTGTAAAAAGAAATTTGAAAGTAAGTCTTCATAACTTAAAAAAACACATTGAAGAGACATTCAGGAAATTTTAAAAATCTGCTTTTAAAAGATCATAACGTTTGTTATTCATGAAAATACTGAAACTTCGGGAAAAGCAATTATAGAAATATTTATTACTTGATATTTTATGCAAAAAAACACGAGTTTAAAGGGACCGAGAAAGATAGAGCAGGGCAGATGTTTTATAAAAGGTGAATGCGGGATTTTTCCTGTATGCTTCATTATCTTCCGAAAACCTTAATTGGCGGCGGAAGTTATTACAGGGAGAGAGACAAGCGCCGACGATTGAATTACCAGCTTCTACATAGCTCTCAAATGAAAGTGCAAAAGAAAGACATTTGTGGTGATAAAATGTACGAATAAATCATCATTTAACTTCCATTTTCACCTTTTATTCAGACTGTATAAGTGCTATAAGTTTTCCAGCATATAATAATTTACAATAACAAATTCCGCAACAGAAGTTTCACATGTAATATTCAGGCTTTTTCTATATATAATATATATAATTCAGTCAGATGATTTATTTCCCAGCTAAACATGTAAAATAACAAAAGAAATGCTTTAATAATGCTTTTTTATCTCCTTATCGGAACAATATACGTTTAAAAATTGCAAAAAGCTAGTTACATACATGCACATTTACAAATATATATCGATATGTATGTGCGTGAATGTGTGTTTTTTTGTCTATATATTTTATACTATCCTTCTTTCTAAAGCTATTAAATTTGTTTAAGGGGTTAGGGGTAGTCAGAGTTTTCAAAAAATCGATTTTTTTATTTTTGCATTTTCTTAAAGTATATCTAAAAATATACTCTGAAATTTTGTAGTCGATCCGATGCATATTTTACGAGTTATTCAGCAATTAACGAAGGGCTCTCGGACTCTCGAGAACGTTCTAGAGCAGGTAACTAGCGAAAAGGCTGCGTGCGCAGATGTTTTAGAACATATCAAGCCCATTAATGAAAATCTGAGTAATGACAATTAACTTTCATGATGTGTGGATGGATTCAATCAGAATAATAATGGGAGCTTCAAACACATAATGAGCCCCACCAGTGGCTGAAAGGTTCTGACCTCTCAACTGGTAGACGTCAGGTGCTGGGTTCGAATCCAAAAGCGGCAGTCGGCATAACCGTTCGGAGTTATCCGTGGTTTTCTTCGAACCTTCGATTTCCTTGCGTAAATACGGGTTAGGTTCCCTTAGAAAGACCTTCACGGAAGGCATCCCACCCCTTTCGGACCTATATCCCAAGTGTTGATAATCGGCCGACATAAAATTAATCAAAACCAAATCGAACATCTAATGTGGAAAATATGCCCAAAAACCATAAATACAAGTTATACTATCGTACAAATTGCTGCATAAATAGCTACTGGTATATTCAATGAGGTTATGCATCATTATTGATAATAATGAATACACTTGGACTTAATTGTGGGTATAATTCTCATCGGTATGCCGAAAAAACGGATTCTGCTCATGTGAAGGTGGCAGATAAGTGCGTGAACGATAACACTCGAGAAGGTAGAATGCAACGTAGACAACAGCAAATCGATATTTTGGAAGCTTCTACAACGACAGAAGAACTATTATATGTCCAAGGAATAGATAACTTGGGCTAAGTAATTAAATAATTTTCGTATTACTCTACATAAATCAAGTGTAAAATTTTAAATGCGTTTTTGTCGAAATTATGTTTTTCGAACTGGTGACCACTGTAATTCAGTACCGGCTCAGTAGATTTCAATGAAATTTATACAGCTTTTGAAAAGATAAAAAACTGGTGCCTTATCAAAAGATTTTTTTTTAAACTTCGGTTTTTTATAAACAATGAACTGTTGGTGTTTTTCGAAAATCTGGAGATAAATTTCCTAAGGACACCATTTTGTTGATTTTTATTTTAGAAAAAAAAAAGCTTCGATCAGGCACTTATTTATTAAAATAACTAATTATTTTTGTCCGATTGATTTTAATTGAATACCCAAGGATTTGAGATTGTCACCACAAGGCACTTTTTACGGAACAGGATCCAACACAAACATCGATAACTTTTTAATTATTGCGCTTTTTTTTTTTTTTTTTTTTTTCGTAAAGTCGAGTCAGAACATAAGATAATCATGTCATGTTATTATTTTCATTTAACAATTTGATTTACTGACAAAAAAAATAATAATAATTAAAAATTCTCATTTTTTCATGTCTCTGACTACACTGTAAAAAAAAATTGGGGAAGTTACAAAATTTTTTCTAGTAGAATTGTATTCCAAGAAGTTTTTATGTAACGGCAACAATAAAAATTCATGTAACAGATACAGATTTGCACTTTGAATCAAACAAATTTTAAGGTTACTAAGAATTTTTTTGGGAAATCGTATTCCAAGAACTTTTTAAGTGACGATAACGAGCATTATAGATAAAATTTTAGTAAATTTACCAAAATTTTAGTAAATTCTTTTGTAAAGTTACAGATGGTTTTAGTTTTGCTTACAAGTTTTGTAGATTGACATCATTTTCTTGTACAGTGTACACATAAAATTTTAGTAAGCATAAGAGATTTCGGTTAATTTAGATTACTAAGGTTACAGATTTTTTTTACAGTGTACCCCTAACCCCTTAAATAGGGTAAGAGTCAATTTCACTTAGGACATTAACAACTTCATATTATTATCATTATTACTGTCATAATATTATAGTTGACAAAATACCCATATGACCACATGTCTTGAAATTGTTTGTTTTTACGAACACAGTGCTGTAAAAAGTTTACCGCCACCAACGGAAACAGTAAAGTTCTTACTTTAATGAAAAAACAATATCATTGCAAAATTATACACCTTCACTCTAAAAACTAAATGTATCAATTAGTCAAATTTTAATATATATATATATATATATATATTTCTAAAAATACTTACTCGTCATGAAAATTATACACTTTTTGCAAAGTTTTACATGTTTTTAGGTATGTTTTAGCTTTCAAAACTAAGTATGTAATTTGCTATCAATTGAAAAACACAAATAAAAATGTAAATGAAGAAAATGCGTAAAATTGTGTTGGCTTAAAATAGTGTATATCGGGTTATTAAAGAAATGCGTTTGACTTTTGTTCTGGATGGTTACACCCGACCTGCAATATGTATTGCAATATTTCCGTGGAAATATGAAAAGTAGAAATGCGTAAATGAAAAATAAAATATTTTATTCAAAATTTTTAATTTTTTTTAAAGAATATATGTTCCCAAATTGATGTAAATAGGATATTAAGTTAAATATAATGCTGTTTTTTTTATTATAAATGTTAATTACTTGTGCTTTGTAATTTTTTTTTATCAATGAGGCATCTATCCCACCAGTTGGAATGTCTAACCCTGAATTTCGGGAGAAAAATTAATTTTTTTTTTGTTGAAAACACTATTTATTTGTCATTTGTAAAACAACAACATTTTTTATAAAATTTTGCATAAATGTTTGATCATATAAATTAAATATGCACTACAAAAATAAAATAATAAGTAATAATAATATTACTAATACACTAAGAAATAAAAAAAGGATTAAATGAGGATATTATTCACGATTTAATCTAAAAGTAATTTATCAATTTATTTATTTTGTGAAGATGAGACGAGGAATTAAATACGAATATGGTAGCAAATTTAATGAAAAGTAACATTTTATAATCATAGATTTAACCTTTTCGGTTTTGTTATCACAAAAAAGTATGCTACAGTCATAAAAGTTCATTGTTAGAGTATGTGCTGTAGACATATTTCAGAAGTTGTAGACATAGGAAACTTTCTTAAAAATTTAAGCGATACAGGGCGTATATACCTCCATGTACCGTCCACTAATCTATAAACATTTTTCATGATATATTTTATAGATTAACCTGGCTATTTCCTTTCATCTGTTTTTACGAAAGTCTTGTATAAAATGAAGTAAAATTTCAGAATACACTTGAAAAAAATTCTGTGACTAAAAATATTTTATGCCATTTTTAATTCCAGCTAAAACTATTTAATTTTCAGTTGTAGATAGGGGGGGATGCATAAATATTTCTGAAAACATAATATTTAAAATATTAAAAACAAAATCACTTGCTACTACTATAAGAATAAGTTAGGATTCTTTTTTTGTTTGTTTGTTTTTGTTTAATGTATAAGACAATCTTGGCGCTGTATATGGAATTAAGAGTACACAGGTTTTGTGCTTAAATTGTTGTTTTACGATTTTAGAATTCCAAGCTAACTCTAACAGAAAGATGGTTTGTAGTAACTATAATTTCATTTGATCCTGTTTTTTGTAAAAATAGATGTATGGAAGATTAAAAAAAATCATTTTTAAAATAAATTGCAAAAATACAATATATGTACTTTATTTTCTGATCATGAGACTAAACTATTAGAAATAATAAGCATAACCAGCTTATGCAATTGAAAAACATTTAGTTCACAATTTAAACGTAGCAAAATATACAGATAAGAACAAAAAATAGTACTTAAAAAAATATGTCTTGAAATATTACATAAAACTCTGTGGATGTTGAATTTTATAAAAATCTGTGTTTTGCATAGAATACAAAAATATGTGTAAAAACGGAATATTACACAAAACTATAAGTGTTTTGCCTATTATATGCTAATTTTGTATATTACAGAATAAACTGTGTAAATTACATGTAACACAAAAATATGTGTAATCACAGATGATTACACACATGTATGTGTATCGTGCAGTTTACACATTAATATGTGTATTTCAAGAGTGATCAGGTAACTTTTACACACTTATGCTATTAATAAATTACACATTAAAATGTGCATTTCCCATTATGTTTTAATTTACCCATTATGTGCGCATTTTGGCAATTTATATACTACTTAACACATAGACAAATTGTTTTTATATCATCGACATACCTGTTTTTATGTATAAATTTACAGATTTATTTCTTACAATTTAGAGTTATTCAAGTTTAGTCATTTGTTTTAAACTACAATAATATATATATTTTTAAAAAGGCAAAATTAATTTTCAGAAAATACAAATTTATGGGAAAAGGTTTAGGAACAGTTTATTAAAATCAAAATTAAGCATGTGAATGATTTATATACCACTCTATAGTACTTTAACGCCGATCAAAGAAATTTCTGATTTTTCTTGTCCTTATCGTCAAAATTCGAGATTTTTCGACGTTCGACAACCAAAATTCGCAATTTTTCAAAAGTACATAAACACAATTTACTTTTTTTCAACGCCTCAACGACATAAAGCACTGTTATTTTCATCCAATTGAAAAATTTGCAATTTTTGAACAGCTGAGTGTCAAAACGCACTATTTTTTTTATCTGATCGAAAAAATTCGCTATTTTTTGCGTTCACCTAACGATATATACGGTTTTTTAAAGCCTGATCGACAAAATCTCGCGATTTTTCAGCACCCAATCAAAGAAATTTGCGATTTCTAATTGATTCTGATGAAATTTGAATTTTTTTCCTACAGCAAATTTACAAAATTTACGTTTATTTCGTTTATCTCATGATATTTCCCGTCCGATTAATGATTTTTTTTTCATCATCGACAGAATTAGCGGTTTTTTCATGCTAATAAAAGAAATTTCCTTTTTTCCGTGTCTGATCGACAAAATTTCCTTATTTCTTCGTTACTGACTAACAAAATTCAATCAACGAATGTCATTTTTTTCAAGCCTGATCGACGAAATTGATCATTCTTAACTGGTTCTGTTTTGACGAAATTTGCAATTTTTCCCCACAGGAAATTGAGGTTTGTGATTTTTTTCGCAACCGATCCAAATAATTTAGATATTTTTCCTTCTCCTAATCAACAAAATTCATGATTTTCTTTTCCGGATCGACGAAATGTGCAATTTTTCCGAGCCTGATCGACAAAACTTGCAATTCTTAAAAGACTCAAAACACCCTTAAGGATTTTCTTTTAAAATTATTTTACATTAATAGTTATAGCTATTATATCCCAGTATTTATAATATTATATTAATCTATCGACAATATTTTACCATGCCTATAGTCTCATTTTCCAATATGAATCAAAATTAAATTTTAAATAACATAAATATAACAAAACACCCAAAAGCCCAGTATTGGGCACCCTGTGTTCCAGTAATGGACACCTTCTGTTCCAGAAATGAAACCCGTAACAAATTTTAAATGAAATTGTTTTTATGACTATATTTACAACTAGAATTTAAAAATAACATGCGAATGAAATAAAATTGTTATTTTCAAATAAATTTAAAAATTAGGATTAATAAAATATTAGTGATAATTCTTGATTGTTTGTTTCAATCATTGTAATTATCAGAAGATCGACATTTTAATTATTTGAAATGAATAGTTTAAATATTAAATATCTGGCAATTTCTACCAAAAAATTCCGGTCTTAAAGGGTTAAACGTGGAGGGATTAAGTCCTATGAGATCCTCTTTGATTGTGCCATTAAACAATATTTTCTGCTTCCTGACTGTTTTGATTTCTAGATTATAAAGTATGCAAGCCAGAGTTATGTACATTAATAATAATAATAATGTTGATAATAATAATGATAATAATAATAAATTATAATTATGATAATAGATTTTGTAGAAATCGACATAGGATAAAAATCAAAGCAGGGCGCGTTTTGAGATAAAAATAATAGAGCTCGTCACCAGTTGAAGGAAACACGTGTCCGTTATGGCACGAGGTCAAAGATGAACTGAAAGAAAGAGACTGAAGATAGCAAAGAATGTCACAATTGGCGCTAATTGAAAGAGCAAACGCAGAAGACGAAAGCGATGCCAAAATAAAAAAAGAGATAAAGGAAAAAAATAAAATAAACTGACAAAAAATGTGGAAAATAATAATAATAAGAAGAAATAAAGTAGAATAAATGATAGAAATAAATAAAAAAATAAAACAAAATAAAGAAAGGAAATATGAAAATAAAAAGTAATAATGATAATACAAAAATAAATAAAATAAATAACTAAAATAAATAAATAAATAAATAAATAAATAAAAATATTTTTATTTAATGAAAATAGACAAGGAACGAAAAAAAAGTAATTACAAAAGTAATTTCTATGCAGGAGAAAGGGAGGGAGATGATCAGAGATCATATACAAGATTGTCAGAGTTTTTATAAATAAAATAAACTTCATGAACATTTAAATGAGAGGTAGAGGCAGGAGAATAAATAATTCTGGCCATGGAGAAATTGAAAGTATGACTGAAAGCCCAACAGTGAGAAATAATCGAGGATATAGATATTTCTTGATTTTCAATATACTTATGATGCTCGCCTAATCTTCTCTTTAACGCTGTCTTGTTTTGACCAATATAACCTAAATTACAAAAGCAAAGAATAAAATAAATACCCCATCGGTTCTCAGTAGGAAAAAGGATCTTTCAAAAAAGATAATTTAACTTTATTCATTGGTTTGAAGTTAACTTTAAAAATTCTATTACTACTCAAACAAAAACATTCAAATTTTGCCAGAAAATGAAGAATATATAATTTTGTTGAATAAAACAAAACTCTTATCTTAATAAGATTTACAATGAAAAACAGTAGAACTATGAAACATATTTTTTTGCTTCTTGGTTGGTTTATTACACTGTAAAAATTGAAGACCCAAACTGGGTTGAAAGATTTCTGGGTATAGTAATGTTCCTAAAATGGCACATTAAGGATTCCAAAATGGTAGAGTATTGTTCCCAAAATAGATATAACCCAAAATGGTTCAAAACAGAGCAGATCTTTATTAACATTAAATTAGTCAAAATTTCTGAGGTATAATGTATATACTATCTAAGATATTTTAATTGTTTTAATGTCATTAAAAATCAGACTTTTTAAAAACGATTTTGTGCTACAAACTGAACTTTCCAAATTGGAACAATGCTGTACCCGAAAATCTTTTAACCCAATTTGGGTATTTTGTTTTTACAGTGTAAAAGTGTCAAAAATCCCCCAGGTTTATAAAACGTGCAAGGGGAAATTATAAAAAAAATAATTAAAACTAAATATTTATTAGTTAAAAAAACATCAAGAGGTTTCTATTATTGGGAGGTTGTCCATTATTGGCGCATCAACCCTATATATTCATTCTTCACTTTGACTAGTTATATTTAATGATTAAATATTAAAAATGAATAATTAAGTTAATCTACAAATGAAAATTTTATCTTTTTTAATATTTTAAACCTTAACTTTGTGCCACGCATTTATCCAAAGCTAAATAATATATTGTGATTTTGAAAGAAACTGCGAAATGCTAAGAATGCATAACGAGCGAGATATCAAACATTTAATTCCGTAACAGGTACAGTGTAATTTTGGTACACTACAAGTACGGTGCAACCTCCTAGACCATGCTTTATTTATTATTTTTATGTTATAATTAAAATATTTACATATTTTAATAATTATAACACACATTCTCAAAAATACGATCGACATATTTTTGAGAATGTGTAATTCCAATTCAAGTTAAATTTATATCGTTGATAAAAATATGAATGCAGCAGTAGTTGAATCAATATTACACATTTTTGATAAAAAAAAAACCACTTGATATTAGCTAGGTACCTAATAAATGAATAATGTTAACTTTAGTTTTATAGGTTATCCTGTGACACAATTCTACAATGAATGAATTAATAGCAAAACATTAAAAGTTGAGTGAATTACATAAAAAGTGACAAAGCTATAAATCAGCGTAAAATTGGTGCAATTAATATATATATATATATATATATTTACGTTTCATGCAATACTGGAGCTATTGTTAAAAATTCTTATTACAGTCATGACATAATTTTCGAAGGCATTCTAAGCATACAAATTTTTGACAGCAAACGACAGAAATAAACGACTATTTAAAACGATACTTTCTATAGTAATACTGAGAGCAACTATTTTTTGAATCACCAGTCACTTCGTTTTCGGATTCAGAAATTTCGCTCTCAGAGGAATGCAAACTTTCATAAGAGAATTATTCATCACACTCATCTTCATCAAAAAAATTACTCCGCCCTTCATCAAGACGTCTTTGAATCGTTTCTGCATAGCATGCATCAGCAGGATTTAAAATATTTCACGTTCCGAGTTTCAAACGTCATTCTCGGACACGGCAAAATTGCGCTACATTTAAAGTAAGGCACGGTCTGCCAGACCTATCTTATAAAAAATAAACTTAATAAAAATAAAACCACGCGCGAAAACTTTTAGCCAATAAGGGAGATTTTTCATGGTCGCAAAAGAGGAAGATACCGGAAGAATTCATTCAGTCGATCAAAAGAAAAAAGAGGGGTAATAGATTGAATATTACTAAAGATCTGTGAAACCGGCAATACCTGTTATGGATTAAAAGTAAAAAATAAATAAACAAATGGCAAAATAAAACACACTGCATTCGTATGCGAATTAAATAAATCCAAATCACAAACATTAATTATATAAACAATTAATAATTTTTACGGCATAAATTTTAATTTTTAATTGAAATTTAACTGCGTTATATAGCAGTGATTCTACAAATGTCTGAAAACAACAACAAAAGCATAGTTCTCGTTATAACGGTTATTTTATAAATACTGGGCACAGTTACGCTTGGGAACATTGAGATTTCAGTGGAAATTAAATAATTAGAATAGTTAAAAAAAACTTAAAACAGTCAAACAACATAGCCAGAAACTTGCTTGGTTTGTTAAGCTTTAATCTCAGGTTACGATATTGCCTGAAGACTTATTAACAATTCTCTTTTATTACAGTTTAATCAAACAGAAAAAAGAAGATGGGAAAATCGCAAGCTTGATTTCAGTCAGCATTACTGAGTAACAATAAACGCGATAAACAAGGATTAAACTTAGGCCTAAAAGAAATAAGCAAATAGTGGGGAAATAACTTTTACCTATACTGAGTATTTGTAAATATTTGTAACTTATATAAATAAAAAGTATAGCTCTCCATAAAATCTTCAAAACAAAATTTCTAATGCTGCTTCAACAGGTAGAGCTGGAGGATGTAGGAAGTTTCGAATACGGTTACGCAAGAGAAAAGAAAGAGGAACACATGCACAATAAGCAATCAGTTATACAACCTGTAATACAAATGTTTCTTTTATAACATAACTATCATTGAATGATTACAGGCGATTTCCTAGTAAATGCTATACGTAATATCTGTAAGGATACAAAATATTTTTTAGTAAAATCCCACAATTTTTTTACAGTGTAGAGGACTGTCAATTTGTTACACAATTGTTTACAGACAACCAGTTATTACGGCTTGGTCACGGAAAATAATTTTTGGGAACAGGGCCTGATTACCAATGGAGAAAATTTTGTAACAACAAGAACTTTATTAAACAATGAGGCAAAACAGTAAATTTTGATAGAAAATTTCATCTTATTTAACACACTACCCGCTGATGTTGCGTTGACGCAATGGTCAAAATATTTTTTCCCATTATTTTAGATTTAAAATAATTCCTTATATATTGACTGAAACTTCCAGATTTTAATAAGACAAAAATTATCTTTCTGAATTTCTTGTGGCTAACGATTTTCAACGACAAATTTGAAAATTTCTATATCATACTTTTGGCGGTTAATGGGTTAAACACCGTATTCATTGAAAATTACTGCTATGAATATGGCAAAAATTTTCCATTCTTTTTTACTGGTGGAAGTTTTCCCCGATGGTAAACAGGATCTGTTTGGAGATAAACTCCTTAAGCACCATATTCAATTTAGTGATAGTATGGGGAACACCACAAATGTTAAATTTCGTCAAAAGTTTAAGCTATTATTTTTAATTACACGCGAATTTTTAAATTACATGTAATGTAAGGAGATGAAATATAGGTTTATTTATATAATGCGAACAGAAATAAGGTGATTATGTAATGCAAGCAGAAATAATGGCCAGAATAATTGTTTATTTCGAACTCAAAATAAACAATTGCCATAATCACAAAAGACGCAAAAAATGAATACTTAGAACATTGGCTTAAAATGGGACGTATGCAGGTGCGCCCTAATGTTTCAAACACTAAAGTTAATGATATTATCAGGTATGGGTTATTGTCTTTTTTATATTATATAATGTCATTTAAAATTGCTTTCATTATCAATTTTTTCAACAAAAATGTGTGTTTTGCTACACTTTTATATTTGTTTTTATTTATTTACTTATTTTATTAAAAAAGCTATATATTTAAGAGATTTGAAAACTGATAACTAATTTATTTATTCTTTCTAATGATTTCTTCGTTATAATCCAGTCCTCATTGTGTGGAATTTTTCTTAGTAAGTCATCTTTCACTTTAATATGCGTCACTTTATTTATTGTTTCCATGTGTTTTAATAACTATGGAGCTCTGTTTTTCTAAATATTAAATTTCAATAATAAGTATTGTGATAATTTTGTCTCTATAGATAACATAAATCTTATCTAAAGATAGACTGTAAAATACCTCATTTCAATAGTTGATTGATTTGATATCATTTATGCTGACTTATTGCTTAAAATTAACGTTCAATACTTCTTAATAAAGTGAATCGATATTACCAGAAAATTAGAACGCCATTCATTTATATGCAAAACACGTGATTTCCTTTTATTTACTAACTAGATTGACTAAAATGATTTCAATGTTTATATGTTAAAATTCCACCTAAATAATATTTATTCATACTGGAAATTTGTAAAGAATAAAATTTTTTGAGGAACCTCGTAAAAAAAAATGTTTGAAAATTTCTGAGTTTTAGAAAAGACAGCCGATTTTTTGTTTGAGCGTTTGAACATACAAAGAATAATTTATAAATCAATTTTACGCTCCCACTTTCTATTTTCAGAACTATATAATTATTACACTTCTTTTTCGAAATGAAATTAACTAGAAAAAGAAAATCGAAATAAATTTAAATTACGCAGCAATTCCTAATCAAGTAACAAAAATAAATCATCGTAAAAGTTTTCTGACGTTGGTGTTTAAAAAAAAGGCTTTTTGGAAAATATGTAAAATCATATTCCGTAACATCGTTTAAAAGAAAAATACTGAACTAAATAAAAATATTAAGCAATTTTCTTTGAATAAAATTAACACTTAATACTAAAAACAAAAAGATGGACAATTATCATGAAAGAAACAAGCTGCTAGTGCATTTTCTACAAGCAAAAATATCAAAATATCGTTGAATGTTAATTCAGAAAATGCTGCTTTCTATCAAGCGGTTTAATCTATTTATCACGCCCAATTTTCTTTCCAATCTAGAATTTATTTTCAACGACGACGATCTTGAAAGATATTGATTAAAGCTTGGCTACAAGTTTTTACTTCATCCTCTGGGTTACTAAAAAAGATTCTTCCCGTATTAAGGCATCAAATGTTTTCCTTTAATTAAACGGCTGCTTCATTTTGAAAAAGAAAATTGTTCCAAATAGTCTTGTCGATTTTTCTGCGAAAGAAAAATCGTTTCATTGCATCTTGCGAAAGAGTGGACTGAAGAGTTATGCTTCATTTATTTGACTCCCGAGCTGTTAGCTCATAAAACCAAAAGATATTTAACTCATTAAGTAATAAAAAAGGGACAAATGCGATAATGTGTAATTAAGTGAGCTAATGAAATGAAGACCTTGCATAAGAAATCATTCTTTGTGTTTTAAAAATTTTAAATCGATACTCAATGTACAGGTGCGTTTTCTTGTGAATACTTATAATGATTTTGGTAAAGATTTTTTTTTCATTAAGTGTAGAGCGAGGACCTCGATATCTATTTATAAAATTATTATTTTAGATTTATGTTACTACTAATAACACATTGTAATGATCGTCTTCTGTCATAAATTACTGTTTATGATTTTGAAGGTTTGAATTCACCTTTGAGTAAATGATGCCCTTTAAAAAATATTTATAATTATACTGCCTAAAGATGTTTCTGAAGGATGAGCTATTTCATTAAATAAAATGTAAAATAAATTTGATTAGATATGCGCTATGCGTGTATAATTAGGGAAAGTTTGGAAGCTTGAACATTTGTGTGGTTTGAATTTGCTGTTGCACGTTTTTATCGGTTATTCTACAATTAAAGTACAAAAAATATATTAAAAAGAGCTTTTAGAAAAAAAAAATAATTTTTTTGCGTTTTGTATTTCTAATCTAACACATAGTTTCTTTCTTTCTTTTCTTTTTTTTACTTTTAATGTACACATGTAGTATTGTCGCGGAGAATGCTCAATAAAAACTTTATTTTAAACACACGCACAATTAAATAAATTAATAAATATATATGTATGTATGTTACATATTTTTATCTACACGTTTAAAAGCCGCATTTATGTCAAGAATTTTCTGTTCCATTAAGACATAAATGTTTGTTTATTTATAAACCAATTAAAAGATATTCTTAAGTTTTTATTTCTTACATAAATCATGGAAAAATACTTTTAAAAATCACACTTTGTTTTATGTATGATTTATGGCTATATAACAGGTTCTAACCATTTGGTAGCACTGGGGTTTAATTGAAAAATAATTTTTCTTCATAAAATTGCATAATATTAAACACACATGAATTTTAAGAACTGTGATGAGGTATAAATTTTATTTGCTGACTGCAGAACAAAATTAGGGTACTTCGCAAGCTTCCGAACAAAATAAAAAATACATGTAGGAACTATTGAAAAAAACAATCTAATCTAAAAAATAGTTTCTTTCTTTCTTTTCTTTTTTTCTTTTAATCTATGCAGTTAGTATTGTCACGTAGAATTCTGAGTAAAAATTTTATTTTAAAAACACACACATTTAAATCTATATATATTTATGTATGTATGTTACATTTTTTATCTAAATTTTTAAAGGCTGTATTTTTGTCAATAGTTTCCTGTTCCATTAAGCCGTAAATACTTCATTTTTTTAGAAACCAATCAAAAGCTATTCTTTTTTTTATTTCTTATATAAATCATGGAAAAATACCTTTAAAAGTAATACTTTGTTTTATGTATGATTTATGGCTAAATAACAGGTTCTGGCCATTTGGCAGCACTGGGTTGTAATTGAAAAATTAATTTTTCATCATAAAATTGTATAATATTAAACACACTTGAATTTTAAGCACTGTGATGAGGTATAAATTTTATTTGATCACTGCAAACTAATTAGGGTATTTCGCAAGCTTCCAAATAAAATAAAGAGTACATGTAGCAAATATTAAAAAAAAATCTATCTTTGTTCTTAAACAGTTCTTAAACAGAAAAGTCGTGTTTAGGATTTTAATGCATTTTCCTTTCATGTCTTCAACAAAAGTTTTTCCAAGCTTAAAACAATACAGAAAATTCAATTATTTAGATAGAAATTAAGTTGTTTTATTTTATAACGCATATGTTGTTAAAGAAAGCGCTGACTTTTATATTTTTATCTTATAACGGAATATTTTGTCAATTTTAGCATGTACAAAATGCTTTCATTTCAATGTTCTCAGTTGGTAACATCATTCTGTAAGTTAGGTTGTAACATTTTAAAAATATTCCTTGAATTAAAATTAAGGATGCATTATCATTAAATTGGTTTAAGATAAAGAAATAATCTACTTCATCTAGATAATGATTTAATTTGCTAATACGCACACTTACGTGTACTTGCCAATAGATCTTTGAGAGATATCTCCTTAAAGAATTATGAGGCGAAACCGAAAATGATTATATTGCTAAGACACACAGTCATTTAAACTTAATAAAAATAATAGTGTTGCAACATTATGGTGGTTTTTATTCGCTCATTGCACGCTGATTTTTAAGTTCACATTGCTGGATAATTAAATGTGCTTTATTTTTCCAAATATGTTTAAACAGGCATCATCATTCAACCTTATGAGAAAATCAGAAGCAATATCTAAATGTAGCGTTTCGTTACTTGTTTGCATCAATAGCTATACAAGAATCTGATCTTGTCTTTAAGTTTTAACTTAATTCATCAGAACTTCAAGAGGAACTGATGGTCTTTTTTACATCACTGGTTTGAGGTCTATACTTCTTGGAAGTCACTTTTTGAAATTAGTGCTCCAAGTCCTGCTTGACTTGCAGAGACAGCTGATTTTGTTCTAACTGATGGTTTTGATTGTGATGTGCAGTGTTTCCGAGGAATATTTAAATAATACTACTTCCATTGGCTGACCCTACATTTTAATACTTATTCATGCTGTTGTATGTACGTGCGAGCATGTGCGAGCATTTGACTTATCTATCCCGCTTCTCGCAATGTATTACATAAAACTAAGAAATAAAGATGGCATAATCTGTAGTTTCCTCATGGTCTTTTGAGACTTTGTATACTAAGATTATTTTTTCGTTATTATGAGTTGATGTTACATACAGCTTGACGCCTGTGTATTCCTGTCGGTTGCTTCCGATGCTCTTTGCTATGTTTTCCGCCGACAGGTTCCCTTCTACATGTACAATTGAAACGCCATTCACAATTTTTCGCAAAATCAATGACCGATGACAATGCAAAAAGTGTTTGCTACTATTGAATCTTTCATATTTTCATCGCGATAAACAATGACGTGACAGCTCATTTTCTTTTTACTTGTAACTTTGTAAGACTTCATTCTCCAGGACATACGTAGAATTATTCAAAAGTATAGTTTTATTCTGATTCATTGAATTATGAGACCTCTTTTGTATGACACAGTAAAACATTCTTAAGTAGACCCTCGTTAATTGGAATTTCCGAATAACTTATGCATTACGGACAAAGAACACAAAATATGTGTATTGAAAAAATAATTGCGTGCGCGAAAGATTGCGCATTACTTTACACAGTTAAAAAATATCCTGTGAAATTACAGGGAATCTACAGGTAATCGATTATCTTAAGTCTTATGTAAAATTATAGAGATTAGAAAAATCGAGATTCTGTTAAATAAAAGAGAGGTTATTCGGGAAATTTACACTAAACTCTGTAAATTAATATTGTTAAAAATACCCTAGACTCTATAAATTTACTTTAAATAATTTTTTTTTAATTAGTGAATCAGTCAATCTTCAATGAGCTTCAAATAATTTGAATTTTCCGAATAAATTTGAAATACTGCATCATGGAACTGCAGAAAATTTATTTCCAGCCACCTCGGGTTTTGAATCCGAGACCTCTTGACAGCGGAAGATTTTACTGACTGAGCTATAGGAGGTATTGCTAAGTGTGACTAATATGACTCATCCGGAAAAATCCTCACTAAATCTGATGAGATGATTTTTCAAACTTCTAAATTGTTCTAAATTTAAAAAAAATCGTTAAACTAAATTTTCTTCTTTAATATTTCTAATAAAAATTGCAAAATAATTTTAAAAGTGTGTATCATGAGTAATACAATTTAACAAAGATATAAATATCTTTAAATAAAGACAAGGAAATCCCTACAGGGAATTAGATATAAGATAAGAAAAATGTGTATAAAATGATGACCAAGAAACTCAATTGAATGCATTTAATCGGAAACAAGTGTAAAATTACCGAGTTTCGCTTTTTTGTGCTTTTATAGAAATTTATAACAGTGTACGCTGTAAATGTAAGTTATGTGTATAGTTCTGTTTGAGGAGCGAGTAATATGTGTTATTGTGCGAATTTGTTATTTTTCAATGTTAGTATGGAAGTTATATTTCGTATTATACGATTTGACCACGACAGCAAAACGAAAAAAAAGGTTATTCTAACGACGAAAAAGAAATTAGAATCATTCAGTAGGACTGGTAAAGGAGATACATTGCAAAATATTTTTGAGAACTTTGGTGTCGGAACGTCAAATGTACAGACTGTCAGAAAGACAGAAGCTATATTGAAGATTTATGCATTAAAAATATATCTAAAGATAGATTAAATGATCGAATTAATGTTAAAAAAAAGCTAAACATGAAAAACAAAACGAAGAATTATCTCTTTGGTTTTGTTGCAAAAAAAAAAAAAAAAAAAAAAAAAAAAAAAAAAAAAAAAAAAAAGACTTTGTTTACCAGAGTCAAGATGAATTATTCAACAAAAAACAGATGTTGATGTGAATGACTTTGAAAGTTGTTTGGAAGGAGACAATGTTAAGGCTTAAGATACAATCACTGACAAAGAAATCGTTGTATTTTGTTGATCTAAAAACGTTGAAAAATGTGAGAAGACATTTGAGGGTAACGATAGATTACCGGCAGTAATGAATGAGTCACACAAAACTAGTGTCTGAGTTACATAAACTGCTAATTTATTTCCAGTGGTACGAAAAAACAACATCACGCCCACGTAGATATTCCGATGCCAATCACCTTTGAGGGCAGAGCTTCTTATGCTGAGAAGAATTAAGGCATCCTTATGAGGTAAGATTATGAGTTACTATTTTAAAATGCAGATTGTACTAAGGAGTAATATCATGAAATATCTTTGCCTGTCAGTACTTTGGTATGTTTCTTTAGAAATTCCATTAATATAAAAGACATTTCTGTAAATATGCTGTCATTGCTGATTTTTCCACGTATTCGCTACGGAATTTCGTTTTCCTGGATCGGCTACGGTTCTAATTGATCCGACATAACGAGGTTCTATTGTATATAAAATTAAATTTCAAGTAACCTGTAATTTTATTCTCAATTTGTATCCATGAACTCAGAAAAATAAAACGTGTGTTTTAGAGTTTGGAATATCGTAGCTTTATCGTATTTATCTTATCGTATTTTAATCGTCCGTATGAATGATAGCTATTTTAAATTTTCGTGCAACTGTAGATTTTCTATTTTTAATGCATGTTACCCACAGTTACCTATAAAGTTAATTCAAAGTATTGATTTAGAATTCTGAATAATAACATTCAGAATGTCTCAAACACCATTTAAACGAAGTTGCTTTAAAATATTGTATGCCGCAAAATAATAAATATGTATAATTTGCATGTTTCTGAAAAATAAATTTTGAATATAGTTATTTGTTAGAATTTGCAACTGGCTAAAAAGCCATTTTCCTATCACGGGTACATTTTAATTTTATAAGAGTTTGAATTTGCGTGTGTGCGTGTGCATGCGTGCGTAAAATATACGAATATGCACATGCACATTGCGTAACTAAATGATATCTCATATATAGAAATGCTAGATGGAAATAATTTTATATATATTAACTATTTAGTGTCAAAAAAGTATCAAAGCTTTTTGATATTTAACAAGGATAAAGATACTGAAAAAAAAATTGCTGTTTTATTGAGTAAAGTGTTTTTTCAATACTTAGTTCACAGCTAATTTTATTGAAAGGAAAGCTGAACAGATTGTCAGTGTTAATATTTTGAATTAAAAACTGTGTTTATTATCTACACATGCAAATCTATATTGTTACTTATAGATTTCCATACATTACATATCTACATTAGGTTATTAGAAGCATTTTGAGCCAAATTTCGGTTAAGATGATACTGATAAAAACATCTCTTACAGAAAAATGAAATTAAAAATTCTTCAAAAGCGGCTAAATAAAATTGTTAAACTGGGTTTATTTCTAATCATATACACTGTAAAAAAAAATCTGTAAACCTACAAAACTAGTTTTTGTAAAGCTGCAGAAATCTGCAAGTTTACTAAAATTTTATCTGTATCCGGGGTATTATATTTACCAGCGCATAGTACAAATACATGAAATATCTTAGTTTCACCTGTCAGCCAATCAGAAAGGGCTTCAGTAGTGACGTGATCATAGTTTACGCGACCACAGGAGCGTAAAAGACTTCCATCTTGAATCCCTTATTGAGAAGGATTTCTAGTTAAGAAGTAAGTAAATATTTATTCTTAATGTATTAAATTTTTTTAACCTCTTCAGTCCTGATTTCACCCCCAGGAGACACTAATGAACACCCTTTAAATTAATTAAACTGCTTGTAGAATTGTTAAGATTACTTTTAGACTTCTTTTAATGAATACGTGCATATTATAAGCGTCGATATACTTACTGATACATTTTTGGAGATTTTCATAAAAATTTTAAAATATTTTTTGTGGTCCATCGTAATATTAGTCTCAGGATTGAGGAGGATATTTTCGTTCTACTTGATTCATAATAACTAAAAATAGAAAACTCTGATAAGATTGTTTGATTTTTTGTTATAATGCAGCATGATCTAGCAAGTGAATCGTTCTATTATTTTCTGTTAATTACATATATATCATTGTCAGATAACTATTCTATACGTGGACGTTTATTACAAGTACGAAATTTTTAATGTAACAAATCAAACTTCCCTTCTCTTTTTCTGAAATCCCCCATACCCTTTTTGCCTCCTTCTCGAAAATACAGCAGATTAAAGTGTTTAAAACTTTTTTCTACTCTATTTGTTACTTTATAGTAAATAATCAATCCTAAATTTCTTTAGCAATTGATTACTTCCCTTTCATTTCATTAAAAATTTCATCTGAATTCCACCCTCAAAATTTCGTTTTTGAATTTTCTCCATAACATACAGTAACAGAACTTTAAGTTAGAACTTTAACAGAAGTTTTAAAACTCTGTAAAACTTTCTAATTTAAAATAAACAAAATCTGCTTTATGTGTTATTTTATTTTCATAATAAATTGCCAAATAAGATTTTTCTTACAACTCGAAATTTCCATATCACCGTTCCTCCCTCATCCCTTCATATTCGCGCTATGCTATATATTCTAAGCGATCCCCATAAAAAACGAATAGAATTTTTAAGTCTATAAAACTCTGTAGAGCCCAGTGGTGGAGAGGAGAGAGGTCAAAATCTGAGTCAATTAGGGGAAAGTTAAAAATTGTTTATATCCCTGTAGGTCTAGAATGAATATACTAAGTTTTTCTCTTCCTTATTAGGTTAGCGTTGGAAAAATATGTGTAGATTTATAATCGAAAAAACGCTTTTATTAATTATCATAAAAATATCTAAAAAACTATTATCAAATGCATTCTCAATTCAAATGTTATAGAGATTAAAATTTTGAATAAAATGAGTACCGATAGTCAATATTTTTGAATTTTTAGAATTCTACTTCAAAGTTTTACCTAAATTACTACTAAGCAAGAGCTTTAAACCCCAACAGACGAGGTTATCAGTTCAAAGTGCTTCTAATTTTTATGTGCAAGTATTTTTTAAAGATATTAAAGTATTATTTAGGGTGGATATATTAAGAATTACGTGTTAACCTCATGAATACGGGTTATAGCCTAATAGAGGTCTATGAAAAAAAAGTCCAATGTCGCAACTTATTATGAGAAAGCTAGAAAGTGTTTTAATCTATTCGAGATAAATTTGTAATACAGTAAGTTTCCTCCTACTGCCAGAAGAGCTTTTGCTTCTACGAACTTATAAATATCTTAAAAATTGCATTTTTCATTATTTTTATAATATTTCAAAAATGATTCGTATGTGAGGGTAAACATTGTCTATTATATTCGATACTTGAAATACGTGTATATAGAGTGAATAACAGTGCATATCTATTATAATTAAGGAAATTGAAAAAAAAAGTGCGAGAAATATTTTTGTGTGTGTGGGGTGGGGGGGGGGGACAAACAAATGAGTTGCAGAAGCTTTTTCGTTAGAGGAAATTCAAAGTCAATTAAAAGTACGATTCTAACCTTCGATATTTTCCATAAAAGACAAAGATAGTTTAAAAAAAAAGGATTTTCGACTAGTATACGACCCTTTTAAGTAAACCTTTAACTGACGTTACTTATCTTACACGCCGATGCCCCCCCCCCCCCGCCAATTTTTACAGTTTAACTACAAACGCTACCGATGTTTTTTTTTTTATTTGAAACTTTTATATTATCATCAGAGTCTTTTGAATAGGTGGGTTTTTATTATAAGAGACCTGCACAAGATGTTTAGTAGAAAAATTCCATCCTATAAATTTATCGAGCCTTTTTGTCATCTTTCGATGGAGACCGCTTCACAGTAGTTGTATGACAATTTCTGTGAAGTTAAATTTATAAAAGTGTCAAATCTTGGAATATTGGAATAAAGTATTGTAGTCTTAACATAAATTAAAACGATGCTTTAAGTTTGGTGATATAAGATGCGACACATAAAACAGTTATTATTCATGCATAAAGCCCTGGCATAATTACAACAACATCGTAAAGGCTTGAACAACTTAAAACATGTAAAACAAATGGAGGTTGGGAGGACTGATAACTTGGTCTCTCCTTGCATCAATATTTTGTTAGCAATTAAGGCAAAATTTTGAAATAGAATTCGACAAAAATATGAATATGAGTACTCGTTTTATTTTTAATTTCAAATTCTAAGACATTCGTCTTGACAATGTTTTTGATAGAATCAGTTCTTTTGAGATATTCCTAAAATAACTTTTTTTTAAACAATAGTGTTTTTTCGACAATAAATGTGCACCTATTTTGTATAAAGTTGACCTCGAACGACGACGGGTAATCAGTACGTTCATTCTAGACTTTGAACTGAAGGGACTTTGAAGGGAGTTTGAACTTAGTTTTCTCCTAATTCATTTTGAGTTATACTTCTGACCACTAAGCTAAAATTATTAAACAGAGCTCTGACATTTAATGTTCAACAAAAATTTTAATTGTAGGGGTTCATTTTATTCAGAACTTTAACCCATAACTGCTGAGACAAAATTACTGTGAGTAGTGTGTTAGGCAGATTAATCTAAAGATGAATAAAATACTAAAGTAACTCTCAGAATACTGTTTTTGTATTAAACTTTATATACAAGGCTATTATAAATAAATTTCAGCTATTCAAAATTCTCTAGCGATAGTAATAGGCCTCCAAACGAAACAAAATTTGACCAGTATCTACAGTTACGCTGAAAATTACGAGTTAAACTCTGAAACTTGAAAAACTCAGCGGTCTGTGTGACCGCTAATAACAATTAAGGAAAAAGCTCTACAAGATTTGTTTTAATGTTTTTGATAGTTGTTTTTGAGGTATTATTAAGGTATTAAAAAAGGGTGTTTTTATTTTAATTATTTTTATTGTAAATCTATATATATTTTCTAACGCTCCCCTAGTAAGAGAAAGAAAATTTAATACATTCATTGTAGACATAAACTGAAAAGATTTGAAATGACTAAATGTTTCCCCTTAATAACGAATTCCACCAACTAAGGACTAGACTTTTAGTATTTTACGTACATTTGTAAATTTTTAGTAATGTAAACAAGTCATCTAATAAATCTCCCCTCTTAAAAAAATGCTTATCTTTTTGGCCATTTAATATCTAAAGTTTAAAATCTTAATAATCCATTGCTTTTTAAAAATCTTTTCCTGATTTATGTTACTTTATTGTAAAAAAAAATAATAATCGATGAAGAACGCTTAACTTGTTTGCTTTTCATTTTTGTGCACTATTTGTAAATCTTTAATATGGTAGATTATCTGTCGTTTTGTGACTCCCCCCCCTTTAATAATAAATAAAATATAATTATCTTTGTCTCCTATTTTTACTCGCAAAATTTAAACTTTTTAAATGTATTCATCTTTTTACTCCTTTATTTATTACTTTATTATAACAGCAGTTAACCACTTGAAATCCTCCCTCAACCCAAAATTTTTATGCTTGATACATCTTTTATATTCTGATAATTTCATAGATTTAAACGTGTAGCTCAATTATATGTCTGTTAAATTTGTGATTTATTTATATTTCTTAATTAATTTTAGGGGAAGTTTAATCTCTTTTTAGAGGATATTAGCCGTACGAAAATGATGATGAAACCTTAGTTTTGAGAGCAAGAGATAGTATGGAAAATAAATTTTTTAATTTATCTTTTCAAGTTTGTTTTTAAAACCATGTTCAATCAGTGAACTCAAATGAACCTTTCAAACAAATTCCATTTGAATGATTTTTTTTTCTATTCTGCTGCCTAAAAAAATTAAATTGTTAGATTACAAATGTGCTAAATTTGTGTGTTTTTAAAGTTATTAATTAAATTATTCATACAGAAAATATTAATTTCGTTATGGAAAAGTAGTCAGAAATAAATATTGATGAAATTTTGTCGGTTTATGTGCAAAATGTTTATATACTGAAGCCGGCACGTGATAAGATAAATTACGAAGAATCCTATTTGAAAATTATTTCTAAAAACATAATATATCGGCCATTTAAAATAGTTTATAAACAAATATGATTTTAAAATGGATTTTTTCCATAAAACGTTCTAAAAATTGAAGGTGTGCGATGTTTAGAAGTTAAAAAAATTAGCAGTAGCAACAATTGCAAGTCCAGAATTTCATTTCAAATTTCAAAGTGTTACCATTCGCAAGATGTTAGCGTTACGCACAGATGTTCGTCCTTGATAATATAGTTTTTTTTTTACATCAAAATCTTGAGTTACTTATTTGCTTTTCGAAATAGAAGTTTTTCACCCTTAAATACGCTTATACCTGAACCAAACAAGTACTGAATTGTTCGCTAAAAAGTTAGCATATAATATTGAAATTCCAAAACTATAGTGTATAAAATTAAGTGTAGGGGGGATAGGAAAGATGGGATAATTTTTATGAAAATATTTTTTACCAATTACGTTTCGCAAATATAAAGTGGAAAATTTCAGAATAACATTTTGAAACATTTGAACACATTTTAAAATTATAAATTTGTTGATTATAAATAAAATTTTAGACAAATAAATCAATTAATTTAATTAGAAGGTCCCATCCCTCCCTCACGTAAGAGAGGAATGGGAACTGTTTTATAATAAAAATTCATATTTAATTTTCAATAGTGTTGTCGAAAAAACGGCAAATACAGTGTGATATTGACATTTCTAGGGTTTATTGTAAATTACAACAATTATTTTATGTTAAATTCTGTTTTGTGAAAATTAAATCTAATGAAAAGTATTCTTATATACAGCTACTGCCGCCAATTGATTTTGGAGGATATAAAATAATGGATAAAGGTACATACAAATAATATACTAACATACAAACATTAAACGCAATAAACCCAACTGTAGTAAAAAAAATGAACCAGAGCCAGGAATCGAACCTGGACCACAACATTCAGGCTGTTGCTCTATCCACTTTCCGGCCGATGCCTGAGTTTGCGAGCTGTCCCGTCATCCTAGGCTGTCTAAATTATGGAAATAACTTTCCCAAACTTCATTTATTAGTGAGAAACTCAGACTCTGCCATCAGCTGAAGTAGCTTAGTGGATAGAGCAACAATCTGGAATGCTTGGTATCGGGTTTGATTCATGACTCTGGCTAATTTTTCATTCTAGTTGGGTTTATTGTATTTAATGTTTGTGTGTCAGTATATCATTTGTATATACCTTTTTACAATTTTGAAGTATTTGTAAAATTCATTTATTCAATACGAAGACGAATGTAAATTTTGTTATAATATCACATTCATTATAAATTTTATTGACTATTTCTTTACTTTCCATGTTAACATGTAACTTTCTTCTATAGATGCATGAGAAACTGAAGTTCAATTTAAAAACAGTGCGATTTTCTCTGACGGTGAAAAACTGATAAAGTCAGATGAGGAAAAAGAACTATTGTCTATGAGAAAATTCCTCCCCATACCTCACTTGGACCTTTTAATATGTTCTACAGCCCTGAAATTTTCACATATTTTAAAATAATATCAGTTTATCAATCATTTTTAACAGTATCTTAACAGGTATATAAGCTTGATTATTGATATTTGAAGAAAATGTGTTTCCAAAAATACTATCAATAAGTATGATTTTAATAGGTATTTGTATAAACTCTAGTTATGTGATATTTGTAAAATATGAGTCATATTAAAAATGTATATGTAAATCATTTTTATTATATAGAATGTAATAAATCGTTATTTAGAAATAAACTTTATTTATATTTCATTGTATTATGTCATTTAATCACGTTCCAATTATTGGTTGTACATGTATGCAAATTGCATTTATAATAAAAATACCTATTCATAATATTTTCCAAAGCATTTTATACATTTCTATTTGTGTCAATTCTAATTTCCATACATTGCCTGCTTTTAGAAAGTCTTCTTAGCCATCTCTAGCATACTGATAAGCATTAAAAAAATGTGAAACCTACCCATAATGACTGTTGATATGCCTTGTATAGATTTTTGAGCACATATGTTAATGTGTGTACATCATCTCTGTTATATGCAATTTTTTGAGTTTAGAAATTCTAATTCCAGAGCAGAATTAACCACAGTTGAATCCTACTAAATTCATGCATTTAGATCCATTCTTCCGGATCTTTAAGCCAGTTTAGCGTTTTAAAATTGTGGCCCTATGAATAATTAAAATTTCCTTTTCATTATTTCAATTTGAAACATAACTATCAAGCAAATAAATTATTAGAAAATGTCTAATGTATTAAATGTAGACAGTGCAAGAAATTTGTAACGAGAAAATTGAGGAAAGAGACAATAAAATAAATAAATAAAATGAAGAAAGTTTTAAGTGATTAATGACAACTATACGGAATATACAGCAAAAAAAGAATAATACATTAAAAAAGATATTTTCTTAAATATGGCATTCAGGTAAAGACATTTTTTTTTACAGATGTGAATTTTCTCATGTCTAACATACAAATACTTACAGCAATTGCCGTGATATTACTGAAACACATGTCAGACCATTTTGCTTATTTTGTAACGAAATATTTTGATATATGAGGAAAACTCCAGTGTGAGTATTTAAAACTATAAAAAATCAACTTCATATTGAAAAAGAAATACTTTAACAACTCCAATTAATATAAGTATTAGCATGCAAAAAACAATTACTTAAAATCTTTTGGAAATACTGCTGAAAAACTATTAGCAATATTATTGCAAAAATTTTATAGTTACAAAGACTTTTTGGTAAGTGTAAATATTTTATATACAATGCTAAGAAATCATTAGCAAGTTTACGCACTAACTCTTGTACTGTTGTAAAGAACTGTCTGGCGATAATACAAAAAAAGTTTTAGATACAATATATAATAATTTTTTTCTCTGTCCCTTAATCAAGTTATATTTCCAATGATTTTTAATACACCTTCAAGGGGTTTTTTAATATATTTGCTTACAATTTTTTGTGGATTTGTAAAGGGTTTTACGATACATTTATTATTATTATTTAGAATGCATACTAAGTATTTTATCTATTTTATCAAAAAATGCAAGTTTTATTAAGGATATTTGATAAATTACATAATACACTTAAAGTGCATTACTAAACAAAAATAGTAAATGTATTTTAAAGTCCTTCACAAATCCACAAAAAAATCTTAGCAAGTGTACAAAATAATCCTTTGTAAGTGTACTAAAAATCATTAGAAAACCTAAAAATTTTTTTTAGGAAAAACCCTTAAAATTAGTTAGCACGTTTACTAAATAATCCTTAGTAAATTTACCAAAAAGTATTTAGTAAACTCTCTAAAAAATCACTAGTAAGTATACTAAACAATATTTAGTACCTTTACTAAAATTAATTTGAGAAACTCCCTTAAAAATTCTAAGTAAATCTACTAAACAATTCGTAGTAAGTTTACGAAGAGTTTTTTGGAAAATTCCCTAAAAAATCTTTACTACGTTTACAACATAACCATTGGTAAGTTTACTAGACATTATTTACTAAACTCCCTAAACTATCGTTAGTAAGTTTACTAAACAATATTTAAAAAATTTGCGGAAGTTTCTTTGGAAACCTCCCTAACAAATCATTAGTAAGTTTACTAAACAACATGTAGTAACAGTTACTAAAGGAACTTTAGAAATTTTACGTGATTTTGTTTGGCTGCGGTTACATAAAAAGTTCTAGGCATCCCAGTTTCCGAGAAAATTCTTAGTAACCTTGCAGAATTTTTTTTACAGTGTATATATATATATATACATATTTTGAAATCAGTACGTAACTTCGAAATCTACCTCCGCCTATAGGCTATATCGACAGGGATTTTTTTAAATAGCATATATTAAATCTTCAATAACATTTTGTTTTAGTCTTTAAGGGGAAACAATGCAAACTTTATCAGATTTTTGTTTCACTTTATTAATCATACACCTTGTTATTCAGAAATATGTCATTGATTCTAAATTTATTTTTGAACTCTGCAACTTTTGATGTAATTAAAAAAAAATAAGTAACTTCAGTTAGATGTCGAATATAGTTCTTTATTTTACTTCTTGCCAGAAAAATCTTATGACAAGTTACTCTTGCTATTTCACTATAAGGGGTTAATTAAAATTTTCTTTTCCCTATGAATGATTATTTTCTATGTAAAAATCAATTACTGTATGATTGAATTGTATTATTCTGAAAAGTTTTGGGGAAACAAAATCATTTTCTTTAAGCCTGTTTCTTTGATAGAAAGTTCAGATTATTAATTTAAGAAATAGATTTTGTTGAAAAATAATATTTATATGCTAAAAATCCCCCCGCCCAAAGTCTCTCCGTGAATTTGTTAAGAGTAACGACTCCAAAAACAATAATTGATTTTATATTCCCTAATTAACTCACAAATTACGGATTTTGTAAGTTAATTAGGAAGTATATTGATTTGTGTAACAGAGGAAAATGGGACAATCTCGTAAAAATTCAATAAACTCAGATTCACTTCATTTATTCCGCAGTGAGATTGATTTTATCGTTCTTTTATCTATAGAACATCTCAGGTCTATTTACCCATATGAGTTCAAAGAGTGGATTTGGAAGACTTGTAATTTTACTTTCATTACATAAATAAGAGTTATATGCATGAATACTTGGATAGTTGATATGCATGGAAAATTGACCTACTTCAAATATTAGTTTTACATACATGTATTAGAGTTTAATCGTATAAAATGTGACTATTGCTAAAATATTCATGCTGAAAACCTGATAGTTTTATAGATATTTTTCAGTTTAAAAAAATTCTCGTAACTACCTTTTAAAATTTCTTCTTCCGATACATTATTTATAGTGCAACGCCTAAATATGATAATGTATATGCTGACGAAAGCAATGTGCATTTTTTCGTAGTGTTTAAAAAGTATAAAACATATCTTTTTATGTTATTTTAAACTATAATATTTGTGCTGATGTTGTGATAGTAGAGATAACCGTAGTATATTTCTATCCATTATCAATGGCAAATCAAGCTGAAAAAAAATGAGTTTAGAATGCACTTTTGATATGAAGACAAGTTTTATATGCGCTGATGATACTCTACTTTTTTCAATTAAAAAGGGATGCCAGTGTGATTCCTGAGAAGTAAAGATTTTTTCTGCAGAAGAAAAATGATTTACAATTTGTTTTGAGTCGATAAAAAACATTAAACTATATAATTTTTTATTAATAAATTATGTGAAGATAAAAAGAATATCACCCATCAGGAAACAAATAACTAGAAAATGATTTTTCTTTTTAAAAAGTGGGGCAACGTAAAGATAGTTCTGAAAGTAACAAGCAAGGAAAAAATTAAATTGAATGGACGAATCTGGAAAAATATTAGTTTTTACTAAATATGTGTTATTATTTTTAATTTTAAAGAGAAATTTTGTAAATTAAAAACATAAACAAAACAAAATGCAAAAGATCTTCTTAGAAATCATTCTACTGAGAGAAAAAAAAAAATCCATTATAAATGCAAATTTAATCGTTCAACAAATATTGAAGAGCTATTTATTAGAATTTTAGTTATGGCTTTTTTAAATTGAGATTTGAGATAGAAATAAATGTAGAATTTCTTACACATGAAAAATATTTTGATTCAAATTTACACTGGCTTCTCCCTAATCTCCTAATGGAAAGATTGTACATGAATTCAGACAAAAGTGTGATTTCAGATTAAGTTTAATTTGTCTATCTAGTTTTCATTAGAGTAGATCGCCACTGTTATTACAACTGTGTTACCAAGTGTAATTATGACCACTTTATACATTTTCAACTTTGTTATTTTTTTTACTTTTTTTTATTTGAAAAAATGGTGATTTTAGCACATGGGAAGTAACTTTGACCCTTTTAGAACACCCCTAAAAGTTTTAATTCTCATAGCCCTCCTTTTTATGAAGTTAAAAGGGTGGTTATAATTATCCCATTCCAAAACTCCCAATCACAAATGTTTGGGGCAATTAAGACTACTGGTGATGAAATTATGACCACTGTATTTATTCTTTATACTTGCCTACACACATTTATTTGGGGGTAACACCAAACTGACATATCCATTTATCAAACATTTTGGTAAACTTTGTTCAAATTGCTATTTAAATTTCAAAAATGCTCCAGACTAGTGATAAAGAATATCTAAAATGAAAAATATATTTTGAGGTTATTATGAAAACGTGAAACAAAATTTTACGCGCACAGTTTTCTTCATTATGGCGATTGTCATAATTATTCCACCTGACCCTATATTTTTTAAGAACTTTTTAAATACTCAATTGCGTAAAATCAAGAAACGAAAATAAATGTTTCATTTCACCATAATTGTTCCATTAAGTTATTAACTCTTTCAGAATATAACCACTTATATAAATTTTCAACTAGGCAAATAGAACTGAATTTCGTCTTAGATATATTGATAATATTTTGTTCTATTTTAAAATTTGAAAAATATAAATGTAAGCTAGTTTCATTTTCTTAAGATTTTTGTGCACGTGTTTGGATTAGGTTCTATTTTATTGCAAACAAGAACTCTGTATCAGTTGATGGATTTAGGCGATGATTCTGTTGCGTTTGGAATCACGTCGTGGCTGTAAATTTAACTTCAGAATCACTTGAGAGAGAAGGGAATTTCTATAGAGTACAAACAACGGTGGAAAAAATGCGGGAAGAAATATTAAATATTAATATGCCTGCTTTAATATTCTCCACCATTGCAATAGTCAGATTTACTCCTGCATTAGAATTTTCTTTTTCAGGGGAGGGGGAGGGGGAATATAAATGCCGTTTTCACTCAGATTATTTATTGAAAAATAATTTTTTAGAATAATTTTAAAGTGATTTTTAACGTTTTGTACATTGTTAATTTAAGTTAAAAACTTTTAATTTAAACAAATATGCTGAAAATTGGTACAATGAATGCTGCATAGTTGATTTCGTTAGGAAATTTCAAGTGAAGTTAAAAGAAACTTTTAACCTCATAAAATGTATTCTTCGCAATACTTTAATGCTTTTTTATTTCTTATTTCTTTATTTTTTCATGTATTTTAAGTGAATAGTTAGCCATTTTAAACTTCATTTTAAAAAAATGCAAGCAAATTATTTTTTCATACTACACTGTTTGCTGTTTTAAAAGTAAAAAATACATGTTTTGTTTAGTTCTATTCGTCAAAAGATAAAAAATTGCTCATTAAAAAGTTGGATTTTATTTATTTTCGTTTTTTATAAGTATATAATTTGAGTAAAAATGCTCAAAAAAAGCAAATGAATCGGACAAAGCAAGATGATTACATGGTTGTCAAGCATAAACTCAATAAGATGGTTTGTGCTTATTATAATTTATCAGTTTTAAAAAGGTATTCGCCGAGTTAGTTAAAAACATTGTTAGCTCATTAAAATATAAATTTTTTATGGTTTTATGAGTGTTCTTAATAAAAATACCTGTTAGATTTATAATAGCCTCTAAAAAAAGAACAAATGACCAGAAAATATTGCATGAGAGAGCAACTGAAAACATTAAGCCAGTATCCAAATTATTATCCAGAGGTCAGAGAACTCGAAGGAAACGATGGAAGATATATCAAAGAAATAGTCTTGCAAAAAAGAAAAATATCATTGAACACTAAGATTTTTACCTTACCGAAGATATTGTCTCAGTTGAACATGATGAAATCCAGTGGTTACAGCCATCAAAAAGCAAAGACTGCTCTAGTCAAATAAGCGAGAAGAAAAGTCTTAATACCAGGCAAAACGTGGGAAAAGGTAATAAGGTTATTAAAACTACTTTAGGTAAATCTAAATTACGCCAAGAGACAGAAAAAATATTCCAAAACATAGTCAGATGGAAGAAAAAAAGTTGGTCATAGTTTGCGAGTAAGAAAAGATCGATCAAAATTAGCTAAACAAATTAGAAAAGTTGAGAAATAAACTATTAAAGACTCGTTAAACTTCTGAAAAGTACAAGAAGTTTTATAGACTTAGAGACAAATATTCCAATCAAGAATCAATTGGAAAATACATTAGAAATATCTCAAAAATATTAATGCAGCGCCCCAATTAAAAATGGATCTCAGGCAAATACATTTTATTTTACTGACTTTCTTCATAAAAAAATTTCAAAATAAAATTGGTTTTGAGCTTTTGTTTATAATGTTTTCTTATTTACTATAAAAGCTTGTAAAAAAAATTAATAATTTGTAGCTATACCTGTTTGTCATTCCCCTGACTAGTTGAAAATTAAAAATTTATTTTTGTGTATTTAACGTAGTAAAATATTTTTGCTGACTCTATTTTATTAGTTAGAGACATTGTCTAAACACAATAAACACCAATTTTAAAGAAAAAATAACATTATTTTTAAAAAATATATGATGTTCAAATTGACCTGTGTGAAAATGACCCATATATCTTATTGTTTTACATAAAAAATAGAATTCTAGTTAAATGTGGAAACTCAAGCAGCAGAGTTATAAATCCTGAAAAAAGTTGCACATTTATTAGGGTCTGTTAATTTTTTAGATAAGAGCTTCTACTTCATGAATCATGTAATCTAAAGTTTGTTTTTAATGGCAAAAGTAAGTTCTGAGTTGGTTCTCCGTTATGTGCAAACTTTTTTGTTTTCACAAATTTATTTTCATTTTGGAGATGTCTAGAGGAAGGGATTTTGTCTTTCATAAGAAGCATAATTGTACATTTTCTGTATGTATGTTTGTCACGACAGACTATTTTCTATTCTATTTCAAAGTATTTGCACTTAATTTTACTAAACTATAATCCTTGCTATATACTTCTGCAACAGAAAAGGATAAATCTAAGACAAATATTTTTTTAAAGAGAGATACAATTACTATGTAACAATGGTCACCGGTGGTAACTCTGCGCCAGGTATCAATAGTCATTATCCAAAGACGGAAAATGCACCAATTGTAAAAAATGTTTAAAACGTTAGATGTGTCCACTAACAGATTGCACACTCTTTTATTACAAAAAAGTACCAATGTACAAAAGAAATTAGTATAACTATTTTCCCTTCTACATGTCAAAAAGCAGAGAAATTATACATTGCCTTCAATGATACATTGATTTCTAAAAAACGCAAAACTGAGGATTTTATTTAGAGTGAAAAAGACTGGATGTAATATGATCGAGAGTGATAGAGAAAGATTTATTTTAATGTTTTCATACGTTTGTTAACTTATGAAGGCTACAATTACTTTCCTACATCTGAAAAATCAATTCGAAAATCTGTTAAGAACTACACTTTCAAAATAAAGGAATTCACAACAAAATAAATGCACACTTTAAAAAATTAAAGAAAAATTTTAAATTAAATTTTGACAAATGGCAACACTAATACCAACAAGTGATTCATAAATGTCAATGTCAACTCCAGATTAGCATATCAATATTTTCTGACAATTCTCCCTCGAGTATACAAAGAGAAAGGGCATTTTTGACAGATGGCTTTGTTAGGAACAAAATTACAATTCGACTTAGCGACGACACTCTCAAAGAATTGTTATTTCTGAGATAATATATATAAAAATCAAGAGAATATTTAAATAAAATCCAACTGTTTTAATTCATATTCATTTTTCGTAAGGTATGTAATCATTTTTATTTTATTTTAACTTCGTTTTACTTTATTTCAACTTTTTAAAATTAAAGATATATCTGTTTATATATTCAAATAGCAGTTGTATTAAAATTTCTATTGTTGTATGGATAAATTTTTACATGTGAGCAAATCAAGAAAATTACTTTTTTCAGATAACAAATCCTGTTTATACAACCCAGCGATCATGGAGTTGTGTTTAATAGATATCGAAAACGCCAACCAATCCATTTCAAGGGATACAGCACTGATCGCTTGACCATTAAAAAAAAAAAAAAAAAAAAAAAAAAAAGTGTTGCACTCGGGGACTGCCGCGGTAAAGCTATTGCATAGCATTTTTTATCAACTTATGCAATTATAATTATTTATTTATTTTTTATTTATGCAGTTTTTTTTTGTCTTTGATATTAATTCAAGTTTTTTCTTTTTCTTTGACATTAATTCAAGTTACACTTTTTGAGCGTGATGACCGATACCAAAACAAATTTTTTTCTTTTATTGAATAAATGAGAAGTTAATATCGTTTAAAATATTTTTATTATCTTACAATACAAATGTAGGTTAATCAGGAATTTTTATCATTGAAACTATATGTTTATGGTAGCTGAAATAAGAAACATAAGTTTGAGACATGATAGCCTCTAATATCTATAAAATACCGCGTCAATGTCTGCCGAAGTCTATTGAAGGATACCGTGCCGAAGTCTGCCAAACTGAAACGGTGTTAGCCGGAGTGTTAGGTTTTATTCTCGTTACGGAATTTCTAGATTCTTTCGCCGCGCTCAAAGCCCGCGATAAAAGCTATGCAATAGCTTAATAAATTACCAAACAAAATTTGGTCGCGCTACGAAAAAGGGATCGCGAGTTATAAGCATTTTAAATTTTTCGACCCTCACCGTGGGGGGGGGGGGTCTCCAGTCACCAAAAATTAACACTGTCTCATAATAAATTACCAAACAAAATTTGGCCGCGCTATGGAAATTAGATCGCGAGCTATAAGCATTTTTAATTTTTTGACCCTCACCGTGGGGGGGGGGGGGTCTCCAGTCACCAAAAATTAACACTGTCTCATAATAAATTACCAAACAAAATTTGGCAGCGCTACAAAAATTAGATCGCGAGTTATAAGCATTTTAAAATTTTCGATCCTCACCTTTGGGGGTCTCCTGTCACCAAAAATTAACACTGTCTCATAATAAATTACCAAACAAAATTTTGCCAAGCTACGAAATTTAGATCGCAAGTTATAAGCATTTTAAATTTTTCAATCATCACCATGGGGGCGGGTCTCCAATCACCAAAAGCTACATTATCCACCCTTTTTTTTATCTTAAGACGATTCTTTTCTATACATATTCTACAAATTTGAAAAAAATATATAATTATTTATATATTTTTTATTTATGGAGTTTTTTTTAATATTAATTCAAGTTTTTTCTTTTTACTTGATATTAATTCAAGTTGCACTTTTTGAGCGTGATGAGCAATTAGACAACAATTTTTTTCTTTTATTGAGACGTTAATATGGTTTAAAATATTTTTATTATCTTACAATACATGTAGGTTAATCAGGAATTTTTATCATTGAAACTATACATTTATGGTAACTGAAATAAAAAAACATAAGTTTGATACTTGATATCCTCTAAATATCTGAAATATACCGCGTCAATGTGTGTCGAAGTCTACCGAAGGATACCGTGCCGAAGTCTGCCAAACTGAAACGTCGTTAGCCGAGTGTCAGGTTGTTAGGAGTGTCAGGTTTTTTTCGCGTTACGGAATTTCTAAATTTGGTAGCCGCGCTCAACTCAAAGCCCGCGGTAAAAGCTATGCAATAGCTTAAAAGAATCTGAAATTTTTTGTACAACATCCACCAAGAACACGATGGGAGTTCAAAATGACTATTATTTTAATTTTATTACTTTTTTGTGCATGGTGCCTCTGTTTGTTTCACGGTGGCCATGTTTGTTGACAGTGTTTTAAGCAGCAACTTTTTCAGATTGAAGGGTTTACGAAATTGTAAATATCTCATCTTTTATTTTTCCAATTCATGTGCGGTTCTAAGGTATTTCTTAATAATAAAATAGGTTAAATATTTAATTATAGACTAGTTCCCTAAAATAAATCCTTATTGGTGAAATTTCAGCTTAAAATGTAAGTTTTTTTCCAAAATTTGTTCGTTTACCAGAGGGTGTTTTTATAGTAAGCAAAAACATTCAACATGACCTAATAGTTTAAAAACTAGGCCGAAAGCACTTGTACTCACAATCCAAGTTCCAGATCTGGGATTTCATTTCTCTTCATTGAAAAAATTCCCTTTTTTTAATTTCAAAAATTACATTTTAAGCTATTGCATAGCTTTTATCACGGGCTTTGAGCGCGGCGACCGAATCCAAAAATTCCGTAACGCGAAAAATCCTAACACATCCGTAACGAAAAAACCTAACACTCGGCTAACGTCGTTTCAATTCGGCAGACTTCGGCATGGTATCCTTCGGTAGACTTCGGCAGACAATGACGCGGTATTTTTCAGATATTTAGAGGATATCAAGTCTCAAACATATATATTTCTTATTTCAGATACTATAAATCTATAGTTTCAATAATAAAAATTCCTGATAGAATGTGTATAGAAAGGAATTGTCTTAAAATAAAATAAGGTAGGATAATGTATCTTTTGGTAATTGGAGACCCATCTTATGGTGAGGATCGAAAAAATTAAAATACTTATAACTCGCGATCTAATTTTCGTAGCGCGGCAAAATTTTGTTTGGTAATTTATTATAAAACAGTGTTAATTTTTAGTGACAGAAGACCCCCACGTTGAGGGTCGAAAAAATTAAAATGCTTATAACTCGCGGTCTAATTTTCGTAGCGCGGCCAAATTTTGTTTGGTAATTTATTATGAGACAGTGTTAATTTTTGGTGACTGGAGACACCCCTCCCATGAAAAGGGTCGAAAAATTTAAAATGCTTATAACTCGCGATCTAATTTTCGTAGCGCGGCCAAATTTTGTTTGATGATTTATTATGAGACAATGTTAATTTTTGGTGACAGGAGACCCCCCTCCCCACGGTGAGGGTCGAAAAATTAAAAATGCTTATAACTCGCGATCTACTTTTCGTGTCATGGCCAAATTTAGTTTGGTAATTTATTATGAGACAGTGTTAATTTTTAGTGACAGGAGACCCCCCACGGTGAGGGTCGAAAAATTTAAAATGCTTATAACTCGCGATCAATTTTCGTAGCGCGGCCAAATTTTGTTTGGTAATTTGCTATGAGACAGTGTTAATTTTTGGTGACAGGAGATCCCCCATGGGGAGGGTCGAAAAAATTAAAATGCTTATAACTCGCGATCTAATTTTCGTAGCGCGGCAAAATTTTGTTTGGTAATTTATTATAAAACAGTGTTAATTTTTAGTGACAGAAGACCCCCACGTTGAGGGTCGAAAAAATTTAAATGCTTATAACTCGCGATCTAATTTTCGTAGCGCGGCCAAATTTTGTTTGGTAATTTTTTATGGGACAGTGTGAATTTTTGGTGACAGTCGACCCCCCCCCCCCATGTTGAGGGTCGAAAAATTTAAAATGCTTATAACTTGCGATCTAATTTTCGTAGCGCGGCCAAATTTTGTTTGGTAATTTATTATGGGACAGTGTTATTTTTTGGTGACAGGAGACCCCCCCCCCATGGTGAGGGTCAAAAAATTTAAAATGCTTATAGCTCGCGATCTAATTTTCGTAGCGCGGCTAAATTTTGTTTGGTAATTTATTATGAGACAGTGTTAATTTTTGGTGACAGGAGATCCCCACGGTGAGGTTCGGAAAAATTAAAATAATTATAACTCGCGATCTAATTTTCGTAGCGCGGCCAAATTTTGTTTGGTAATTTATTGAGGTATTGCATAGCTTTTATCGCGGGCTTTGAGCGCGGCGAAAGAATCCAGAAATACCGTAACGAGAAAAAAACCTAACACTCCGGCTACGTCGCTTCAGTTTGGCAGACTTCGGCACGGTATCCTTCGGTAGACTTCGGCAGATATTGACGAGGTATTTTTCAGACATTTTGAGAATATCAAGTCTCAAACTTATGTTTTTTTATTTCAGCTACCATAAACGTATAGTTTCAATGATAAAAATTCCTGATTAACCTACATGTATTGTAAGATAATAGAAATATTTTAAACGATATTAACTTGTCATTTATTCAATAAAAGAAAAAAAAATTTGATATCGGTCATCACGCTCAAAAAGTGTAACTTAAATTAATATTAAAGACAAAAAAAAAACTTCTTAAATAAAATATCTATACATATAATAAAACAGTAGGACCCGGTGTGTCTGTACATTGAAGATAATTGACAAAAATGGAGTCAGGGCGATAAAAGAAAACCAATGAAACACAAAAAAAAATTTTTGAATTTTTTGTCTGTCTGTCTGTCTGTCTGTCTGTCTGTCTGTTTGTTCGAGGTTATCTTCGTAACTACTGAATGGATTTTTATGCGGTTTTCACTAATGAAGAATGCACACTCCCGGGCAGTGTATAGGCTTTGTTTCATCAAAATCGGACAACAGACAAAAAAGTAACAAAAAGAAACAAAAGAAACTATTAGGTGCGCTGCTCACGTTTTTTAGTACATAACGTTTTTTAGTACATATAAAATCCAATAGATGTCACTGTGCGATTTTAAAACGCGCTATCGTTATGTTTTCGCCAGTCTACTTAAGTATGAGAAAGTTTCAAGCTGGCTGTCGTTCCATGTGGTTTAGTCGGTAGAACGTCAGTGCGCCATACTGATGGCCCGGGTTCGATTCCCAGCATGGAATTTTTTTTCACTATGTTGGCATTAACGCCTATAAGCAATTAAAAGAATTTGAAATATTGTATTCAAGGCGAATTTTCTCTCTGGGAAAATTTCCTTGCATTAATATGTCAGTGTAATTTTTTTTTCGATTTAATTTTTTTTTTCGAAACTTTGTTTTTCTTAAAAAATTACAGTAAATATTTGATATTTCCCAACGTTTTTTGAATGATCGACTTGCTTTTTTTTTTTTTTTAATGTATGTCTGAACCTTATCTAACTACTTCTTCAAGATTTCTTTAGATAAACCGACCAGCGTAGCGGGCGAAGGCCGCTAGTAAATAAATAATTATAATTGCATAAGTTGATAAAAAATGCTATGCAATAGCTTTACCGCGGCAGTCCCCGAGTGCCACATGTATTTTTTTAAATCTTTGATATCAGGGTTGGCAAAAACCCGGGTTTTTGTACAAAAACCCAACCCACCCGGGTTTTTGTACAAAAACCCAACCCACCCGGGTTTTTGTGGGTTTTTCTGGGTATTTGTGGGCTTTGTGGGTTTTAGTTATTTTTCTGTATATTTGTATATTTAATAATTAATATATGTGCATACTCATTTAAAAATATACTTATTAAGTTGCATTTTTAATTACATCTGATCTGTTCATTACTGATTAATAATATTTTTAATAACAGTGAATAAATTTATTCTATTCTGATATTAGCATTAATACTAATACCAATAGAAAACTTGAAGCTAATGTTAGAATAAGTTTATTAACTGATATAAAATAATTTTCATATTATTAGTAATTCATGTTAATTATTATTAATACTATTATTAATACTATTATTAATATTATTATTGCAATCAATATTATTATATCAATTATTAATACTAATAATAATAGTACTATTATAATTAATACTATTTTAAGTTATAAAAATGAGTTCTTATCACTTTTAAATATATTTTAGTTATCACAATGAATAAATAGTTTTATTTTTTGTAGTAACAATAATAATTAAAATTGTTATAATAATTTGTAACTATGATAATTAAACTATTTGGCCTTGCCTGCGAGCGGGGCTGGTCCTTTTATACATAAATCTCGAAGCAAATAAACTTCGAACCGGATCCCCGCTGTCTATGCCACGGCATAAATTTCGAAGCAAATAAACTTCGAACCGGATCCCCGCTGTCTATGCCACGACGTAACAGGTCGAAAGCGTACGCTACTGGGCCCCTCTTTTTATCACTAATTTAGATGAACATCTCAAACCGTATCTCCGCTGCCTACAACACCATGTGGATGATGCTGCAGAGAAAGATCCTTCCTTTTAAATAAATCTATAATTGATATGCAAATGTCGTGCCGAATATATCTCAAACTATAATCCAGCTGCATACAGCACTGCATAGCAAGCATACTGCGCACACGCTAGTAGTGCGCTATATTCTTAACAAAAATATATTTGAACAAAACTCTGTTAAATAAACTATGTGTAGACATATAAGTCGAGGGAGTGGCATTTTAAGGCAAGAAGATTTTTGCAGAAATTATTACTGAAAATAGTAGTATTTGACACATCATCTCTTTTTTATAAATTTTTATGTTATATTATAAGCTAAGCTATCTTAAAGTTTGAAACAGATCAGGCAAGAATTTAAGATTTTTACAAAAATTAATAATAAAAAATAGTGGTATTTGAGGGAAGGATTGTTTGAATTAAAAAAAAAAAAACAGCTAACAATTATATCTTCAGCTCTTGATGAGCTGCAAAAAGATACAACCACACTGTCATGTTCTGTTAAGATTTGGAGAAATTTCAGAAGGATTGAACTAACACAAGGAAATTATGCTGAAATGCTACAAACAGATCATCGGGACCAAGCAATTTTTATGTAATATAATGGATGCAAAGTTTAGGTGGGAAAGGCTTTAATTTAACAAAAACGGAAGAAACTGATGAATGGATAATACAGTATCATTCAGATACTGTATTCACACATTGATTCATTGGTACATTGATTCTGGTTACCTGGTATATTGGCATTTAAAATTAAAGACAAAGACTGTTTTCCGAAATCACTTTTCTCAGAAAGCATTATGTCATAATTCTCAGCCTCAAAGTGGTGGGAAATTCTTAAAGGAAAAATACAGAAAAAGAAAAACAAGTTAGATTCTGATTTTTGTTGTTTTTAACAATCTCTGCATTCTGTTCCATATAGCTCCGCTTCCATCAAAAAGATTTTCTCTACATTTGAATTCATATGGTCTAAATTACAGAACAGACTAGACTCAAAGCAGTGTGATTAATTAGTAAAAAATTATAAATATTACCATAAAAATGAAAGTAAATGTGATTTTGATAGGTAAACTATAAAAAAGATCAATTATAATTATTTTGTATTACATTGCGTAACATATTTGAAATGTATTTTTATAACATAAATAAAGAAATTGAAAAAATAAATATTCACCGTTAATAAATAAGCTATCACCTGATTACCACAAATATAACTGTCCTTTTTTAGCACTTTCCAACAAAGTTGAAAAGTGCTTATGCATTCGGTTTGTCTGGCCGTCTGTCCGTCCGTCCGTCTGGCCGGATGGCCGTCTGTCCGTCTGTCCGCGCTCTAACTCCCGTAAATATGCTCGGATTGCTATGAAATTTTTATACGTTATTGAGGTTTACCCTAGCACGAATTTTATTGAAAATGAAGTTTCTACCATGATTAGTTTATCTACAGGGCGAATCAAAAGTTCCCCATTACATTACGGCCTATGGGGAAAAAACCGTTAATATACTCGGATTGCCATGAAATTTTAGGACATTATTGAGGTTTACCCTAGCACGAACCCTACTGAAAATGAAGTATCTACCATGATTAGTTTATCTACAGAGAGAATCAAAAGTTTCCCATTACATTACGGCCTATGGGGGAAGATCGTTAATATACTCGGATTGCCATGGAATTTTAGGACGTTATTGACGTTTACCCTAGCACAAGTCATATCGGAAATGAAGTTTCTACCATGATTAGTTTATCTACAGGGCGAATCAAAACTTTCCTATTACATTACGGCATATGGGGAAAAATCGTTTCAAAGGAATTTTAAAGATGTCATACCCTGTCAAACATATTAAAATATGCATTTTATAAAATATAAGGTGAAAATGTAGCTATTATTCATTTACAGGGCCACACAAAAGAATTCCATTAGATTATGGTAAAAGGGGGAATTGTGTGTGACACATTTTAAATATATTAAGTTTTTTCATGTAAAATAAAATTGATACATGTCACTGAAGCTTAATATAAATTATACGCTACAGTCTTGCATAATACGAAGTACATAGCATATACGGGGCCACACAAAAGATTTCAAATAGTATATTCTTTCCGAAGTACCGTATATGTGTCCGATGATAGCTGATGGACGGATGAAATGCATTTTAATTATGATATTCGCGTTTAAATTTCGCTAAATATATGCACATTATATGGCGTTTATAAATGTTATAGTTGATATACAGGGCTACCCAAAAGAGCTCACCAACGTTACTGAATATGAGCGTAAATTATTTAAACGTGGTTCTTAAATAAGCTATGCATTTTTACGCTGAGCTGCATTCAATTTACTGAGAAATGATTGCAGAATATAGATAAAGGGATATACAGGGCCACGCAAAGAATTCAGTACATGGACGCCTATAAATGATGATTTATGAGAATGTGATTTCAGTTGTTTTAAAAGTGTTTTAGTTTACAATAATTTTTACCCTAATGCTGACGTGTAATAAAGGTACAATGTAAACTACAGGGCTGAACAAAAGTATTCAAGTATGTTTCCATCTAATAGTATGAATTGCTGAAAAAGAAATTTCAAGCTACTGGGTATTTTCTTGCTAAGCTAAATTTTCCCATTATATGAACTGACATATGAAAAACAGGGCTGTTCTAATGTACTGGAATACATATTAGGGTATATATGGCTATACACTATTTTTCCCTAAATAACAAAGTTTTGTTAAAGATTTCATTAAGTGTTGGAAAGTGCTTCATAATCTATGCTTAACGCATGAATTTTCTTACTTGTTTTTTTTATGTGATTTTGTACAAGAAACCACCTAGGTTTTGAGCTTAAAAGAAAAATTTATTGTATTATACTATTAGGAGGGATTTGTAAATTCAGAAAAGATTTTTAACAAAAACCCAGGTGGGTTTTTGTTGGTGGACCCACCGAGAAAATCCCGGGTGGGATTTTCTAGGCTCCCATATTAGACATCAATATTTAGATGCCACAAGTATGCGGACTGTTCAAAATATGGAAAATATATACATTATCTGCATTGTATCACATATATTCTGCATCTTTTTCTCCAAAATCTTCAAAAAGTATACAATTATAATATTTTAAATTCTAAATAAAAAATAACGGTAACAAGCTATTATGAACAACGGATAATCAGATATAAATATACCAACACTAGTTGGTGCCATCTATCGGCAATCGATATAAATAAAAGTACTAATAGGTTTTTAAAAAGTGCATGGCGTAATGATTTAACTCGATACCTATTTTTAAAAACTTCTGTTTTATAATTTGCGAATTTTATTCAATATAAATAAAATTAATATAATAAATTAAATTTAGTTTTATTATTTTTTAAGAGCTTAACGCTTATCCGCTCATTTTTTTTAAAATTTTTTATTTGGATTATAAACAAAAATAGTTTTTTTCCCCAGATGCAATTGGATTGTGAGATTGCATTTGTATGACTCAAAATTATTTTTTCACATTTTCTTACTATATTACAATTTTATTTTTACTTCAAAACTATGTTCGAATGTAACGATGTTAAAAATCGAAATTTTTTCGGTATTGATATAATTAATATATGTAATATATGGTGTTATATGTTAGTTACATTTTAATTACATTTTGTCGGAAACGTAAATTTTATTTACCGTGCGATTAAATTTCAAGCGAATGTAAGCTAATCTCTTAATAATTGATAAAATTGAATTAAAAATTTACAAAAAAAAAAAAAATGATAATTACTTTGATTTTATTTATACCCAATGAAAATTTAAAGTTATGTAGATGGAGTTACAGTTAAATACTTTTATAATTTTGTTCAATATAAATAAAATGAGTATTGGAATTTAAATTTATTTTATTAATTTTAAAGATCTTAACATTTATCCGCTTAATTTTTTAAAATTTTGTTTGCATTATAAGCAAAAACTTTTTTCAGGCGTTAATTATGAGATTGCTTTTGAATGACTGGAAATTACTTTTTTTCTTTTATTAAATTATAATTTTATTTTCACTCCAAAGTTATGTTCGAATGTTACTACATTCTGCATCTTATCTGCATTGATATAATTAATATATGCAATACATAGTGTTATATATTACCCACATTTTGTATAAATGTAATTTTTTCACAATGCAATCAAATTTCAATTTGACGTAAGCTAATCTCTTTGTTGAACTATTTCAAATTAAACAATTATTAAAAAATATATATTATCCTCATCAACTGTATTTGTTGAGTTTTTAAAATGTATTTTTCTACAATACAAACACATCAAGGACAAATTTTTCCTTCTTATGAAGTCCAGATCAACATTCCGTGATTTTTGATGGAAATTATATACTAAGAAAATCTCTTAAGAATTGATAAAAATTAAATTAATTTTTTCGAAAACAACAACAATAATAATAATAATAATTTTGATTTTATTTATACCGAATCATTTTTAACGCAAAATAGCTGGATCTTTTGAAAATTCATCTTAAATTAAATCAATTCAACAGTGCATGTTTCCTTAAAGTAAAATATGAAAAAAAATTCAATTTTAACAAAAAGTTTATTCAAGTATATAGATTGCCCCTAGATGGCGCCAAAACCTCATTTAAAAATGAACGTAAAGCTTTTTTAATCGGTGAGAAAAAGCGCTGACCAATGAAAATCGGTTTAATGAGCCATTCCTTTTTGAAATCCATACATTTTTATAAAAATAATATACGTTAAATTAAAAAAAAATAACGCATTGAATATTTAATTTTAAAGTTTTGTGAAAACTTCAGAAATTATGTTTCACAGTGCTAATTATTATTATTCGCTGCATTAAATACTGCCTGTCCTTATTTTGTACAATTATTGAACTAGTTAATAAATTGAACAAGCACTAAAAATATCCAGATATTTGTATTTGTAGAAATTACCTGTAATTTTTAAGTGTACTTTTCTACAACACAAACCCTTCAATAATAAAATCTTCTTTGTTTTGTTTGTATGAATTCTTATGAAAATGAAACTCAGATTAACATTCCGTCATTTTTGACGGGGTTATGTACTGGTATTTTACAAAAAAATGGGATAAAAACAGAAAAAGAATAAGGATAGAGAAAAGCTATTAATATTGATATACACTATCTACCAAAAAGTATTTGTACACTTTCAGTTTTTGACATTTTGTCAAATATTTAAAAATATACTGGTCGGATTCTTCTGGAACTTCAGAAATATAAAGATTATGTTTCACTTTATATTTATTTACATTCATTTGTTAAGCGGGTAATTAGGGGGCCGGCAAAAAAACAAAGAATAATAGAAATATTTGGGATCGCCCTGTACATAAAAATGCACGAAACGACTTATCGCTTTAGAATACAAATATATGAATACAGTAGAATATGTACACTAATTTTTGTGAGACTAGCATGTATATTTATGGCGATAGAGCGATTTTTTTGAAAAATTCTAAAAATTCTGGTATGATTTTTGTTTATATCATGCTGGGTTTTTGACCAAATTTAACGCAAATTTCAGAAAAATTGGCAAAATGCAGTAGAAAAAATGTAGCGCAATTGGAATATAAATATATTAAATATTTTATGAAATATGAGTAGTTGTATAAAATAATTTTTATCTGCGCATGCGCGAACTAGAAAAACATTTTTTTTTTTACATCATTTAATAGTCAATTCTATGGAGTGACTTATAAAAAAAATCCAATCAAATATCGTGAAAATTCAAAAAGATATCATTATTTTAGTGAGATGTTTTTACTCTGCTCTCTAAAAACGGCTGAATCTTAAGGGATTCTCCACAAATTGACATTTTTTAATAACTGACTTAAAAAAAAAAACTAGTATTGCATTAATACAATATCTAATACAATATTGCTGCTAATAAGTACTTGGCAATTGTGATAGAAAAGAAAAAGAGCTTTATTCGCTTTCAGGGCCAAAACTAAGAGAGGAGGTGGGGGAGAAGGGTAAATTTAAATAATATGTTTTGCATTGGATAGCGGAAGTCCTTTTCAAGATCGCTCCGTGATTACTTTTTCAATTTTGGCGTAGATATTTTTATAATGTTTCTTTCACTTCGAAAAGCGGTTCTGAAAGTGAAACTAACTTTAGAAAAAATATCTATGACTCAAATCGAAAAAGTAGTCAAGGAGCGATTTTGAGAGGGACTTCCGCTATCCAATGCAAAAAAAAAAAAAAAAAATTTCAAAATTTCAAAATGCGAAAGAGTTATTAGAAAAATGCCTCCCCACAGGAATAGCATTAGCTCAGCAGTGTCTTCGCGGGCAGGGACAAGGGCCTTAAAGATCCTGTTGAAAGTAGAATTTTTTTGATTCGGTTTAAAGTATCAAATTGGAGTATTTTAATAAAGCAGAATACGTTATTTTATATTACATTTTTTAAGTTTTAAAATAAGTCGGTTATTAATAAATTGGCGAAATTTTCTTTGTAAATATGCTTTGCGAAGGAGGGGGAAAGGGGTACCTTCAAAATCCACGTTTGCCTCGGGAAAAAAAGACTGGTTTTGGCCCTGTTCACATTTAATAATTTGTAGATCCTCCTCGAGAGGCAATTACAGCTGCGACTCTCCTGGGCATGCTCTCAACTAGTCCTTGTATTACATTTAATGGTATTTTATTCCACTCTGTTTGCGCAAGGCAGGTAAGCTCTTTTACTGATTTTGGGCGTGTGTCACCCGCCTTAATTCGACGATCCAACTCGTCCCAGAGGTTCTCTATTGGGTTCAGGTCTGGGCTCTGGGCAGGCCACTCGAGTCGATGCACTCCATTATCAGCATACCAATCCATGCTGGACCTCGCTACATGGCAGCTTGCGTTGTCATCCTGGAAATAACATGGGTCCAATTCATAGTATTGCCACAACGTAGGAAGTACACTGTTGTCCAGTATATTACAGTAGGCATCGGCATTGAGCTTACCATGAATTGGGACCAAGGGTCCTAGTCCGAACCAGGAAAAACAACCCCAGAACATAATTCCCCCTCCGCCAAATTTAACTGTGGGCACAAGTAGAATTTTTTTTATTCGGTTTAAAGTATCAAATTGGAGTATTTTAATAAAGCAGAATACGTTATTTTATATTACATATTTTAAGTTTTAAAATAAGTCGGTTATTAATAAATTGGCGAAATTTTCTTTGTAAATATGCTTTGCGAAGGAGGGGGAAAGGGGTACCTTCAAAATCCACGTTTGCCTCGGGAAAAAAAGACTGGTTTTGGCCCTGTTCACATTTAATAATTTGTAGATCCTCCTCGAGAGGCAATTACAGCTGCGACTCACCTGGGCATGCTCTCAACTAGTCCTTGTGTTACATTTAATGGTATTTTATTCCACTCTGTTTGCGCAAGGCAGGTGAGCTCTTTTACTGATTTTGAGCGTGTGTCACCCGCCTTAATTCGACGATCCAACTCGTCCCAGAGGTTCTCTATTGGGTTCAGGTCTGGGCTCTGGGCAGGCCACTCGAGTCGATGCACTCCATTATCAGCATACCAATCCATGCTGGACCTCGCTACATGGCAGCTTGCGTTGTCATCCTGGAAATTCATAGTATTCCTGGGTCCAATTCATAGTATTGCCACAACGTAGGAAGTACACTGTTGTCCAGTATATTACAGTAGGCATAGGCATTGAGCTTACCATGAATTGGGACCAAGGGTCCTAGTCCGAACCAGGAAAAACAACCCCAGAACATAATTCCCCCTCCGCCAAATTTAACTGTGGGCACAATACATTCTGGTAGGAGGCGTTCTCCAGGCAGACGCCAGACCCAGACCCTACCATCAGAACGGTAGAGGGTGAACCTTGATTCATCACTCCAGAGAACCTGTTTCCATTGCTGTACAGTCCATTGCTGGCGTGGTTTGCACCAACATAACCGAGCTGCGCGGTTGGACTTGGTGATTAAAGGCTTACGGGCAGCAGCACGGCCATAAAAATTAAGCAGATGAGCTTCCTTACGGATGGTATTCATGGAAACAACACATCCTGAAGCTTGTTGAAATTCTTGGCGTATGTGTAACATTGGTTGGTTGCGGTTCTTCCGAATCTCTAGACAGAACCCGTCGGTCTCTATCTCCCAGTTTCGTCGGTCTGCCTACTCTGGCCACATTCTGACAATCACCATTCAGCTTCCATTTTCTAATCACATAAGCCACAGTCGTTTTGGGGTAATTAAGCTCGCTAGATATGTCGATTAAAGATCGGCCATTTCGGTGGTACCCGATGATCACACCTTTCTCAAAATCAGACAGCTCTGTTATTCTTGGCATCATGCATGCGATTGATGTCAGTGTTGTTTTTGACACCACATTTAACAGAGGAGAACTTGACGTATTTCAGGATCGCAGATATCGGCATTTGCATAAGAGCCATTATGAATTATGTATCAATGGGTAGATTTGACACAAATGCTTCGATTTTTTATAATTATTTTTATCCTGAAATAGATTCGTTCTGGTAATTATCTAAGAAAAGAAGTAAATTACCAGTAAAAAACGTAAATGGAGATTTGGCAATTTGCGTATAATCTGACGTCATTCAACTGCTTTCAGAGACCAATTGAAAATCAGTTCACTCCTATCCACAATAACTTTCTGAATTTCCACGAAATTCGATCGGATTTTTTTATGGGTAGCTCCATAGAGTTGAATATTAAATTATGTAAAATAATAAATTTTATCGTTCACGCATACGCTGATTAAAAAATATTTCATACAAATACTCATATTTTAGAAAACTTTTAATATATTTATATTTCAATAGCACCTTATTCTTTCTACTACATTTTGCGAATTTTTCTGAATGTGGCTTTATATTTGGTTGAAAATATTGCATGACATAGAACATTTTAGAAAATATTTAATATATTTATATTTCAATGAATTTTGGTGAACTCCCCCCCCCCTCCCTTTTCTTCTTTGCTAAGCATCTGCAAAAGTATTTGCAAAGAAAAATTTTCTAATTTATTAATAGCCGACTTATTTTAAAACTTAAAATACGTAATATTGATTAAAGTAGTCTGCTTTGTTTAAAAAAAATGATACCTTAAAATCGTGAAACCGAATCAAACGAAAAAAAAAATCTGCTTTATGCGGGATCTTTATGCCATCATCATTAGATTCTTCAGTGCTTTGGTATAGGAGAAATGCTTTGAATGGGACGATTTTGACAAAATCATTCTAAACATAGACATGGAAAAAATCGCCAAACAAAATGTACATTTGGGACACTTTCATCCTAGCGCCCGGGGCACATGCCCTTTTCCCCCAACCCTCTCTTAGTTTTGGCCCTGAATGTGAATAAAGCTCTTTTTCTTTTCTATCGCAATTGTCAAGTACTTATTAGCAGCAATATTGTATTAGATATTGTATTAATTCAATACTAGTTTTTTTTAAAGTCAGTTATTAAAAAATGTCAATTTGTGAAGAATCCCTTAAGATTCAGCCGTTTTTAGAGAGCAGAGTAAAAACATCTCACTAAAATAATGATATCTTTTTGAATTTTCACGATATTTGATTGGATTTTTTTTATAAGTCACTCCATAGAATTGACTATTAAATGATGTAAAAAAATGTTTTTCTAGTTCGCGCATGCGCTGATAAAAATTATTTTATACAACTACTCATATTTCATAAAATATTTAATATATTTATATTCCAATTGCGCTACATTTTTTCTACTGCATTTTGCCAATTTTTCTGAAATTTGCGTTAAATTTGGTCAAAAACCCAGCATGATATAAACAAAAAACATACCAGAATTTTTTGAATTTTTCAAAAAAATCACTCTATCGCCATAAATATACATGCTATTCTCACAAAAATTAGTGTACGTATTCTACTGTATTCATATATTTGTATTCTAAAGCGATAAGTTGTTTCGTGCATTTTCATGTACAGGGCGATCCCAAATATTTCTATTATTCTTTGTTTTTTTGCCGGCCCCCTATTTACCCGCTTAACAAATGAATGTAAATAAATATAAAGTGAAACATAATCTTTATATTTCTGAAGTTCCAGAAGAATCCGACCAGTATATTTTTAAATATTTGACAAAATGTCAAAAACTGAAAGTGTACAAATACTTTTTTGTAGATAGTGCATGTATTGAGACATGATGAAATGTCTCAAAACACATTCCTCCTTGTTGGTTTCAAAACCACAATTTCAATGCTGCTTGCTAGTCCCTGAAACTGATTTCTATGTAAATGAATCATTTATAATATTTTACCATGCCTCGGCCTCAAGTAATTTTCAGAAAGTAAAAATATCCAAAGCCCTTTTAAAGTTTTTATTGAAGATAAAAAAGATTTTTGCATGTGTGTATGACAAGAAGTGGTATCTTGGAATTATTAATGTATTGAGCCTTGAACATATTGATTTCAAAGTTCATTTCTATGAGCCAGTAGGATCGAAAACTACATTCAACTTATCAAAATATGACAAAACTTGTTTCTTCAAATAAAATTTTGAGAAAAATCATCACTATGGAATTGACAGCAAATACTGGTCGAATTAATAACACCTCTATTAAATTGTGTAAAAATATTTCTCAGACTTTTGTTGAACATGTAAGGTCTCTTAGTAAATTAAATGTTTTTTATTAAACAGTTTCCACAAACCTATTTTGTATGTAACTATTGTAAAGTAAAAGACAATTCTAATTCATCCTAAGGTACTCGTAATACCATTTGTTGATATCTTGCCCTCACCATACCCAGCTTTCAGACAAATCTCCATCTTTAAATTTTTTTGTGCATAATACTACCATAAAATGTTATCAGAGGCCACGATTTTAAACTTTTATATCGTGCCCAACCAGAAATATCAAAGCCTTATAAGTGAGATTTTTGATAAAAAATGAGATACTGTTTAGCGAAGTTAAAACAAATCATATTCAACATTAACAATTTTTCTCTTTTCTTATTCCCTTTCTGTCTTTGGCCCATGTTTTGTTTAAAATTATTCTTTTTTTATGTAAAATTATTGAGATTTTTTTTAGTTACTAAAATTACGTAAAACAAAATTTGCCAAAATAATACAAAATGAAGGCCTTAGTATATCCTTTTTAAATTAATTGTTTAGATTTGCAAAAGATTTTATTTACCTTACTGTTATTTAAAGAAAATGAAAAAATAAACTAAAATACCACTCTGAGGTAAATATTTATATGTGACTACAATAAAATAAAAGTTTGGCAGTATTGTTTTAATATATTGCCCATGCTATATCCCAGCTTGTAGTCAAATCTCCATCTTAAAATTTTTTGTGCATAATTCTACCATAATTTACTATTAGAAACCAAAGGTTTAGTTTTTCACCTTGTGACCCATCAGAGATATCAAAGCCTTAAAAATATATTTTTTGATAGTTTAAAGAGTTTCAGAATATTTTAACAAAGAGAAATCAAGTCCCACTTACAGAACTTGGTGTGTGAGTACAAAAACTTTCACCATATTTTAAAGAATGTATTGTTAACAGTTTTCCTAGCTGGAAGAATTGAACCTTGCAAACGGTCAACTTTTGAAAAAAAGTCTTAAACTTTATGCTAAAATTTCACCAAGAAGTATTTAAGTTAAAAAACAACATTATTACCAGCCTTTTAATTCATTTTAGTCCGAAAAAAGTTGCTGCAAACTCCATTTGAATTGGAGAAATAAAAGATGATATGTTTACAATTCTCTAAAACGTTCAGTGGGAGAAAATTGCTGCACACGATGAAGCAAAGGTGGCCATCATACACCAACAAAAGTATATTAAAAATAACACAATAACTTTTTAAACAAAACACAGAGTAAAAATATAATAACTTTCATCGCGAACGGAAGAAATCTGTGACTTAAACTAGACTGACTTTTATGAAAGTCAAACTTTCAAACTTTTTTTTAAAAAGTGTTGAAAAACGCATTATGATAATGATAATAAGAATACAATCAGAGATTTAAAATACAATGTTATGTTATAATATCTAGCTTAAAAGTGTATCTGTTATTTACATCTAGGAAATTCTGGTCCTGGACCTCCCCCCCCCCGCCCATTCCAAACAGTATAATTTAATTAAGAAATTAAATCAATCATTCTAAATAGATCAATTTGGCAATTGGAAATCTAGTTCGCAAGGAAAAGCTGCTTTTATTGTTATTCGTATTTTGAATCCATTTTAGCGCTAATTCTTCATTCTGACGCTACTACTTCGTTATCGAGTTTTGGAAAGTGATTTTACTAAGTTGCATACCTTGAATAATGGAATATAAATGTAAAAGTCTGTCTCATGATATCTCTGAATGATATAAGCAGAATGAGACACCAATTTTATTTTTTAACGTTACTTATCAGGCTATCATATTTCAGAATGAAATTTTAATGTGTCGCATACTTTGATTAATACAATATAAATACAAGGAGCTATAATTAACCTGACAGTACTCAGAGTATTCTTTTGCGTGATCTAATTGAGAGAATGGCGCCAAATTTTGTATGACGATTAAACAAGGAGTGGGATGAAGAATTTTGTTGAAAAAATATTTAGTTCCAAAATTTACCGCTTGAGGAATATGTGACGCTGTGTAACAGAAAATAAGAGCTTTAAAAATGCACAGTATTCAGGTTAGACGACCTGTGCGATTTGAAATATTTAAAAAATCTTCATTCTAGCCCATTTAAAGTTGCATCCTTTCAAAAATCAGATATCATGCAGTATATTTGGAAACATTGTTATTCAGCTATTCTCCTGCAAAATGTTTTTTTAAAAATTGGTTTAGAAGTTTCACAGTATATTTCCTTCAAATAAACAGTTTTTTCTTTTCATAGTATTGAGCTTTTTTCTTTACTGTAAAGATCAAAATACCGTAATAATTTTGGACATTTGAATAATCTATTTAACTCTCGTTTCTGTACGATTAAATTTTATTATTAAGTACTTCCTTATCTAGTTGTGGACCTTTTTTTTCATTACTCTCGTTTTAATTACTTTTATTAGCGTCACTAGGACGCACTTTTAATTGCATCTTTCAGAAAAGTTAAACAGTAAGAAGACAAATAATTGATTTTTTTAAACTTTTCATTTTTTAAAACTTAAATTAAAACAATAGAAATACATTGTTCGTGTGCATTTATGTCTTACTTCTCGGTAAGCGAAATTTAGAATTTTTTGTCTGAAGTTATACCCAAATCTTAGTAAAAAAATAGAATGTCTTCCTTCTGGTTCATCTATTTCAAAGCCATTTTTTGTAAAGAAGTATTTTTAGGAGCATTCCATTTACAACGCAATTTCTACAAAATGCAATTTGAAGACATTTCAGACTAAAAATTGGTCCTTCGTCAGTATAATAAATAAATAAAATAACTTTATAGTCAAGAAAGATTTTTCATGACTATAACCTTTTTTGAAGACCATATTCTGGTCCGAAACGTCTTTAAATCGCATTTTAATTGATTTTATTGCATCATTTTTTAAGTATTTTTATATTGTCTAACTATTAAAAAATGTTTTAATTAATGCTTTCAAATATCGAATATTTGAACAAAGCTTCTTAAGGAACTTTTACTATGAAAATCCACTACCATGTCAAATTTCATGCTTTTTAGCCTCAACAGATTAAAAGAAATAGGAACGTTACAACATTTTTTGGTCTTCTATCCTTTTGCGGGTAATATGTGTAGATATAAAATAGACTAGGTTTTAAAATAGACTTCGTCATCCTTACTATTCTGAGAAAAGCTAGAAATCATTTTAGTGATTTCAAAATTATCATGATTTTAAAACATATTGCACTTTTTAACTCCTTTAAATTTCGAGTATCTTATACCCTTTTTCGGAGTAGCATATACGTCTTAAACTAGAATAGCTATCGAAATTCATGTATCTAGCAATAAACATGACATTTACAAATAAGTTGTTATTAAAAACCGTTTAATTATGCTTTCCAGACGTTTTACCCTTTTAAATTTGGATTTTAAAAACTCTATGTAATTATTTTAAAACTAACAGACATATTGAAGGTCTAGCCAATATTCGAATTCTCATACTCAATTTAGATTTATTTGTTCATTAATTCTGCACCTCTTTTGAGATAGTTTGTATATATATGAAATATCCTCTATTTTCATGTACAGATTGTTACTTTTATTAATTTCATATGAAGTGTTAAAATTTTACTTCCACTTTGTCAGTTTTTGAAACATAAAATATTAAATTAAGCAAGGATTTTAGGAATATTTTGAGAACTAAGAAAAAAGAGACATCTTTTAAGAAAAGAACACTAAAAAAAATGTTAGTTTCCTTGCGAGATACTTTGAATATAAAAATGAACCAATCGCACATAGATTTAACATTATTGGGGGGAGGGGATTCGGAAAATGCGTGGCCAGTAGTTTTAAGGCGGATTGTCTGTACAATTGTAGTGCTGCGTATGAAAACAATTAACATTTTCTATGCTCAAATAGCAGACAAAAATTCTGGACTATACTGGTTATAGCAAATTACATAAACGTGAACAACATCAACAACAACAAAAATAATAATGCGCAATAACCCTTCAACAAACAGCGATGGTAACCTATTAAGCAAAGGACAGACACTGTTATCTCAAAGACATTTAAAATGATAAACTAATTATTGCATATTTCTGTTGCTGTTTTTGTTATTTTTATCTCTATCACTGTTATCTCAAAGACATTTAAAATGATAAACTAATTATTGCATATTTCTGTTGCTGTTTTTGTTATTTTTACTTCTCTGTTAAACTATGAATTTTAAGTTTAACTATCGCCAACACAATTAATATGTATTAAAATTACTCCAATAGCTCCAAAAAATAAGGTTTTACACGTGATTTCGCAATTGATCTCGTCTATTAAGCTATACGTCCTTGCCTGTTTTGCTGTCCTTGTGACAAATATGACTGTAGAATTATTTTTTTTAAGTCTTAATGAATTAAATAAAACGAAACATTCACTGAACTAAATACTTATATTTTTTTTCCTTTGAAAGATATTTACACTTTTCTGTAAATTAGTGTTTATAGATAACAATAATAACAGTAAATGTCTTTAAAAAATAACATACATTTGGAATAATTTTCTTTAGAGGATTCATATTAAAATATCAATATTTTCTAAACTCTAATTTTTATAAAAAAAATTTCATTTTTTGACTTAACAAAGCATTTTTGCTTCATTTTTTTAATGATATATTGTGAAAACCTAACTCAAGAAAAACTCGGTTGTATATTTTTGAAAAATTTCTAAGCAGTACATAACTTGTTACCATTCTTTGCTTATTGTTGTTCCATGTTTTTCGTATTAAGAAATGTTGTGCCCATGCTCAAAGAACCATTTGCCTACAAAATTCAAACAGTACCCCAACCGTTAGTAACTCAGATACGGCCCAAGTTATAGGAAGCTCTTTATCGAATATTTCCCACCGGTTTTTGCCAACTGCCATCGATGAACCAACTGTCCCTGATATATTAGATCTTTTTTATTCATAAAAATTATATAATATTAAAGTTAGTTAGCTGAGTACTAAAAATGTTTATTAAGGATTCTTTTATTCAAAAACATTCGTTTGAAAACTCTTTTCCCACAAATGTGATAACATGTTTTTAAATGTATAATATACATCGTTTATTTCTTTTTAAAAAGTAAATTTGTAAGTTTACCATTGCAGTTAGTTTTTCTTATCATTAATATTTAAAAAGTACGATCAAGCATTTATATATATATTTTTTAATGTTTGTGTAATTTTTAAGAAAACATATCTTAAAGTTAATTTTTTCAGTAAAGGAAATACCGTTCAAACTAAAAAATTAGATATGAAAAAAAGGGAACTCTTTCTATAAAACTTACATTGAAAACTAATCTTAAATTTTCAAATTGAGAAAAACTTCAAAGCAGTTTAATTTTATTTTGAGATAATAATTGCCTTTTCTTCTTCAGAGTATTTTCTACGACTTTATTTAGATAGAGAAAATTCATTTCATACGAAAGTAAAATGGTTAAGAGAAAATAAAAATAAATGCACTCTTTTTTTGTTCAAGATTTAGAAATTTCAACTCTTACTTTTTACGTAACTAGTCTCCCGTAAGTGAGAAGTTTGAGGAGCATTAAGGTAGAGACAAAAGTTTAAAACTATTCCCTGTGCAGGTGAGATCTTGCGGTTTGCACTTTCAGCTTTCAGTAATTACATGGGATTTTATACAGTAAAGTGGAAAGTCATGAGTTGTTTTTCTTTTAAATAATTAAAGTTTTTTGTATGTGTGGGACGATTTGGGTTGTTTAGTTTCAATTGTGCGTGTGTGCAAAGGAATATTTATTTTGTATATGATTTGATAAAGTTATAATTGCAATTAAAATTTTATTGGTCTATACTTATTTAGTGATTTTACCTACCGAAAACTTTGTGCTGCATCTTGTTTATAAATGTGTCTATAAACAAAAACCTGATATTTTATTTTTTAAATAATAATATAATCTTCCTATTCCATTTTCTACAATTGTATAATATATAATTTTTCTGCATTTCGGGTGTCAAACTAACAAAAATTTACTAGACATGACTAAATAATAATTACATAACGTCCAGATTTTACAGTTTATTGTTTTCACTGAAATTCAATAGAAATTTCTGATTTATTTAATCGAAGATTTTAGTGGTTAAATAAAACAAAATTTAATATTCCTTTTTAGTTCTAAGTAAAAGCCAAAGTGTTAGCATATGAGGTAACACCCCATTTAACAGCTATGATCCTATCTGTTAAATAATTGAAAATGGAATTACTGTGGAAAAAAAGAAAAAAATTTACAGCACATGAAAAAATAAAAATAATTTCAATAGTTTATTAACAGTGTAAAGGGAAAATTGTCATAGATGGTAGCCAGACCGCATAGTTTAAAAATTTAGTGCTTTCTGTTGTCATGCATGTAACTAATACTTTTTTTATTTTTCAAATTCGAATTCACTGTGGCTTTACTTATGGTTGCACAATCTTTTAACAAAACTATCAAATCTTTCAAACTACACAAAATACGCTTTCAAGTTCAGATTTTTTTAAAAAATGAACTAGTTACATACCGTACCAAATATGTTTTTTACTTAAAAAATAATAGAGTTTGTATGTATGCCTTTGCGCAATCAAAAGGAAAATTTACAACTAGTAGAGATCTGAAAATTTAGTTGAGGACAGTCCAAGACAGGATGTCTCTCATTCTTATATTATTTTTACTTTCTTCTATCTTTACAAGAAAATCTTGGATTCGTGAAAATTTTTTAATTCCAGTTTTTGACAGATTTACACGTTTTAGGGATCGGAGATTCCAAAAAACATGTTTGGACAAAATGTCTACCCGTCTGTGTCATAAATATTGTGGGCGATCTATCTCAAGAAATAATGCATGGAAATTCAAAAATTTTAGATTCTGTTAAACCTCGATATAAAATGGATCTGATCGGGTTTTGGTGTATATCGCCCAACAGGTGGCGCTGCTATGCGTTTTTTTTTCAAATTTTCACAATAGCTTTATCTCAAAAACTAATAGGGTTATAAAACTTTAGATAGATTCAGTTAGTCCTTGATATAATAGATTCTATTTACGTTTTGGTGTAAATCGCACAATAGTTGGCGCTTCTATGTAGCATTATTCATGATTACCGCAATAGCTCTGTATCAGATTCAAATGCACTAATTTTCACCAAAATTTGGATTCTGTTACTCCTTGTTATAAATTAGTAGTATTCAGTTTTTGTTGTAAATCGCACGACAAGTGGCACTGCTATGCTCCATTATTCATGATTATCGTAATAGCTTTTTTTTCAGGAACTAATGCACGAATTTTCATCAAGCTTCAAATTCAGTTAGTCCCTGATATAAAGTAGTATTCCTTAGTTTTTAGAGTCAATCGCTCAACAGATGGCGTTTCTATCCAGATTTTTTTACGCTTTCTGCGATGATTCTACCTCAAATACACTGTAAAAAAAATATGGGATTTCACTCAAATATATTAAGTATCATTACAGTTATCATTAGAGTTACTAAAGAATCTTTAGTAAAAAATCGCTTCGCAAAACTTTACTTACGAAATTCTAGTAACAGAACCTAGTAACTTCCAGTAACATAGAATCAACCAGTCAACGCACCAACCTCCGATCCGATCCTTGCCTTGCCGCCGTCATGGAGATTATGGCCGCCACTGACAACATACCACATGTGATTCAGCTGAATATTACCTTGGATACTTATTTTCATGTTTTTAAGGTAAGCTTTATTTTATTTAAGTAGATAATAAACAAAAATTTACAAATATTCAGTTGCTTAAGAGTTAATTCCGCGTCTATCTCTTATTTCTTTTCAGGCTTAACTCGAAACGTTACTTGTTGGTTGTCGCAGATTAAAAATCTGTTTTTTTTCTCTTTCTTTCTTTTTTCCCCTCTCTCTTTCTTTGATTAAATAATTATAAAAATAATATGTTAATTAATCTACTGGTAATCTTTGATATTGTAACTTGAGATTTAAGGCTCGAAATAGTCAGACGAATATTGGTATCGATCGTTCAAGTTTGTCATCTTTTGGGACTATAAAATTTTTTTATTGAACTAATCTACTTATTTAATTTTATCTCAAATCTCAATGTTCCTATGCACGCTATTTATAAAATAATAAGTATATCACGAACGGTATTTATTGTTATGTTTGCAGCCATTTATACAATTACCCCTAAAGGCTCAGTCAAAATATAATTTAAAATAGAGATGCACCGGATATTGATTTTGCCGGATACTGGCTATCCGGAGCTGCTTTACCTGCCGGATTCGGATATCCGGCACTAAATATGTTTTTAATATGGTAAATGTTTACTTCTTTGTATAATGCCATCTCAAACAGTAAATGATATACATGTTTCACACACCATTAAAATATATTTTAAATGTACCGAACTATAATTTACAAAAACTATATCTCTTTAAATATCAGAGCTTGAAATTCAGGTTTTCCTAGGAGGAGAAAGTTTCCCTCTAAACATTCATAGATACAGTGGAGTTGAATGTTCAAGTGAAAAAATAAAATATTTTTTTTAAATCGCACTATTTTTTACATGCCACTTAAATATTTACAATTTATGACATGACAAAATACTATTGAAATAATTTAAATCAAAAACTCAATAATTATTTAGAATGTTAATTTTAATTAAAACAGAGGAACAGAATCAAGCTTTATATAGGGTAGATGTGCCAATAATGGACCCACTTAAGAAATTTCTTTAAAAAATATCTTTTTATTAATAGTTATAATTTTTATATTCCAATGTTTTTTCAATCTCTTCTGAAACTTGATCGTCTTTTCACAAAGACAATTTTTTTTAGCCTGATCAACAAAAGTAGCAATTTTGTTTAACCTGATCAACAAAAAGTGATTTTTTTTTCGAGCCTTATCAACAAAAGTAGTTTTTTCCCCAAGCCTGATTGATAAAATTGAAATTTTTTTTTTTTTTTTTTTGAGCTTAACCAATAAAATTTGCAATTTTTTTTTTTTTTAAATCCTGACCGACAAAATTTATATTTTTCAGGACAGTATCAACAAAACTCATAATTTTTCCATATTCTATTGATGAAATTTTTGATATTTCTGTGTCTGGTCAGCAAAATTTGAGTTTTTTCGATCTTATTAATAAAATTTTTCTGAATCTGATGAAATTTGTAATTTAACCCATGCCAAATTGTTGAAAATCATGATTCTTAAATGACTCTGGAGAAACTTGTCCTTCCTGCAGCAAATTGACAAAATTTGCAATAAATAGACGAAACATGTGATTTTCTGCAGTTGATCAACCAAATTTGAGATTTTTCCCTTCCTAATTAACAAAATCAACAAATTTTTAACACAAGATCAAGAAAATTTGCATTTCTTAACTGGCTGACAAATTCGCAATTTGCTTTCAAATTTGTTTAGTAAATCTATAAAATGAGCAATTTTTTCTTTTTTTTTCCTTTGCAACTAATGAAACTCAAGATTTTCTAAAGCCAATAAATAAAATTTGCAAATTTTTTGCTCATTTTTAACAAAATGGCTATTGTTTTTTTTATTTTTTTTTTATACTTATTGACCAAAATTTGATTTTTCTTACGGCTGATTGGCGAATTTTTTTTTTTTTTTTTTTTCATGCTTGATCAACAAAATTCAAGTTTTTTCCATGCTCAATCAATAAAATTTAAGATTTGTCTGCACTTCATTGACAAAATTTTATTTTTCTGTGTCTATTTAGAATTGTTTTTCTCATACCCATTCAACAAAATTTGAAATCCTCATCGACAAAATTTATTTTTCGGCACTTTATCTATGAAATTCATGCTTTTTTTTGCATCAAAGTGATGAAATTTACAATTTTTTCCTGTGACCTACAGATAAAAATTGTAATTTAAGCTATATATATAATTTAGAAAAAAAAATTGTGATAAAGAATTTTGTAAAAATTAGGGATGCACTGGATATCTGGTTCCTGCCGGATATCCTGCTTATTCAGCACTCAAACCGGATATTTGTTCCGGCCGAATATTTCAATATTCGGTTGCCGGATAGTAAAACATTTTTTAAATTCTGTTTTTTACATTTAAAAAAAAAATGTAAAACTAATTTGCTCCTTGCCAGCTTTATCTGTTTAAAAAAGCAATTTTAACAAAAATAAATACTTGTATATTTTCATAATTATGAAATTATAATGTTTATATGTAAATGAAGATATATTTAAAGTATCACAGTATTTTGTCATAACCTATAACAGCGGTTGTAAAACCAAAACTAGAATATGTACTTCAACATAAAATTTTTTATTTAAGTAATTTTACACCTCTCAAAAGTTTTATTGTAATTTTCACCACTCAAAATTTAACTGCAGTGTTCAATTATTCTACTGTAATTGTAAAATCAAACCTAGAATATCAATTACAATTTCAAATTTGTTTTGTTTTCATTTAATTGCCATCATGAAGTAGTTGACTTTTAAATTTTTACAGTTCTTCTCAAGTGTTTTGTTAATAACTTTATTATTAATTTAAATTATTAATATCAGCAAAAGAGGAAGGTATAAATATCTAATCTAAAAGTTTTATGAAGTTGCTATTAATACAACAAATATCAGAATCAGAAATGTGTACAATGGGGCCATCTTATGAGTGCTAAAGCAGAGTTTCTCCCAGAGGGTTTCAGGAAAGCGCTGCATCCTTCATGTCCTTTAGTTTAAAAAATAGCGCTCTCCTTGCCCCTTATTCAAAAACTAGCGCCCCTCTTGCTCGTTGAAAAAAAAAATAGCGCCCTTCATGCCCATGGATGCAAGTTTTCCACCCAAAGCACGGAAATCCATCTTTTAAAAGTTCCCGAGAATGGAAGCGAGATGGAAAAATCTCAGACGACGAAAAATGATGGCGAAAATGACGCCTTTTTTGCCAAAAAATCGCAAAAAAGACATAATTTTTCGTCAAAAAATTATGAATCAGACGTGATTTTGTCAGATGATCGTGAAAAAAGGCGTTTCTGTCAAAGGATAGCTTGAAAAAGTGCTGTTTCATTCAAAAGATCGTAGAAAGACACGTTTTTTGTCAAAAAATTGCCGAATAAACTAATTCCTGTAGACGGATCTCAAGAAAAACGTTATTTCCATCGAAGAATCGCGAAAATGACACAGTCTCTGTCAAGGAATCGCAGAAAAGGAGCCATTTTCCTCAAGTGATCATGGAAAAAACACTATTTCTGTCAGAATTGCAGAGAAAATGCGATTTTTGTCAAAAGATCGAGGAAAAAGCATTTTTCGTCAAAAGAGCGTGAAAAAAACACGATTTTTTTTCAAAAGATTGCTGATAATACGTGCTTTTTGTAAAAAGGTTGTGGAAAAAAGCTCTATTTTTGAATAAAGATCGCAAAAAAGATGCATTTTTCGTTAAAAAAAAAAAAAAAAAAAAAAAAAAAAAAGCAAAATAAACGTGATTCCTGTTTAAGGATCGTGAAAATGAGGAAGTCTTTCAAAGAATTGCGAAAAAGGTTGCGATTTTCGTCAAATGATAGCAGAAAAAACGCTATTTTTCTTAGAATTGCAGAGAAATGCGATTTTTTTGTCAAAAGAGCGAGGAAAACACGAGTCTTTTGTCAAAAGATCGTGGAAAAGACGCAAATTTTTGACAAAGGATCACGAAAAAGTCTCGAATATTTGTCAAAGGATTGCAAAAAACTAGGGAATTTTTGTCAAAGATCATGAAAAACTCGCAAATTTTTGTCAAAAGTTTGCAAAAAACGCGATTTCTGTCAAGATCATGGGAAAAAGCGAATTTCGTCAAACGGTCATGGGAAAAACGTGAATCATGCATGTGTGTATTTGTTCATTCGGGAGGGGGGGGGGGGAAGAGAAACTCAAAATATTTTCAGTCCTGGCAAAATTTCAAACTTGCACCCATGTTCATGCCCCACATTAGAAAAAATGCAGCCCTTCAGCGATGATGCGAACATGCTATAGTGTGTAAATTATGCATAAAAATGGGCAACGGAACGCCAAAAATAGCTCTTACTCGGAAGCATAATTTCATGAGAAAATCGTGACAAAAGGGCAAATTTCTTTTTAAAAAAATTGCGAAATAACGATTTATTTCCGGCAAGATTCATGAAAAAATGGCTATTTCCTCAAAAATCCCCCCAAAAAGCAGATTTCCTCAAAAAATAGTGAAAAAACGACATTCGTTGAAAAATCACGACAAAATGGAAAAATTCCTCAAACGATTCGCGAAAAATGACAACTTTCGTCAAAAAGTCGTGGGAAGATGGCAAATTTTGCCAAAATTTGGAAAATTCTATTAAAAAATTCACGAAAAATGGCAAATTGCTATCTGATGCCTTCTGATCTTAAAAGAACATGCATCAATAATTAAAAAATGACTAAAAGAGAAGAAAATATAAGAAAAATAATTTTGACTTTTGTAACCAGGGATGATTTTGTTCCATAATTTCCAAAAATTTAAGACATTCCATTCTGAAAATGGAAAAAAAAAAAAAAAAAGATGTATCAGAAAATTCAGGCATAAAAAGTATTGCAAATTTCAACAAATGGTCGTTGAAAAATTTTCGTCAATTGTTTACGGGGAAAAAATGCGAACTTCAATAAAGAATCACACAAGGAGTATTTCGTTAAAGAATTGCTTACGAATCGCAACAAAAAGAATAATTTCAACAAAGGATCCCGAAAGCAAGTGTTAATTCTATTAAAATATAGCAGACAAGAGTGAATTCTGTCAAAGTACCAAGAAAAGATGCGAATTTCATCAGAGTCACAGAAACGATGCAAATAAGAATTAGGGGCAAAAAGTCGAGTTTGTAAAGGAATCATTGAAAGGACGTGAATTTTGTCAAAGGCTCGTGGAAAAAATGCTAATTTTGTTTAAATGATCACTGACAAAAAGCGAATATTGTCAAATAAAAACAGAAAAAATGAGTTTTTTTTTTTTTTCCCTCCCAAAGAGTTGCTGAAGAAATGCAAATTTAATCTAAGTACAACAGACAAAAAGTGTGAATTTCATCAAAGAGCTGCAGAAAAAAACGTGTTTTTTGCAGTCTTTTGATGAAATTTGTCATTTTGTACCAGATATCCGGTATCTGGCAATAATCCACATCTGGTGCATCTTCTAGCAAAAATGTGCCTTAAGGCCCCTGTCCTCGCTCGAGGAAACGCTCGCGAGCTAATGCTATTCCTATGGGGAAGCATTTTTCTAATAACTCTGTCGCATTTTGACATTTTTGAATAATTTTTTTTGCATTGGATAGCTGAGGTGCATGCCTACAGCGCACCTTTTATACTTTTTCGATTTTGGTTGCAGATATTTTTTACAAAGTTAGTTTCACTTTCCAAACCGGTTTCGAAACTGAAAGTGCTTTTTAAAAAATATATCTGCAACCAAAATCGAAAAAGTGAAAACGGTGCGCTGTCGGCATGCACCTCAGCTATCCAATGCAAAAAAAATTATTCAAAAATGTGAAAATGCGAAAGAGTTATTAGAAAAATACTTCCCCATAGGAATAGCATTAGCTCGCGAGCGTTTCCTCAAGCGAGGACAGGGGCCTTAACTACATGGGTGAACATTTTCAGTCTTTTAAAAATTTCCGACGACTGAAGTGGTTTGTAGAAAAGAGCACTATTCGTAAAATGATCACAAAAAGAAGAGCTAAGATACATTTTCCATCAATCTTGCAAAAAAAAGGGGCATCAGTGCTGTAGCTAGAAATGAACAATAGGGGGGGGGGGGGCTCATATTTTTTTTTTCTCTCTCTCTCTAACACAGAAAGATAAATTAATGCATATTCACATAAAGATAAAAACAAGCACTCAGCGATTAAATGTGAAAAATTGGTGACTAAAAATGTGGAAAGTACCGGCCAAATGCAGGATTCTCCAAGAGGTGTTTTGTGAAGAGAATTCCGAAAAAACCTGCAAATTTCAACAAAAAAATTGAAAAACCCAAATTTTGAAAAAAGGTTGCGGAAAAACATATATTTTTTTGTAAGTATCGCGAAAAGACATCTCCTAAGGATCGAAAAAAGAACACAAATATCGTCAAAGAATCGTAAGTATCATTAAAGAATTGCAAAAAAAAAACAAAAAAAAAACACGTATTTTGTCAAAAAATCAACAAAAACAAACGCGGTTTTTGTCAAAAAACAAGAATTTTATCAAAGAAACACGCAAAAAATGTAAACACCGTCAAAAAATCACGATAACAAATGCAAATATTGTCAAAAATTCGTGTTAACAAACGTGAATACTGTAAAAAAAATCAAGATAACAAACGAGATTTTCGTTTTAAAAAAATGTAAAAACGAACGCAAAAAACTTGAATTTTATCAAAAAAGCACTCGGAAAAAGCGAATACCGTCAAAAAATCGTGATAACAAACACGAATACCGTCCAAAAAGTCACGAAAACCATCAAAAAATTGCGATAACGAATGATATTTTCGTTAAAAAACGTAAAGACGAACGCAAAAAACATGAATATCGTCCAAAAAGTCGCGATAACGATCATCAATACCATCAAAAAGTCGTGATAACAAATGCGACTTTTTGTTAAAAAGGTGCAAAATGAACGCAAATTTTATCAAAAGATCACAAAAAAAGAAAGAAAAGAAAAACGCACATTATGCCAAAGGATTGTGGAAAAAACGTATATTAGTCTCTCTCCCCCCCCCTCCCCCCATTTTAATTTTTAGAAAATTTGTTGTGAATTTCAGTTTTTTTTTTTAAATCAAACTTGCTAATTGGTGGATAAACATTTTTTTTTTTTTTTGGGGGGGGGGGGGGTTACATTTTAATTCTAGACAAATAATTACAAAAAAGAGGGTTGGGGTTTATTATGTACTTGCGTAGTTATAGCTACAGCGCAAGTACCTAAGCATAGTTGGACATGTGTAGCTAACTACATATGCATGTTACATATAACTTTGCTGTTAATTTAAAAAAAAAAAAAAACCACTCATCTTTTGTCAAAAATATGCAGAAAAAACACTATTACTGTCTGAAGAATGCAAGAAAGACACTAATTCTGACAAGTGGCATTTTGATAAATTTGGGTTTATATGCAGGGGCGTGCAAAGAGAAGTGTGTTCAGAGCAAAGTTTTAAATAAGTGTTATTTTCTTATAGGCCAAAAATGATGTTGGTGGTAAAAAATTTGTGCCCGTAAATTTCTGCGGCCGGAGTGGAAAATTACGCAGGACGCGTAAGCTCCAGCAAGCAAATTTTGCAGGTCCGGCTGTAAAAAGTCGCGAATTTAATTAATAATGTGCAGGAATTGCTCATTTTAGGGTTATGGATTTGAGGAAGTATATCTTTACCAACTAAATTGGATATTTTGACTGGGCAAACATAAAGATGAAAATAAGCAGTCGCCACTCAGCGACTAAATGTGAAAAACTGGCGACTAAAAATGTGGAAAGTACTGGCCATATGCAGGATTCTCCAAAAGGTGTTTTGTGAGAAGAATTGTGAAAAAACATGAATTTCGTGTAAGTATCGCAAAAAGACATCGTCTAAGGATTGCAAAAAGAATGCAAATATCGTCGAAGAATCACGAAAAAACAGTAAATATCTTTATAAAATTAGGGGAAAAAAGCAATTGTAAAAAAAACCCTGCGTATTTTGTTAAAAAAATCAACGAGAACAAACACGGTTTTTGTCAAAAAACATAAAAACAAACGGGAAAAACGTGAATTTAGTCAAAGAAACATGCAAAAAAGTGAATACCGTCAAGAAATCTCATTAACAAATGCAAATGCCGTCAAAAAATCGCATTTACAAACGCAAGTACTGGCAAAAAGTCTCAGTACCAAACGCGATTTACGTCAAAAAATGTAAATACAAACGCAAAATTAATTTTTTTAAGAAAAAGAGCAAATACCATCAAAAAATCAGGATAACTCTCTAATACCGTCAAAAATTGCGATAACGAATGCAAATACTGTAAAAAATCGCATTAACAAACGTGAATACCGTCAAAAAAATGCATTTACAAACTCGAATATCAGCAAAAAATCTCAATATCAAACGCGATTTTCGTCGAAAAATGTAAAAACAAATGCAAGAAATGTGAATTTTATCAAAAAAAGAAAAAAAACAAATGCTGTCAAAAAATCGCGATAACGAATGCGAATTACTGGCAAAAAATCGTGATAACGAACGCGAATACCGTCCAAAAAGTCACGATAACGATCGTCAATACCGTCAAAAAATCGTGATAACGAACACTATTTCAGTTACAAAATTTCAAAAACAAACGTGATTTTCGTTAAAACATTTCGAAAATGAACGCGATTTTCGTTAAAAAGTCATGAAAACAAACACAAATTTTATCAAGAGATCGCAAAAAAGAAAAAAAACGCACATTATGTTAAAAGGTTGTGGAAAAAACATATAATGTTAATTTCATGAGAGCCCCCCCCCCCTTTTTTTTTATTTTTTAGAAAATTCGCTATATTTTTTTTTTTTTTTTGATCAAACTTGCTAGTTGGTGGAAAAACATTTTTTTTTTTTTTTGGGGGGGGGGGGGGTTACATCTTAATTCTAGATAAATAATTACATAAAAGAGGGTTGGGGTTTATTTATGTCGTTAGCTATGCAAGTACCTAAGCATAGTTGGACTTGTGTAGCTAACTACATATGCATATTACATATAACTTTGCTGTTAATTTAAAATAGATTTGAAATTAGTATCTCAAGTTTATTCCAAACAATATAAATTAAAATTTTTTTAACTAGTTCATATATTACTTTAGTCTATGCTCATGCTCGTATATATCTTGTTATTAAATATTCAGTAACTCAAATGTACTTACTGTCTACTAAAGAAATTATTCTCACTAGCCAATAACTGGCTACTAAAAAAGACAACCTACTGGCTAGTGGCCACTAAGCAAAATTCCTTATTTTCATCTTTAGGCAAACAGACCTAGAGGGGTAACCTTCCCTCCTCTTTGAAACCATACTTTTTATCTGATTATAGGCCATAGATCACATTCTGGAAATAATAGAATTCTCCGTGTTTTTGATGTGGCACTCAAACACGTAGGCATATTTGTAAGTGGCCCTTCTCTTAAAAAAGGTTCTGCATCCGTAACCAAGAGTGGAAAAGTGTGACAATTACTGTGAAGTGTAATGAAATTATTTCCATTCAGAGTAATCATATAATAACATTGATGAACTCAATAGAATTGATCATATTAGAAATAATACCACCAATTAAAACATTTATTATATTATTTTTGAAAGGAAAGTTTGTCATTTTGATTGTGTTACAATGAAAGGTGGATTAAAAAGAAAACTTTGGGAAAGAATTCTTTTTTTTTTTTTTTCTTTTTTAAGCCATTTTTATATGTACTAAGTAAATGGTTTTTATGAATAATTGCAAATATTATACATTTATATTCAAATAACTTTTACAGATCAATTATAAATTCCTGTCTTCAGTAATGTTATATAAATCAAGAACATTTAAAGAACTATTTTCTTTTTTGAAAACCAGTTTCAATAGCCATAGTACACCATCATCAATGTAAAATATGATGATGATGGCATGCTGTGGCTATTAAAACTAGTTTGCAAGAAGAAATGAAGTATTTTGGAGCTTTAAACGTTGATCTTATTTATTTATAATGTACTGCGCCAATTAATTTCTCATAGTATAAATAATAATGCTTAAAAATTGAAATTCTTATGGCTACTTGGTCCAAAATTTGGCTGACTACAGAGTACTCAGCAAATTGGCTGAATACGTCGAGTATCGAGTAAATACAAAGCAGTCAGTACAACCGTAGTTTATTATGCATAAAATATTTTGACTTAAACACATGGTTGTGCTGCGGCTCTCAAAAGTAGATTGCAAAAAGGAATGAAGTATTTTGGAGCTTTAAACATTGATTCTTTTCATTTATAATGTACTGCAACAATTAATTTTTCATTGTAATGATAATAGTAACACTACTCTGTATTGTATTTCTACTCGGTAAATTGGCTGAATGCTGAGTAAATACAAAGTACTTGGTACGGCCTTAATTTATAATGAATAAATATTTTGACTTAAAAACATAATCAAATTGAATTCAAAATCCAAAAATTTGTTCTTAAAAAAAACACTTTTATAGTCATATAGTTTTTTTTCCCATGTTGTTTTTTCAACGCTGGTTCTGTTTAATTTCAAATGTTCTAAACATATAATATATAATTATATTCTAATTGTACTGTATTTGATTATTTCATGCACAATGCTCTCACACTTACCAAGTTATACACATTAAGTGTAAAATTTATACATTTGGGACTGTTTTTTACACTTAAAATAATTTTTGGTATTACTTCGTTATCCTGTCGGCCAAAAAATAAAAGTCGCCAAACCATAAGATTAAATGCCAATAATGGATGACTGTCAATATCACATTTAATGACATTAAATATGAGAAAGTTGTTTAAAACATCGTTAAGTGCTTTTATTTCGACTTTTAATTTGTATTTTTATGAATATTCTACTAATTATTTGTATTCGTTATTCAAAAAAAAGAAATTGTGTATGTCAGTATATATAATTTGGCTATTAGTTTGGTGATTTGTATAATTTGGCGAAATTGGTCAACGGGATAACCAAGTAGTACTTCATTTTTTAATATATTTTTAAAAATTTTCTTCCAAATTCCATTTCCTACCTTAACTAAAAAATTATTTTTAACTGGTTTTAATAATATAAGTACTTAAGGATTTTATTTAGGTATACAGCTTAAAACAAAAATTTCTATTAAAACATATTATAGAATTTTTCATGTTAATTGTATTATTGTTTTGAATAAATTTTGTCTGTATTTTCTTTTTTAAATGTGTCAATTGAAGAGTAGTTAAAAATAGAGCTGTACCAGAAATTAAAAAAATGATGAGAATATTAAAAGTAAGTGTGAATTAAATATGCATAATAAAGATAAGGTGCATTTTCCTTTATTTAATGAAACTTTATTTTTAAACACACCCTATTAAATCGCATCAAATTCATAAAGTAAGGAAGCTGAATCTAAAGGTAAAAAAATGTTCATTTGACACTCGGAATGATCACTGAGAAACAAAATAACCAGAAGATTTTGTATATTAAAAATAACAAACAGAGAATAATATATATTCATTGAATTGTATCAAATATGTATTATATTATTAATCAAAAGATTCTTCATAAGATTTTCAAGGTATCAGTGTTACACTGTGTAGAGCAAATTATGCTTTGAACATAAGATATAGCTTTTATCAATAATGTTTAAATTGGAAATGATTTCAATTCTGAACATAGTGTACTGCAACTATTTGAGTATTTTAAAATGTTATACTACTTATATAATATCCAAAAACGTTTATTTTATCAACAGATATGCATTATATGCAATAGGAAATGAAATTTAAAAATTGCTTAAACTAAATAAAGCATTTTTTCCCCCTTAAATATATATGTATATATTTTCCCAACCGTGCAATAGGAATCTCTAAATGAATTATAAAAAACATGCAGCTACAAATCTTAAAATATTTTTCTATTTATTACTTTCTACTTAGTAGCATTGGTGCAGGTTTTCCGTCCACAGGACAAAATTCAGTCTTTTGATCCCATGGATGGAAGCGGGATCGAAAAATTCTTTGAGGGAAAAGAAAAAAATATTTAGATTTTTCAGAATTTGCATAAAATGTAAAGAATCTAGGTTTGAAATAACCTCACTTTATGACCATTTCAGTTAAGAATAGTGTAAATGTGCAATCTCCATAAAAAGAAATCACAAAAAAGACCATTTTCATTAAAGGATCGTCAGAAAAAAAAAAAATCCACAATTTTCGTCAAAAAATGTGGTGAAAAATTGAATTTTGTCAAATGATTGCGGAAAATATGTGATTTTTATTGAAGGATCACGAAAAAGACACCATTTCAATGAAAAAATTGCAAAAAAGACATTTCCATCAAAGGATTGCCAAAACAATGTGGTGTCGGTCAATGTATTGCGAAATTATTTCCATCAAAGGATTGCTGATAAAATGTGTTTTCATTAAATGATTGGAGAGAACTTTGTCAAAAAATAGTGGAAAAATTCAATTCTCGTAAAAAGAATCTTAAAATATGCAGATTTCATCAAAAAATCATAGAAAACCTCCTAAATTTCAGGGAAAGATTGTGAATAAAAAAGCAAATTTAGTCAAAATATATATATATATATTATATATCAGTCAAAAAATCTTGTAAAAGATGTAAATTTCAACAATCGATTGCAAAAAAGACGCAAGTTTTGATAACTCACAAAGAGGCACATTTTGTCAAAAGATTATAGGAAAAAAGCATATAGTTAGTGTCGGGTAGGTATCCATTCCCTTCCCTCAACTGTAACCTTTCAGAAAATTTCTGTGAATTTCACAAGAAAAAATTCTACTCTGAATTCTCCTTGATTTTATGTATCATAGCTGTCAACTTTATTGTTTTTAGCTTTACCCTGTCTAAATTAAACTTTTCAAATACTGTTGATATGAATGTTCCACATGCACTTATTATTATTTTAAAATTTTGTTTTAACATAATTGTATTTTACTGCATATAATTTTCAATGTGTTGAGCTGAGTTTTGTCTTAGTAATGCATCAAAGCAAAAGTGTATGTGTATGCATGCAGTGGGAGGGGAGGGATTCAAAATAATTACATTCTTAGCCAAATTTCAAAGTTGCATCCTTGCTTTGTAGTAAAAATAATTTCAATACCTAAATCGATCCCTCCTCTCCAAAATTATTTCTAGTTATATCAGAAGTTAATTTTCACATTACAAATTTCTCCTTTTTCTAAGAGTCTGCAAAATCAGATTTCGAATCAAAATTGTAAAATAATCTCTTGGAAATTATAATTATCAAATTTTAAAAACATAAACAATAAAATGTGCATTTCCTCTCAACACATAGTACTAAAAAATGCTTTTAAATAACAGCAGTTTGGTTTTTATTTTTCTTAATTTCTGTCAGATTTTTTGGGTTCCCAGAATGCATACTAATTGAAAAATTTTACATTATCAAGCCCATAAAACCTGAAATTTATTCCAAAATAGAAATTTTTATTTTTTTCTTTGCTCAAGCAGTAGAACCAGAAGTAAGACTAGATGGTAAAGTTTCTTAAATTTCATTATTTTGTTTATTATGTTTTTGCATACTTCAGTATAATTATCTTGTGTCTGCACTAGTATCAATTTTATATCTGAAAATTTTTATCCTTTCATTATCAAAACAGGTGGAAAGATTAATCTGATGTTTGGAGCAATTCCCATTTTATTGACTTGGATTATCGTCATCGTCATACATACAAAGTGTACCAAGATTGCAGATTTTGACGCATTAAATATATTGATGAATAAAGTGGCTAATTCTGACCCCAAAGAGCAGGCAATTTTTAGCAGCCTTCTGAACACTGGAGAAGACTTTGTTTGTAAAACATATTGTTATTGAATATTAATCATATATATCTTTTAATATATATAATTTGTACTTTCAATAAATGAAGAGTTTATTGCAAACCAACTGAATTGTGCTGCTTTTTATTGTAAATGTGACATTTTTTATTTCAGCTAATGATGGGCTGACATTGACAATTATTTTTTTTTTCTGTTACCATTATTTAAAAATAATTGTATATTAATATGGTTCAAAAATAAAAATCAAGAACATAAGCAAAATTTAGCAAATTACTTCACTGTGGCAGCCCTATTTTTTTTAAAAAAGTCTAATAGAGTAAGTATTTTAATTTGAACATTTATAATTCTTAAATTGAATTAATACATACATTATTTACAAATAAAAATGTTTTATGTTTCTATTGTGTCAAAACTATCGGTGCAATTAAGAATTTCAATTGGGCAAACTGGATTAAACCTTTTGCCAAATGTGGTTATTTTCAAAATGTTTAGCATATTAAAAAATTATTAAATGTCAGAAGTATGAAGAAAAAATTACTATGAAATACATATACTGGGTTTAACAACTTGGTAAAATTTGTAAGAAAATGTCTGAAACATCAATAGTGTGCTTAGAATTAGTTGCAAAAATTTTCTTCAAATTCAGAACTTGGTGAGATTTTTTATATGAAACATAACAATCTTGACACCTGAAATTCTCTTTTATTGGTGTAAAAAAATGCAAATGAGTTAGTATAGCTCATATAATAAAGTTTTTTTTTTTTTTTTTTTTTTTTTTTTTTTTTTTTTAAGAATTGTGCTAGAAAATTATTTTAAATCTTGAAAAATCAATAATTTGAAATAGTTTTTAAATAACTTAGTGCATTGTTAGCTTTATTTTATGGTTACAAGTTTTTAAATTTGAGAAAAAAAGAAATGAATTCTTGCCGCTGCCTATATGTGTTAGATTTATTCACAGACATGTTTTATAACATATACTGCTTGACCAGGTTCTAAAGATCTGTCTTGGCATACTGCCAAAATAATGGGCCTTTCTGAAGGTATGGAAGCATTAAGGGGAGACGAAATTTCTCTCTATTCCCTACAAAAGCAATACTAGGGGAAACTCCCTTTTCATTGCTCTGTCCTATTATCAAGAATAGACTCGCCTCACTCAAACCTGTTTCTCACATGACCGGTCTTTAATGCTGCCTTTTTTCCAAATTTACAAAATTTGTCTGCCTTTTTTAAAAGTAGTAAAATGCACCACTAGTTTTACCCCGAGATTTTTAATAAAATATTTCTGTATAAGTATTTCTAAATTTGTGTGCGAAATTTTTTTTTTCATTTCTTTATGAATAAGAACATGAAACTATTCCATTTTATTTTAATTCAATTGTATTTTTTATTTTTATATCATAAAATCATTTGAAATTAATGTTAGTTGATTTATCATACTTGAAAATTACATGTTTTCCTACTTTTTTTCCCTCCTTTTAAAAGCAATAACTTTTTTTTTTTTTTTTTTTTTGCAAAAGTGCCCTTTTCTGCTGCAGTGGTGCCTTTTTTAGTGAATAGCACCTGCCCTTTTTGTTTCTAGAGTGAACACTAACTTATAACATTGTTTTTAATTTGAAAAAAAAAATCTAATTTATTGCATAAATTTCAAAGAACTTAAGTAATTTTGCACCAAGTAAGATTTTTATTTGAAGCTAATATCTAAGTATATGCATTAGTGATTTCTTAGAAATAAGGTTTTTGACAGGAATTGTGAACTATAAGTATTGCCTAGTAAAAAGATTTTTCTTTTTCTGAATTAAAAGATAATTAAACAAGATACATATTTAAATCAAATTATTTGTGAAATATATTTATTACAAACATTTGTATATAAGCAACCAATAAAGAAATTATTATAAATAACTAAGTGTTACGAAATTTACAAGGGCAGAGTAGTGGTAATCGGTTATATATAAAAAAAAAAAAAAAAAAAAAAAAAAAAAAAAATGCAGTTACATTGAGAAGGCTACTTAGAGCAGTCAAAAAGAATATGGAATATAGTAAGCGAAATATTTCTTTAATATTTTATTCTACAAACCTAATTTAGTTTAAATATAATTAACATTAAAATATTTGTATACTAAATATAGATGCACTTATTATAGATTTAAATCTTTATATTGAAAATTTAACAGTGGGGGGGGGGGGGAAATCATAGAAGTTATATTAAAGGGTGCCTCTATATTTCATGAAAAAAAAAAAGTTGATATTATTTATCAAATTTTGTAGCATAAAATATGAAAGGCATACAGAAATTCTTGCAGAGTGTTTGGCTTAATAATTATTAGATATTTCTTATTCTTTCAAATTTCCCAAACTGGTATTAGCTTGCCTCTTTAAAATTCTAGTGTAAATTATGAGAAAAGTATCTGTAACATTACTACAGTTTCTTAGAAGCATTACAGATGTTTTCTTATAAATGCTCTAATATGAACATAAAAAGTTTTTGTAATTCTATTAAAGGTTTTTTAATAAACATACTAAAAAAAGACCTGTAACGGCTGCTAACAATTTCTTAGTTAAGATACAAAAGAAGTATCTAATAATACTAACCATTTCTTAATAAACATCTGTAGTACTACTAGAAAATCTCTAGGCAACTGGGATTCCATAAACTTTTCTAGTAACCAATACAGTTTCTTCTTAAGTAAAACTACTGCATTAAACTTAGTAAACAGCACACAGACTTCCTTAGTGAACATACTAATAAATGGTTAGTAGTATTACTCACCATATACTAAATAAATACCTGTAATGGCTACTAAGAATTTCTTAGTAACGATACAAGAGAAGTATCTGTAAAACTACTAGCCATTTATTGGTAAACATACTTAAAAAGGATCTGTAACGGCTACTAAGAATTTTTTAGTGAAGATACAAGAGAAATATCTGTAATACTACTAACCATTTCTTAGTGAAGGTACAAGAGAAGTATTTGTAATACTACTAATCGTTTCTTAGTATTCCAACTAAAAAAGCACCTGTAATGTCTACTAATGATTTCTTAGTACGCTCACTAAGGAAGTCTGTGTGCTGTTTACTAAGATTAATACAGTAGTGTTACTTAAGAAGAAACTGTATTGGTTACTAGAAAAGTTTATGGAATCCCAGTTGCCTAGAGTTTTTCTAGTAGTACTACAGATTTTTTTTTACAGTGTAATAATACACAGATTTTCATCAAATTTTAGATTCAGTTACATTTGAAATAAGTTATAGCACATTAGATTTTGGTGTAAATTATTTAACCGGTGACGCTGTTATGTTTCTTTTTCCTGAAGTATTTACGTGTATGAGATAGAAGAAAGATTTGGGATGGCCATATCCGATTAGTTTTACTTATTAATAAACTTAAGCATTCATGGCACAAAGAATTGCACTAATTCCGCCAAGATCCCTTTTAAAAATGGAAATTCGTGCAAATTCGAATGTATACTTTTGTGAAGGCAAAAGAGTTCTCGTCATTGGTATCGTTTGGTAAGATTTACTTTTAAATATATAAATTATTTCAACATTCATTTTAGGTATGTTTAAAATAATCATCACGGGCGTACTACGCGGATCTTTTGTTTAACAATGTTAAATCTGAACAGACCAGAGTATGCTAATAATATGCTCCGTGTACGCTTTTGAAGTCACCGTTGTCACTGTTTGCTGGTACGGAAAAGTTATGATGCTGAATTTGAAAATGAGACTCAGAATCGTATTTTCATCATTCTGTACCTTGAATTCACCCAAATGAGAACTATTTAACTAGAGCAATTAAATTCTTGAGAGATTCTTTGTAAGGAGAGCTAAATATCGAATTAGCTGAAGCAAATATTTTTCAGCAGATGATAAGTAATATAGACACCTATTTCGTTTTTATTTTAATCTAAAAGACCCATTTTTAATGCAACGTTATCTCAAAAAAATCTTCACCACTCAACTATATAAGAAAGATCTTATACAGCAGTTACGGAATTTAAAAGACGAGACATCTAGTCAAAGATTCAGAATTTAAGAATAGAGGTAAAATACAGGCATATGGGAAAGAAAAAACACTAACCCAGCGAAATTTATCAAGGAATTTCGACTTCACTTAATTCACTACCAAGTATTAATTGCTAACTTACTCATATGGCGTGTGATATTTGATATTTGTTCTAGACATATTCGCTGGTATGCATCTATTAATTTTGAGAATTTCTATGGATCAGTTACTTTTATTACTAGCAAAACCCATATTACAACGCTTTTTGTTTGTTGAAATTGTAGCATAAAAAATGAAATTTTTATAGATTGTTTCACGATATCTATGCAACTTTCAGAAAATATCTATGTACTTCTCGTCTGCTGTCATGAATTTAACGAAATTTTTCTAGAAATTTATCAATAAATGAACAAAATAAGAAAAATAATTAATGACAAAATACGTGTTATGGACTATAGATATTTTAACTTGATAGTACTAATGTCTTTTGAATGCAAAAATGTTTTGATAGAAGTCTTGCACTTGAACAATGGTCTTTTACAGAATAGTGAGACCTGGGACTCCATAATCACTAGTAGAAGTCTTGATATATTCTGTCTCAAAAGTTTAAGCACTCTGCAAATCCGGTTTAAAATAGTTCAAGAAGAAAATATTTTATGCTAATTTACAATATATACTCGACATTTAATCAAAATAAAATAAAATAAGCCACTTTGGTTTATTAAAAAAAATTATTTATTTTTTATTTTTCTTGAAGTAATGCTGTCTAAAAAGTTTAAGCACTTTATGCAAATTTTAGGTTAGAAACACGGTATTGACAGTGTGTAATGAATTTTTACGACATCGTATATCACATTTATAAAAGTATAAATGTTGGAGAAATTATTTCCTCTCGTTTTAAAAATTGCAAAGGGTAAAGAATTCCAAAAATGTGAGATTTTGAAAGTTTTTAAATTGAAATCACAAAACGAAATTGTTTCTGAAGTTGCAAAAATTTTAAATCGATCAATGCAAGGTATATATCAAGTACTCTCTAGAAATAATAATTTTAAGCGGAAACCACAATGTGGACGACCTTGTATGACGACTGTTCAGACTGATTCGAAAATACGGAGATTTGTATCTAGACAAAATATGTCCATGCTACAAATTAAAAATAATCTCAGTGTACAGGCGTTCAAAAACACCGTACTTAGCCGTATTAAAACATGTGATTATATCATTCCAAAAAAAGGTTCGCAAACCATCTCTCAAATTACATCATAAACAGGCAAGAATGATTTGGCTAAAAAACACATGTCCTATGCGGACAAATGGTTTACTATTTTATTCAGCGATGAGATAAAGTGGAATTCAGATGGCCCTGATGGTTGTAACGCGTATTGGCATGATTTTTGAAAGGAACCAAGGGCATTTTTCAGCACGCAGCAATGCGGCAAATCTGTTATGGTTTGGGTGGCATTTGGATTCAATGGACAAACCTCTCAGGCTTTTCTAAAATGAAAACTATATTTAAAAAATTCTCTTGAATGGACTTTTCAACAAGACAATGCCTCAATCCACGTATCACATTCTACAAAAATTTGTTTTCTCAGAAAATTTTTAAAGTTCTTCAGTGACCAACTTAAGTCCAGACTTAAACCCGATTGAAAATATCTGGAGTATTTTAACTCATCAGTTTTACGGCAATGAAAAGCAGTATGAAAAGCAGTAGGCTATTGAAGAACTCCAATTGGACATTGAGAAAGAATGGTACCCTTTGCTACCAGAAACCATACAAAAACTAATAAATTCGATGGACGCACGTTTATTTGAACTAATCCGAAATCACGGAAAATAATTTGTAAATAAAAGGTTTGTAAAAATTATAAATCTGGTTGTTTTTTACATTGTGCATAAACTTTTGAAACAATTTTCTTTTAAACATTTTTTTAAATATATTTTTTATAATTACGTAATTTATTTTTTTCTACGTTTATTATCATTTATTGAAATAAAATGCAAATAATAGATTTCTAAGTTCAACGATCGTTTTTCCGAAATACAAGAATGAATTACTTTCAACGCCTTGGTGCGCTTACGTCAAAATAGAATACTTTTATAGAAAGAGTTAAGTTTACATATTTTAACACTTAGTTACAGCTTTTAAAAGTAAAATATCAAATTAGCTGTTTTTTTTAAATATCTAAATCTATTAACAGTGAATGAATAACAGAATACCTATACATATATATAAAATAGTTTGTCCTGACTGATTGATAATCAACGCACAGCCCAAACTACTAAACGTGGAAACATGAAAATTGGGGAAAATATACTTCTTATGATGTAAGCGTGCACTAAGGCAGGATTTTTGAAAATCCCCTCTAAGGGGGGTAAACCGGGATCTTCCATGAAATTCCAGAAAGTAAATCTACTAAAGAAATGATTAAACACATATTTCAGCAAAGTTAAAAATTGACCTCTGAGGGGGTTAAAAGAGGAGTCGAACGATTTCGAAAATTTCGCACATTTCAGCAGTCCTTTTAAGTAGAAGTGTGAAATGCCACAAAATAAATCTATTAATGATAATTAAAGACGTTTTACAGCGATTTTAAAATTTCCAAGCCCGAGAGGGGGGAGCAGTCAATGAATTTTTTTGAATTCATAGCGTTTTATCATTTTATATCTGATTTATTTACGGGGCCCTTTAATAAATATTATCTATTATATATAAAAATTTCAGAGATAGGGGAAGGTTCTATTATATCTTTGGAAAGCTCTCTTACCATTATTTAAATTATATACCTTCAGCCCCTTCCTCCTCCAATTTGTCCCTACCAGCGGCACGTTTCTAATTTTAGCCTACACCCCTCATGTGATATATTGGTAGAAAGCCCAGTGATCACTTATTAATGTTATGCACTTTCCGTGCCCATCACCCCAATTCGCAAATCTCGGGAGGTGCAGTTGTCGTATTCCATCAGGAGATTTTCTAATAATCAGAAAAATATTGAACTGATCACAATAATGTAGAAAAATCAATAAAAAATCTCATTTAGTTCCTGTTTTTAGTTCCCATTTAGATCCTGCATACTCAACTACCATCCCTAAACTTTTTGCAACAGGCAATACCGCCACATGATTTTTGGTCTATTGTAGTCCCCTTTTAGCCTTTCTTCGGTGTGTTGTTCTTTAATTCGATCCCTTTTTATTTACTATGTATTTTCTAAATTCCTTTATAAGCATGTAAAAACAAATAATTTAATGATCGAGTAGCACATATTGATTGTAGATGCTTTGAAATAATCGATGGATGCATCGATTGTTTTTTATGATGATTTTTTTTTGATTGGTAAATTTTCGAAAATCGCTCCTTACTAGCCATATCCTAGTAGCAGTTTTAGGTAGAAAAGTGAAATTTGAGATTAAAAAAACCTATTAAAAATATTAAACATTTACTCCAGCTATTTTAAAAATTCTTCGCGTCCAAAAGGATAAACAAGAGGTACGAAAATTTAATATAATAAACCTAATATATACCTCAACAGCAGTTTTAGAGAGAAACATGAATTTGAGGTTACTTTAAATACTAAAATAAACTTAAAAATGTTATCTGTTTTAGAAAGTCCCACCTCAGTGGATTTGATGGAATGGCCGCACGTTTAGGATATCACCATCTGCTGCAGAGCAGCTTAGGATATCAATCATGCTGCAGAGATCACCATATCTCTGCAGCAGGTTTATGTAGAAGTGCCAGAAATTCAAGATAACCACCTATTAAAAATAGTTAAACGTAAATACTTCAGTTATTTTAGAACTATTTTGTCTATTATGTCGTCACAGGATAATATAATAGTATACGAATAAGACAACAAGTATGGATTTTGATTAGATGTTAAGATTTTGTATATATATATATATATATATATATATATAAACTAGATATATTTCGTTTGTTACAAGATTCCTTAAGAAAAACCTACCAGCGTAGCGGCGAAAACTGCTAGTAGGATATATATCTGTAGTTGTGATTAAATAATTTTTACTTGATGTTAAAATTATTATTCATTTTTTTTTCAATAATTTGCTTGTTATTATACAGCTAGAAGATAACCCGTCAAAATGACGTGTTTCCATTTTTAAAATGATCATAAAACATTTCAGCAACTTTGGTCAATCATAGCCACTTTAGGCTTAAACAATTTTGAAAAATACAAAGATTGAACATGAGGGAAAAATCTAAAAAAATTCGATATAAATCTGCATTTCAAATTATAACAAAACTATCTGGTGGATGGGGAAGGATTGTAATGAACAAATGGTAAATGCATAAATTTTAAAAGAATAAAGTAAGGTAAAATATCAATTATAAAAGAATACATTGTGAAACTACAGCCAAAAAATATTTTAAAATTACTGAGAGAAAATAATAAAAATAATCAAAATGTATAAAATTTTTTCCCATTTTGGTCATTTCCAGACAAATATGAGAGGGTAGCCAAATTATTAATTGAATGGGTAAAATAATGGCATAGAATATGCAGCTAATGAATTTCACTCACAAAATTACAGTAATTATTTCACAAAAAGCATGCAAATTAACATGCATTAATAATGCAAAATATGCACTAATAATGCTATTTTAAAACATTTGTGAATTAACTATTTTATACCATTAGCTAATACTTAAAAGAAAATACTTTACAAGATCGAAAACAAATGTCAACAATAAAGAGTGAACAATCGTGATTCGTTATGTGACAATGAAGTCATTCACGGCTGTAAAAAATAAATAAATAAATAAATAAAAATAAAATAAATAAATAAAGCAACACGAATGTAAAAATTCTAACAATATTGTATTTAAAACGCACCTTGGCTTTTCTCAAATAAAAAGTTTTAATTAAACATTGTTAAAAATTTGACTGTTTTGCTGCATCGTCATTACAATGCTTTTATAGAAAATGATTACTTTACCGTATTACACTGTTAAAAATTTGACCCATTTGTTGCAGCGTCACTCCACAGCTTTAGTAGAATATTTCTTTTATGACCAATGAGAATGCTCCATATCACAGTAAAGTAACCGCTTTATATAAAGCAGTGGAGTGATGCTGCAGCAAATGGGTCAAAGTTTTAACAGTTGCTGCAGCATCACTCCAATGCTTTTATAGAAAACGGTTACTTTGTGTGTGTTACTTACAGTGTATTCTATAATAGCTGGGGAGTGGTGATGCACTAAAAGGGTAAAATGTTTAACAGTGTGCTGCTAAAAATTTGACCCATTTACTGCAGCGTCACTCCACAGCTATTATAGAATGTCTCTTTTATGACCAATGAGAATGCTCCATAACACAGCAAAGTAATGGTTTTCTATAAAAGCGGTGGAGTGATGTTGCAGCAAATGAGTCAAATTTTTAAGAGTGTGAATATTGTGTTTGAAATAGGGAAAAGATTTCAAAGCACAGTAAATTGTAGTGACGTCATTTACAGCTAAAACTGTAAATATGACAAATGAGAACGCTCCATTACGACTCTGGAACGTTTGCATTGGACAAAAAATCGATAGCCTTTAAAATCGGAGATAACTTTTCACAATGGAATTTGTCATTGGTCACAATAAGTGTTTTTTCTCGTGGATGGGTTGATCCCGGAATCGTTATACACGGAGGGATTTTATATATGAGGAGGCGAAATGACAGTCAAGTGTGATCCAGCGACCTCATTGGTCGTGTGGTATAGGTGAAAATCACGAACGTGTTTCAACATTTGAAAAAGAGTGAGGGGTAAAGTAGTTTTGAATCAATTGTTACCGTCTGTTCTTATTTACGATAAACCAGCGAACTTAACTTAATTAAGATATTTTGATGACATTATATAAAATGAGAGTGAAAAATAGATTATAAATGAAAACAGATAAAATTTACATCAAAGTTGACGCTACGTTTTTTTTTTTTTTTTTTTTTTCGAAAAAAGGAGTAAGGCGATTTTTCCCCTACCGCTAAGAGATTGATCTCTGAAAAGGACGCGACTCAATGACCAATCAAGTGTTTGGATTTCACCGGACTGTGATTTTGGCCCTCCATTTTAAAATTTCGCTATGAGAAGCCCAGAAGCCAAGGGGTATAAGTGACAAAATTGAAAAAAATGAATTAAATGCACAGACAATCTGGAAATAAGTTTATTTATTTGTAGGTAAGAAGCTATAAGTGATTTTTTAGTTATATACCACGTTTCAGGGGTCAGTAATTTAACCTCTTTCCCAAAACCGTGAAACGCGTGGAGGCCAAATGGTGTAAGTACAATTATATTAATTAACCTCTACAGCAGAAGCGCGACCAACGACATACAAGACCATTTCCTTTTTATACATTAAATAAATGCATTTTAACTGTTAATATGTAAGAAAATCATGCGTTAAGCGTAGATTATGAAGCACTTTCCAACTCTCTGAAATCTTTAAAAATCTTTGCTATTTAGGGTAATAGAGTGTTACTGTCCATGTCAAATATGTATTAAAATAATTTTAAACAACCCTATGTTTTATCTGTCGGTTGATATATACTGCATAATGGGGAAATTTAGTTTAGCAAGAAAACGCATAACAGTTTGAAATTTCTCTTTTAGCAGTTTATACTAATAGATGGAAACACACTTGTATACTTTTGTTTATCCTGTACTTTACCTTGAACCCTTATTATACGTCAGTATTTAGCTAAAATTTAGTTCAAATTAAAACACTCTTAAGACTACTGAAATCACATTTTCAGAAATTATCACCCATAGATAATCATGCATAAAATTTTGTGCGTGACCCTGTATGTCATTTTATCTATATTTTACAAGTATTTCTTAGTAAACTGAATGCAGTTGAGCATAGAAATATATGACTTATTTAAAAGCAATCTTTAAGTAAATTACGCTCATATTCAGTAGCCTTTACGAAATCTTTTGTATAGTCCTGTATATGAACTATAGCATATATATTAATACATATAAATTTAGTGAAATTTAAAAGCGCAAATCATAATTAAAAAGGTATTTCATCCATCTATCAATCATAATCGATAATATACAGTACTTCGGATAAAATATACTATTTGAAATAATTTTTGTGTCCCTGTAAATACTGAGTACTTCGTATTATGTGCAAAATAACTTATATTAAGCCTCAGCGATGTATATCAGTTTTATTATACATGAAAATTGTAATTAGAGATGGGACGAATATTCGGCCACTATTCGGTATTCGGCCTATTCGGCCCTTTTGCCGAATATTCGGTTGGCCGAATATTGAAAGCTTGTTGACCGAATACTTCGGCCGAATACCTGTAGCCGAATATTTAGAGATATCTTGCCGAATATTGCTAAAATCTCACCGAATAGTGAAAGATATCTTGCCAAATAAATTTCGGATTTAAAGAATTTCATTCTTGCAATTTTTTTTCCCTCTAATCCCAATTGGCTACTTCATTTATGAAGTCATTCTCACTCTTACTTACAAAATATAGAGTTATTCAGATACTAAAAAATATACTGCCTTTCTGTATTTCCTATAAAAGTTAGTGATATTCTAGAAAATGCTGCCCAAGTTGGAGATTTAATTGTACGGGAAATGTCATCATTAGAGAATGATATATTGCAATTCAAAATATAAAAATACTGCCTTATTCTAAAATGCTCAAATATTTATTAATGTCTGCAAATTCCATGCACATATAAAAAAGGCTCTTACGAAATTCATAACTTATTTTGTATAAAGTAAGAAATGAAAAAATTTATTCACTAGGTGTGTTAATGAAGATTCATTTTCAAAATTAAATACAATATATCACCATTCCAAATACAACGGTACATCTGAAAGCAGAACTGGTGTCAAACTCGATACACATTAGAAGACACAACTTGCTTTATGAAGATGGTTTTATAAATATTGTAATATAAATTCTAAATACTCAACAAAATAATTTTTTCATTCTGTAGTTTTCACTTTTAAATAATTATTTGCATAATTACTGACTTAAATATGTAACATTATTATGTATATATTTTTAATTTAATCTTCCTTCCTTCATGTTGTTATCAATTTCTGTTTATCCTTTTAATGCTTGTTGTATAAGTGGAATATTGAAGTTGAATATTGTATGTGCCGATTCAAATGTCAAAGATATTGTTAACATATGCATTCTACTTTAAACATAACCTTGGCTTTAACGTAATTTGTAATTTAAAGTTTTGCATCTGATTTCAGAACAGTCTCATTCTTACAAATTTGCTTACCATTAGGGACACAAACTCTAAATGATCAAATTTACTTCATTAAAGGTTATTTCAGAAAATATGTCCTTGTGAGTTCTGAGAGAGAGAGAGATTAAGAATATTATTGATTTTGGATACAAGAAGTATCAATTGATAGTAAAAGTTGAGTACATTCTTCATATTTTAATGGAAATATTTTCCCATCTTGACTTACTGAAAATCAATTTGATGTACATTAGAATAAAGGATATAATGCAATTTTATAATTTTTTTGTGTTAAAATAAGTTTTTCAACTTTAAAAATACATTTAAAAGCACATTTAAGAGTAATAATTATTAATGAATTCCTATTTTTTAAATTATATATCAAAATTTATTTTCTTTATTGTAAAAAAAAATTTCACTATTCGGCCGGCCGAATATTCGGTATTCGGCCTAAAATTTGGCCGAATATTCGGTATTCGGCTATTCGGCCAAATCACTATTCGTCCCATCCCTAATTGTAATATAATTAAAATATTTTGCTAAAAATTCCCTCTTAATCATTAGGAATGCAAATCTTTTGTGTAGCCCTGTAAATAAAAAATATCTATTCTTTTCACCCCATATTTTACAGAATGTTTATTTTAATGCAATTCGTAAATGCATATAAACTTTAATATGTGACAAGGTGTAAAATCTTTAAAATTCATTTGAAATAATTTTTTCCATAACCTTAATGTAACGGAAAACTTTTGATTGTCCCTGTAAATAAAGTAATCGTGTTAGAAACTTCATTTGGAATAGATTCGTGTTGAGGTAAACGTGAATAATTCCCAAAATTTTCAAGGCAATCCGAATATATGTACGAGAGTTAGGATGCGGACAGATGAACAGACAAACTAAAATCATATCCACTTTTCAACTTTGTTGGAAGGTGTTACAAAATATAAAATTTTAATGTTTCAAAATTTATAAGAAAATTTTAAAACTTATATTCGAACAAAACATTTTCCTTTCATTCATTCATATCAACATCGTTCATTATTTTTTTTTTTTCGTAAATTCCTTTTTTAATTCACAATTTTTCCTTTTTTAGAATTTATATTAAAACAAAATTTTGTCCTTTCATTTATTTGTATCAACATTGTTCTTAATTTTTTCATAAATATAATTTTTTATTTCATAATTTTTCATTTCTTGTGCTCATTCGGCACTTGTACCCTTAGCTTCCAAGCACTTTTCATTACTGCTTGGAAGCCAAGGGGTACAAGTTCCGAACGATGATAAACATTGTTTAGTTATAAATAAAAAGAAAAATTGTATTCCACTTTTTTTAAACAGTTATTGGAAGAAGCGTTTAAAGATCACTAAAAAATAAGCAAAAGTTTCATATCTCAATTCATTCAATTACAATTGATGTTTAACTTTGAACTCAATTTACTCGGAATCTAAATTTTGTCACTTGTACCCCTTGGCTTCTGGGCTCCTCATATATAAGTGCTGAGGCATAATTATAGCTGTCATCTGCTATAAATTTTTGTCGCCTAAATTTTCGTACAAAAATTTTTGCCTTCTTTAATCGCAAAGAGGAAAATTTCCGCAATAAAATTATTCTGAATTAGAAATGTCAAAACCTTATAATATTTGGAAGCTGTACTCAAAGGCCAGGAGAACCATCATTTGACATATAAATGATAATAATGTAAAATGAATATATGCTTAAGAGCTTGCTCTTTGTAGTATGTGGAGACGGAAATAGAATGTACTGGAGTGCTGGGTTATTGCATGACTGAACTATAAGATTAATGAATTTGCAGCCGTTGTGTAGTATGAAAATTACTTTGTGTAAACAACATAGTTCCATATCGTTCCGTCTTATTCTAATTCAAACAACATGCTTAGAAACAGAAAATATATTCCATAAAATGCGTCTACACTATAAAAAAAATCCTTTAAATTTACCGAAAATTTATGGAACGATGCAATGTTACCAGTAGTTTTACCAGTAAAATTTGCAGTAAAATTAGATGTAATAAATAAATTTACCGCAATTAATTTACTGCAATTTTTACGGCAAAAACTGCTGGCAACATTGCTGCCAGCAGTTTTTGCCGTATATTTAACGGATTTTTTTACAGTGTAGTTTTTACGTGATAATTATGTAATTTCACTTATTAGACAAAATTTCTGGCTCCAAATACAATTATTATTCTTTCAAAATGAATGATTCATCGATATTCAACAGCTCAACCGATGAGAAGAAAAAGAGTTGGAACATCCGTCATTCTAGCTCATTCGTCACATACACACGCACACTTCCTACATAAAATCGTTAATAATTGTTTAAAAATTCTATAAAGAGTACTATATTTCTTACGTAAGTTTCAGACTTTCATATTACTTATGCGTTTTCGCAAAAAAGTACTGGTCATGACTTATGCTCATAAATTACTTGTAATTGGTGATAAATAAACAATCGCAGCTATTAAAATCCCGTTCGGAAATGTGTGAGAAAGTTATTTTAAAGTCAAACATATACAAGTGATAACCAATTTTTAACATTGCCCAACTTAACAAAGACGGCCATCAATATACAGGACTACCGTGACTTATACGAGAACCGGAAATCGTCGGAACACGCTATTAATTGTATTTGGAAGGTCGTTTATTTGGGCATGCCTAATGAAAACGACAAAATTCAAAAAAGAAGTGGTTGACTTTGAAACACGCATTAAAATGTAGCAGGTAAATTTTTTTTTGTTGGAATCGGTATGGAGCAGAGAATAAACAATACATTCTGCTTCAAATTGGGCAAAACCGCTACAAAAACCAACAGAATATTAAAACAAGTATACGGAGACGAAGAATTATTCCGTTCACGCACTTTTGAATGGTTTAGCCGGGTTATTTTTTTTTAATTATTATTTTGGCTGCCTACGAAAGTGATGAAGATGAGAACACGCTGGACGGCCACATTCTGTGCACACTAGAAACAATTGGGAAAACTCACCAGTTTTAGAGATGGGAAATATAGCTATTTTTGGTTACGGGGCCCAACTGTACTGAAACTCCCCGATCGAAAGATCTAATGTTACCCATTCTTAATGAGTAATCAAGCTTCGAGTTTTTCCTATTATAATTATTAAAATACCGTTTTTTCCCGAAAGTAGAAATTTGATGCCAATAATGAGCGTTTCAAACATTTCTTTTTAATACTTTGCGGGTAGTGCGCTCCAAATTTAACAGGTACATTCCATTGACGGAATGTTCGTCTGTTACGTAATAACGAACTATTTTAACTAATAAAAGAACAAATCGCTCTGTGTGTGTGTGTATGTGTGCGTGATGGCTAGCGAAAACTACCGCACGTTACACAAAATTTCGTTTGAAGATTGCCCAAGGCCTTTGCTAATGCATCTGAACCTCAGAATTTTAAAATTCTAATACTTTGATGAGAAATTATATAAAATCATCAAATTAGAAGAATTGAAAAGTATTTAGAAACTTTTGCTGCATCGTCACTCCACTCCTTTTATAGAATATAACGTAGAACTCGACGAATTTCGACGAAAGAAAATGTTTAAGAAGGAACTGTTTCATTGATTTATAACCTACAAAATTAGAATAAAAAAGCACCTTATATTGTTAAATCTAACTCTTAAACAAATGATATTAAAATTAAAATTAACAAAATACTCTTTCTATAAAACGCAGCTGTAGAAATTGCTAATATTAAAGTTTAATCGATCATTTAAGCAGTAAAAAATAATAAAGACCTGTTATTATTATAAAGTTATCAATTAAGGCTCTTATGATAGTAATCTAAAATAAAAAAAAGCAAAATTTATTCCACTTTGACTCAATCATAGAATTTTTTCCCCCGTGAAATCTAAACGCGAAATGATATTCACCGTATCCAAATTTACATATGCACCTTTCACAAATGTGTTCACCTATATAAAAAATTTGTATTTTATTTTGAACATTTTGATTCAAATTTCGATTAGCTGAAAAAAATTCTAAACTGTATCGGGTTTTCAATTCATCGGATTTTATAGCGGACGAAATTCCTGACACAGCACATAATCAAATTTTAATTTTTTCACTTTTAGTGAGAAAATGGCAATGAAATCAGGGCGTTATTTTCTGGACACCCTGTATATATATATACTTTAAAGGAACATCAAACTTTGCTATAGCTCAATTATATCCGAAAGTGAAAGAATATATTGAGTAAGAAATAATTGAAAGAACACACTTTGTTAAACTCCCCATTAAATAAAATAAAAAACAATACAGCAATAATTTTTTAATTAATGAAAAATTATTAATTAAAATATTTTTACATACTTTTAAGTTAATGATACATTTAAATTATTTCCCCTTTTAATGTTAAGGGCCATTATTTTGAAAATGAAAGTGCGATAGTTGTATTTTTTGATTTGCTTGATTTCTTTTTTATGTTGAAATAGATCATATTTAATGAATAAAGTGCAATTTTGAAACCCTGAAAAAAATTCTTTCCTATACAAAATGTCAAATTTCAAGGTTCTGAATACCATATTTCATGAAAAGTGAAATGCTAGTATGTTTGGAGTGCTATATCTCTGGCAAGCAACAACATCCCAAAATTCTTTTGGAATAAACTGTTAGTATAACATTACCTGCTTATGAAAATTTATTTGTTCCCAAGGGACATTGTTTTTTACATTTTATGTTCCCACAAAATACAATAAAAATAACGTTTTTGTCCATTTTCCGCACTTAATATCTTGTTTAAGAATAGAACCCCCAAACTTTTTCTTCTAGAATGTGAAAGTGTACTACTAGGATAAGTTAAATAACACACTACTCTACCGTGATATTGTTTCTGTAAGCAGATATAAATAAATATTCAAAATTTTCAAAATTTGCAACATTTTAAATACGTCTATCTTAAAAAAGTGCCACATTTGAATGAATCAAAATATATCGTGCAGCAATCGAATATATGTGCAAAAACATGGAAAAGAAAAAGAAGAGGGTCTCTTGATATTTTTAGAAAGGAAAATGGCAAAATTTTCAAACAATTTCGATGACCACACTTCTTTTCTATCCGAAAATGAAAATCGTATTTCTCTTTCCTCTTTCTATGTTTCTTCCCTATTAGAAAGTGAAAATTTCTATTTTCATTCCCCTTCAGAAAGAGAAAAGGGAGTTTGCATTTTCAGGTAAGGGGAAAAATGTGATAATTGAGATTGCTTTTTTTAAACTTTTGTCATTCCCCCCACACACACTAAATATATCACGATATTTCACTTCTATTTGTATCTATGCTTTTGTACTTATATTCACCTACTGCATGACATGTTTCGTTTTATTCAACTGCGAAGCTTTTTTGAGTTAAGAGTAGGGGAACTGGGGCACATTCATACAGCTTTTCTCTAAGAATTTTTTTTTGGTGTGCAGAAAGAAGAAATTTCAAGTTATTTTTCCATCTGGTGTCAGCAAAACTTGTTTAGTGTGTTATAAAAATGTACAATCGTTGTTTTATATATTATTTTTGTATGTAATTTTAAAAAAATCGAACAAAGTCATTTGTATCAATGTGCCCCATCACCGGGCCAGATTGATACACCTCATGGGACAGTTTGATACGACTGGGAAAATGGAAACAAAATAACACCAATGCTTATTTTTCATAGAAAAATAGTTAGCAAACTATATTATATTTATTAATAGAAATTGAAATCGCTCATAATTTATTTGTAATCAATATTAAAGCAATCGAAATGTATAATGACCTAATGTTCTGGCTGTTCCTTGTCTGATTGTTGGATGTGCTCACTTTGTCATATCTTGCACTTGAACCCCAGCATTATCTTCTTTCTTAGGAAAGGTGAAAAAATTATCAGGCTTTTTGTTTATAAATCAGTTTATAAATAGAAAATAAACGATAATTACATTAAAAATTCTGTTCATAATATAATTATCCTGCTGTGTTCTACAGCTTATTTCTCTTACTTAACATTTCTCATGTCGAAAGTACTTTTTTCTCTGGAGAATCAATATAGATTTGATATTTTCCAGGCTGCCGTGCTTTTCTTTTGTTAATTCTACTAGCACTAGATGTTGGATAAGTTCGTACGTCTTCTGTTTGCGAAAAGACTATAAAATGATCTAATATAAAGAAATTAGATCTATTTCACTTCAATAAAAACTAATATTAGAATTTTTTGGCAAAAATGGTTGGATTAAGTAGTGTGTGGTAAAACATAGTAAAAGGTAATTAAAAAAATGAAATATAAAAGGATTTAGGTTGTATCAATGTGCCCCAACATACACTGTATCAATGTGCCCCATGCAGTCATTTTGAAAAAAATGAGTCTCAAATCCAACACTTCATATAATTAATCTAACAATAAAGAAAGACGAACTGATAAAGAGTAGCTTTACTTGCCAGGGAGAGTATTCTTTTCGGTTGAAAATACTGGAACAGTTGTATAATACCATTTCAGTTGTAGAACTCAAATTTACTTTTGACCTATAAAAACAAATAATCACCCGTCCCATTTCATCAAACTACTGAATCATTCCAAGTAGTTGAGTGCACTAGTATCACCTTTTGGAGCTGTTGTGAAACTTCATGTAATAACCCGGTGTGCAGTATCAATGGGGGTGTATCAATGTGCCCCAGTTCCCTCCTACTTAAAATGTTGCAGATTTGAAAATTTCGAATATTTAACAGATATCTGCTAACAGAAACAATATCTCGGTGCAGTACTATATTATTTAGCTTGTGCAGGTAGTGCATTTTCATATTCTGTAAGAAAACGTTTGGACTACTATTGCTTAAATAAAATATTAAGTGCAGAAATAACCAAAAACGTCATTTTGGTTGTACTTTGGCGCAACATAACAATGTAAAGTAACAATTCCCAATGGAAATAAATAAGTTTTAATAAGTATGTAGTGTTATACTAATAGTCTTTTGAAATAAACAAAAAAAAAAAATCATATATTTAGCACACGGAAACTTTCACAATTGATATATAATAGTAAAAATATAAATTACATTTTCGGAAGCAATTTATAGAAATACACAAAAAAATTATTTTCATTAAAATTTTCTAAAATTATTGAGAGATTGTAGCGAACACATAATCTGAAATACTGCGATATTCCTTTTAAAATATTTTATGCGAGTGTTTCCCAAAAATATATCTTTGTTAGAAAGCTCTGTGATGTGCAACAAGTTTTCCAATATTTATATTTTATAAAAGGATTAAATTTGTACACTTTTATTTGTTTACCTTAAACCTATGGTGCATTTTAGTATAATTATCATCATATGAAACTTTAAAAGATTGATGTGACTCCCAATATTATTGTTAGCATTTATAAGACTGTAAATTATGATGTAGTCAAGGATCGTTTTTGGCGGTCGTTTCAAGCATATAAAATTATTCAATTTTGAGTGTTTTTAGCGTTTTATTTTAGATATATTTATTCAATTCATTAGTCGGAAACTACAAAATAAATTACACAAAAAAGCAGACGATATCATTTTGATATAAAGTTCTTTGTAGTCTCCGGATATTACCTTAAAATAAGAGTTATATCTACCTTAATGTCTTGAATCATTTTAGCTGTGTTTGCCAAAGATAATAGAGGTTTTCATTCTTGAATTTTTCTTTATCCCTTCTGTTTATTTGAAGCAAAGCTTTGGACATAATCAGGATATCATATTTTCCCTATTTTAGTTCCTAAAATCGATATAATGAAGTAGCTTTAACCAAAACCTGAAACTCTGTCTCGAAGGCAATGCCAAGGATTCGTTTATCTTTCCTTATTGATCTTGAGGATCAAGGGAAAAGAGATATCTTTCTTTTAGTAAGGCAAAAACATACATGCATGAGGTTTTTGAAAAATAATGATACATGTATGTAACAATTGATTTTATAACAAAATACTGTTTCATATATTTACTTTAAGACATTGTTAAGATCTTCTTAACATTAAATATCTACAAGAAATGTTTAGTATAAAATGTGAATCCACATGTATAACTATCAATAGTAATCAGAGTTACTTGTAAAATTATTTTCTATTATTTTTATTATTTTTATTTTGATTACAATTTAGTTTTTAATAAATCGACCTATCTAACGAATATATAGACAATTAGTTATTTTAACTTAAATTTATTGATACGGGTATCAAATGAGATAGAGGAACTTTTAATTTGCGTAAATGCAGAACATAAGTAAGAGATAAATTAATTTACATTTGTATAAGAAAGACAGCGATAACTTTATCTGGAATGAAAATAGTCTTAAACTATTATAACAATAATTCAATTAGACCTATTTGAGCTACTGATTACAAAATCGTCTTAATATCAAATTGAAAATTGTTACAAAGTATTATATATTTTGCCATTGCCCACATTATATTATATTTTTATTCTTTCTGTTTATTAAGTTCTTTTGTAATAAAGATTTAGAAAATTTTATGTTTGTTTATGCTTTGCATATATAAATTTTGTATTCTTTTAGAAACCTCTATTTTATTTGGGAATTTTTTATTTTTAAACTTCACTACTAATCATTAGGTGTAAACAAAAATCCCTTTAAATTCAAACGATTAGTGTCTGGAATCTGTCTGGATGGTAGTCGCATATTTCCTTCACTGAAACGAACTTGCAAGGTCAATGTTTTCCAGTAATGCTAATTACGTCAATTTTAGTTCTCAAACTAGCTACTTTTAATTTCCCTAAACATTTATACCTAGCTCATCCCTAGAGTCGTAAATTCCTATAAACTGATATGTATGAACCGTTATTTCCGACTAAATTTAAATTAGTACATTTTAAAAATGTTTTTAAATCTACGAAAAAGTAATATAATCTCGATCGGGAAAATACAATATCCTCTTCTGAGTTACTAGTTTTTACAAAAAATCTTCTCTCTCGGAGTATCGTTCTTTAGGATGCTATCAAAACATAGGAAGCATTTATGACGTCATTCATCGTCATGATGGCACTTTTCTTTTATATAGCTAATCATTGTTCTTATGTTCCAAACAAGCTTTATCCAAATGCTAATCAAATATGTGTTATTCTTCACAAGCATTGAAAGTGCCTGTAGTGCTTTCTAAGTTAAACATTGACATCTGCGTAATAGAAGTTATACATGAAATTATACCAAAATAATATTAAAGTTAAAACGAATGTTGTAAATATATCATGTAACAAATAAGACCATGTTAAGCTTTCGTATCACATTAAATTGTATTATATTATAATTAGGATTTTGAATGCTGTTGGATGTAATATATAAGGTATTTGTACCCTATATGGACAGAGCTCTCAATATGGACACCCCTAATATTTTTAAAGGTAATAATTTTAATCGAGAGATGGCTCAACATTTTCGCGAAGAAAAGCATTTGAAAAGATAATTAAGGCTGGAAAGTGTAAAAAGCGCGCTGTTCGCCATTTAGAGGAAACCTGTTGTTTCGAGATGTGCTGATCATAATTACTTATAAGCTTAAATTCTTATTAGATATGGTAAAATTACATTAAATGTTGAAAAGTGGAGTATTTTAGAAAGCTAATAAAACATAATTTCGATTGCTATTGCATATTTTGCTTAAAAATATTTTCCTTATTCATTTGTTACTAGATTTAGTAAAACTACGCTCGGTTCCCAGTATGGACAGCTTATGTCCCCATCGACTACAACTGTAAGAAAGAAGAAAATTCAACGTTGCCAAGCAATAAATTGAAAAGGCATCAAAGTGGTAAAATCTTTGTTCGACAAGATGCCATTTGAACAATCCCCCCAAAACCTCCCTCCAAAAAACCCTTGCAGAAAAATAAAAAGAAGCCGCCCCCCGCCAGTAGGATATCTGTTGGCGAAATCGTAGGCACCAATGGTATGACTTCCTCAACAAAGGAGAGCTGGTACTGCTTCTTTTGCAGTATTGATGCTTTTTCAAACATGCGGCCATGCATCACATGTGGCAGATATGTTCATGGGAATTATGTGGGACTTACTGTCCATGGTGAAAAAGTTTCTATTTGTCCATGCTGCGAGGACTGAGTAATAACAGATGTAAATTCGCACACAGATGCTATAAAGCTAAGCAAAACCAACAATATAATTTCATAATATTAGAAACTAAGGGGCTTTGCATGGGTCTTCGAAGGGTAAAAACTGAGAATGATCCTCCCCTTTCGAAAATGCATGCTCTGAAGATATTTACTGTCCCCCTCCTCCTCCGAATACTTTAAGATACATTTTTTTTATTCCCTCTCCTTTAAAATCCCTTGGAAAAGTGGCTCTTCCATACATACTGTGTAGAAAGTCAACAAGGAAACACCTGTCCATAATAGAGACAGGTAGTCCCTTATATGGACACTTGTAAATATTTTTTGTTTTTATCATTTAAATTAAACCAGAATAATTACAAGGTCGCTAATTTTGATAATGATAGTCAATAGTCCAAGGATAGTGGACACACATTTTTGGAGTCCTCTGACTTGTACATGCGGGTGAAAAAAATACATTTTCCTTAAGGTGTCCATATAGGGTACAGGTACTATATATATAATTTTAGAACATTAAATCATGCATACTTTTATCGTTGTTTAATTGTGGCCAGGAAAGTACAGAACACTTTAAAGTGGTTTAATTAAAAGCATGGTTTTTAAGTAGGCTATAATTTTCTAAATTCGCGATTTAACTTTAATTTTCACAGTACTAGAATAAATATTTTAAACAGTTTTGCTTGTAATATGATATTCTATGACCGCTCTGTTTATGAACATGTTAATTTGAGCAACCATAACTATTAATTCTATATGGCCTTCATTTTAATGAGTTCTCATTACCATCACTATGATAGATTTTATAGCTTTCTACAAATATAGACACGGAAATATATAATTAGCTTTAGTATTGACCAAATACGATGAAAATGCTGTGCGTCTTAACAAGACCAGACCTTTTTAGGTAATTTCAATTTTCGAAATATTTAATTTTCAAACGTCAACAGAATTAAACATATAGAAAATTTCACTATGTTTTCTACAACATCGTTCAATTATCTCCAACAACATGGAAATATCGTAAAATTCAATCAAATATTTACACTAATTTCATTTGAAAATTTACCGATTTTTATTTTTATTTTTATTTTGTATTTATAGTTTTTTAACAACGGTATGTTAAAAGATTTAGTTGCCCGTAAATGACTATGAAATTGATATTGGTTGTGGTTGAAATTATCCATATATGTGAAAAGCACATAAACTATCTTGCATACTCTGCATTTGTTGACCCGAAATCATTGCTGCAAGTAATAGGCTGATGTCCTTATTTCTTAAAGATATTTTTTTATATTTTCCTAGTTTAAGAAACATCTGTCCTTTTCCCAATACGGCATTTAAACTTAAACGAGTTAATCTTAATCTTAAGATGAATACCGTTTGTTACAAAGAAGAAAATTTTATTAGCATTTTACATCTGTTGCAGTGTGTAAACTTTAAGAGAAATATGTTTGGTATAGTAGCGTGAGATTGCCATTACTTAAGCATTAAAATGCTGTTTGGATCCAAAAAAAAAAAAAAAATGTAATTTTTATGGGTCTACGGTGTTCAGAAAATTGCTGTCATTCAATGAAATCATTCTTTATCTGATATGTAATAGCACGAATTAATAGAACATAGACCCAGAACGGATTTAATATATTTTACGTTTGTGTCCAAATTACCAAGTGTAAGGATCATCAGAATTTTTGTTTTTCAGTGTAACTCATGTAAAGCCAAAACACCATACAAGGAAATTTAACAAAAGAAATGATTCTGAGTAGTACATTTTCTTAAATTAGAAGTGATTTCGCCCAATCTCCATCACAGACAATGAAAGAAGAGAAGAAAATTCGGTTCTTCCAGCATTAACTGGATAATTTTTAAGCTATTCCATAGCTTTTATCGCGGGCTTTGAGCGCGGTGACCGAATCCAAAAATTCCGTAACGCGAAAAATCCTAACACTTCCGTAACGAAAAAACCTAACACTCGGCTAACGTCGTTTCCGTTCGGAAAACTTCGGGACGGTATCCTTCGGTTGACATTGACGTGGTATTTTTCAGATATTAGGATATCAAGTCTCAAACTTATATTTCTTATGATCTAATTTTCATAGCGCGGCCAAATTTTGCTTGGTAATTTATTATGACATAGTGTTTATTTTGGTGGTCTTATTTATTTTGGTGACAGGATATCCCCAAACGAAAAGTTTAAAATGCTTATAACTCGCGATCTAACTTTCGTAGCGCGGCCAAACTTTGTTTGGTAATTTATTATGAGACATTGTTAATTTCTGGTGACAGGAGACACCCCAGAGTGAGGGTCGAAAAATTTCAAATGCTTATAACTCGCGACCTAATTTTCGTAGCGCGGCCAAACTTGTTTGGTAATTTATTATGAGACAGTGTTAATTTTTGGTGACAGGAGACCCCACACGGTGAGGATCGAAAAATTTAAAATGCTCATAACTCGCGATCTAATTTTCGTAGCGCGGCCAAATTTTGTTTGGTAATTTATTATGAGACATTGTTAATTGTTGGTGACAGAAGACACCCCACGGTGAGGGTCGAAAAATTAAAAATGCTTATAACTCGCCATCTAATTTTGGTAACTTGGCAAAATTTTGTTTGGTAATTTATTATGAGACAGTGTTAATTTTTGGGGACATTAGACCCCCCACGGTGAGGGTCGAAAAATTTAAAATGCTTATAACTCACGATCTAATTTTCGTAGCGCGGCCAAATTTTGTTTGGTAATTTAATATGAGACTGTTAATTTTTGGTGACAGGAGACCCCCCCCCACGGTGAGGGTCGAAAAATTTAAAAGTCTTATAAATCGCTATCTAATATTCCTAGCGCGGCCAAATTTTGTTTGGTAATTTATTAGGAGACATTGTTAATTTTTGGGGACATTAGACCCCCCCACGGTGAGGGTCGTGAAATTTAAAATTCTTATAACTCACGATCTAATTTTGGTAGCTTGGCAAAATATTGTTTAATAATTTATTATAAGACAGTGTTAATTTTTGGTGACAGGAGACAAGACACGGTGAGGGTCGAAAAATTAAAAATGCTTATAACTCGTGATCTAATTTTCGTAGCGCGGCCAAATTTTGTTTGGTAATTTATTATGAGGCAGTGTTAATTTTTGGGGACATTAGACCCCCCACGGTGAGGGTCGAAAAATTTAAAATGCTTATAACTCACGATCTAATTTTCGTAGCGCGGCCAAATTTTATTTGGTAATTTAATATGAGACTGTTAATTTTTGGTGACAGGAGACCCCCCCACGGTGAGGGTCGAAAAATTTAAAAGGCTTATAACTCGCGATCTAATTTACGTAGTGCGGCCAAATTTTGTTTGATAATTTATAATGAGACAGTGTTAATTTTTGGGGACATTAGACCCCCCCACGGTGAGGGTCGAAAAATTTAAAATGCTTATTACTCACGATCTAATTTTCGTAGCGCGGCCAATTTTTGTTTGGTAATTTAATATGAGACTGTTAAATTTTGGTGACAGGACACCCCCCACGGTGAGGGTCGAAAAATTTAAAAGGCTTATAACTCGCGATCTAATTTTCTTAGCTCGGCCAAATTTTGTTTGTTAATTTATTATGAGACAGTGTTAATTTTTGGTGACAGGAGACCCCCACGGTGAGGGTAGAAAAATTTAAAATGCTTATAACTCGCGATCTAATTTTCGTAGCGCGGCCGAATTTTGTTTGGTAATTTATTATGAGTCAGTGTTAATTTTTGGTGACAGGAGACCCCCACGGTGAGGGTTGAAAAATTTAAAATGCTTATAACTCGCTATCTAATTTTCGCAGCGCGGCCACATTTTGTTTGGTAATTTATTATAAAACAGTGTTAATTTTTGGTGAGAGGAGACCCCACACGGTGAGGATCGAAAAATTTAAAATGCTCATAACTCGCTATCTAATATTCGTAGCGAGGCCAAATTTTGTTTGGTAATTTATTATGAGGCAGTGTTAATTTTTGGGGACATTAGACCACCCCCACGGTGAGGGTCGTAAAATTTAAAATGCTTATAACTCACGATCTAATTTTGGTAGCTTGGCAAAATATTGTTTGGCAATTTATTATGAGACAGTGTTAATTTTTGGTGACAGGAGACCCCAAGGTTGAGGGTCGAAAAATTTAAAATGCTTATAACTCGCGATCTAATTTTCGTAGCGCGGCCAAATTTTGTTTGGTAATTTATTATGAGACAGTGTTAATTGTTTGTGACAGAAGACAAGACACGGTGAGGGTCGAAAAATTAAAAATGCTTATAACTCCCGATCTAATTTTCGTAGCGCGGCCAAATTTTGTCTGGTAATTTAATATGAGACTGTTAATTTTTGGTGATATGAGACCCCCGACGGTGAGGGTCGAAAAATTTAAAAGGCTTATAACTCGCGATCTAATTTTCGTAGCGCGGCCAAATTTTGTTTGGTAATTTATTATGAGGCAGTGTTAATTTTTGGGGACGTTAGACCCCCCACGGTGAGGGTCGAAAAATTAAAAATGCTTATAACTCACGATCTAATTTTCGCAGCGCGGCCAAATTTTGTTTGGTAATTTATTATGAGACAGTGTTAATTGTTTGTGACAGAACACAAGACACGGTGAGGGTCGAAAAATTAAAAATGCTTATAACTCGCGATCTAATTTTCGTAGCGCGGCCAAATTTTGTTTGGTAATTCATTATGAGGCAGTGTTATTTTTTGGGGACATTAGACCCCCCACGGTGAGGGTCGAAAAATTTAAAATGCTTATAACTCACGATCTAATTTTCGTGGCGCGGCCAAATTTTGTTTGGTAATTTAATATGAGACTGTTAATTTTTGGTGACATGAGACCCCCGTCGGTGAGGGTCGAAAAATTTAAAAGGCTTATAACTCGCGATCTAATTTTCGCAGCGCGGCCAAATTTTGTTTGGTAATTTATTATGAGACAGTGTTAATTTTTGGGGACATTAGACCCCCCGACGGTGAGGGTCGAAAAATTTAAAATGCTTATAACTCACGATCTAATTTTCGTAGCGCGGCCAATTTTTGTTTGGTAATTTAATATGAGACTGTTAAATTTTGGTGACAGGAGACCCCCCACGGTGAGAGTCGAAAAATTTAAAAGGCTTATAACTCGCGATCTAATTTTCGTAGCTCGGCCAAATTTTGTTTGTTAATTTATTATGAGACAGTGTTAATTTTTGGTGACAGGAGACCCCCCACGGTGAGGGTAGAAAAATTTAAAATGTTTATAACTCGCGATCTAATTTCCGTAGAGCGGCCAAATTTTGTTTGATAATTTATTATGAGGCAGTGTTAATTTTTGGGGACATTAGACCCCCCCCCCACGGTAAGGGTTGAAAAATTTAAAATGCTTATAACTCACGATCTAATTTTCGCAGCGCGGCAAAATTTTGTTTGGTAATTTATTATAAAACAGTGTTAACTGTTGGTGACAGAAGACCCCCCCCCCACAGTGAGGGTCGAAAAATTTAAAATGCTTATAACTCACGATCTAATTTTCGTAGCGCGGCCAAATTTTGTTTGGTAATTTAATATGAGACTGTTAATTTTTGGTGACAGGAGACCCCCCCCCCACGGTGAGGGTCGTAAAATTTAAAATTCTTATAACTCACGATCTAATTTTGGTAGCTTGGCAAAATATTGTTTAATAATTTATTATAAGACAGTGTTAATTTTTGGTGACAGGAGACAAGACACGGTGAGGGTCGAAAAATTAAAAATGCTTATAACTCGTGATCTAATTTTCGTAGCGCGGCCAAATTTTGTTTGGTAATTTATTATGAGGCAGTGTTAATTTTTGGGGACATTAGATCCCCCCCCACGGTGAGGGTCGAAAAATTTAAAATGCTTATAACTCACGATCTAATTTTCGTAGCGCGGCCAAATTTTGTTTGGTAATTTATTATGAGGCAGTGTTAATTTTTGGGGACGTTAGACCCCCCACGGTGAGGGTCGAAAAATTTAAAATGCTTATAACTCATGATCTAATTTTCGTAGCGCGGCCAAATTTTGTTTGGTAATTTAATATGAGACTGTTAATTTTTGGTGATATGAGACCCCCAACGGTGAGGGTCGAAAAATTTAAAAGGCTTATAACTCGCGATCTAATTTTCGTAGCGCGGCCAAATTTTGTTTGGTAATTTATTATGAGGCAGTGTTAATTTTTGGGGACGTTAGACCCCCCACGGTGAGGGTCGAAAAATTAAAAATGCTTATAACTCGCGATCTAATTTTCGTAGCGCGGCCAAATTTTGTTTGGTAATTCATTATGAGGCAGTGTTATTTTTTGGGGACATTAGACCCCCCACGGTGAGGGTCGAAAAATTTAAAATGCTTATAACTCACGATCTAATTTTCGTGGCGCGGCCAAATTTTGTTTGGTAATTTAATATGAGACTGTTAATTTTTGGTGACATGAGACCCCCGTCGGTGAGGGTCGAAAAATTTAAAAGGCTTATAACTCGCGATCTAATTTTCGCAGCGCGGCCAAATTTTGTTTGGTAATTTATTATGAGACAGTGTTAATTTTTGGGGACATTAGACCCCCCGACGGTGAGGGTCGAAAAATTTAAAATGCTTATAACTCACGATCTAATTTTCGTAGCGCGGCCAATTTTTGTTTGGTAATTTAATATGAGACTGTTAAATTTTGGTGACAGGAGACCCCCCACGGTGAGAGTCGAAAAATTTAAAAGGCTTATAACTCGCGATCTAATTTTCGTAGCTCGGCCAAATTTTGTTTGTTAATTTATTATGAGACAGTGTTAATTTTTGGTGACAGGAGACCCCCCACGGTGAGGGTAGAAAAATTTAAAATGTTTATAACTCGCGATCTAATTTTCGTAGCGCGGCCAAATATTGTTTGGTAATTTATTATGAGACAGAGTTAATTTTTGGGGACATTAGACCACCCCCCCGGTGAGGGTCGAAAAATTTAAAATGCTTATAACTCACGATCTAATTTTCGTAGCGCGGCCAAATTTTGTTTGGTAATTTAATATGAGACTGTTAATTTTTGGTGACAAGAGCCCCCCATGGTGAGGGTCGAAAAATTTAAAATGATTATAACTCGCGATCTAATTTCCGTAGAGCTGCCAAATTTTGTTTGATAATTTATTATGAGGCAGTGTTAATTTTTGGGGACATTAGACCCCCCCCCCCACGGTAAGGGTTGAAAAATTTAAAATGCTTATAACTCACGATCTAATTTTCGTAGCGCGGCCAAATTTTGTTTGGTAATTTAATATGAGACTGTAATTTTTTGGTGACAGGAGACCCCCCCCCCCACGGTGAGGGTCGTAAAATTTAAAATTCTTATAACTCACGATCTAATTTTGGTAGCTTGGCAAAATATTGTTTAATAATTTATTATAAGACAGTGTTAATTTTTGGTGACAGGAGACAAGACACGGTGAGGGTCGAAAAATTAAAAATGCTTATAACTCGTGATCTAATTTTCGTAGCGCGGCCAAATTTTGTTTGGTAATTTATTATGAGGCAGTGTTAATTTTTGGGGACATTAGATCCCCCCCCCCCCACGGTGAGGGTCGAAAAATTTAAAATGCTTATAACTCACGATCTAATTTTCGTAGCGCGGCCAAATTTTGTTTGGTAATTTAATATGAGACTGTTAATTTTTGGTGACAGGAGACCCCACACGGTGAGGATCGAAAAATTTAAAATGCTCATAACTCGCTATCTAATATTCGTAGCGCGGCCAAATTTTGTTTGGCAATTTCCCACATAGCACACATTCATCTATAAGTCATCTAGAAGCTGTAAATACAAGACGGCCAAATATCTATAGGATATCTAAAAATATCCACCATACCCTCTTTTTACGTCTATTAGAAATAACATGTGTGATCTCTCTGAGTTCCTCCAGACGTTGATTACATCCAGATAATCTACAAGACTACATCTATAAGACCTCCAAGCAAGAGTATTTTTTCCTTAAGAGATGCATAATGCGTGTTATTCGCAAATCCATTGGATGCAGTCTTGAGTATTTCCTAAGGGCATGGAGTAATGGATTTCCTTTAGATGTTAAAAGAGTGAAAGCCACAGATCGTCTGTTGCAAGTCACAGACGTCTGATAGAAATCTAAATTGGAATATCAGATCGACGTCTGTTTATTTATTGATATGCACATCTAAATAACATTATGGAGATTATAGACGTATTCATACTATAAATCGACGTCTTATAGATAACGTGTGCTGTGTGGGTTATTATGAGGCAGTGTTAATTTTTGGGGACATTAGACCCCCCCCCCCCGCGGTGAGGGTCGTAAAATTTAAAATGCTTATAACTCACGATCTAATTTTGGTAGCTTGGCAAAATATTGTTTGGTAATTTATTATAAAACAGTGTTAATTTTTGGTGAGAGGAGACCTCCCACGGTGAGGGTCGAAAAATTTAAAATGCTTATAACTCATGATCTAATTTTCGTAGCGCGGCCAAATTTTGTTTGGCAATTTATTATGAGACAGTGTTAATTGTTGGTGACAGAAGACCCCCCCACAGTGAGGGTCGAAAAATTTAAAATGCTTATAACTCGCGATCTAATTTTCGTAGCGCGGCCAAATTTTGTTTGATAATTTATAATGAGACAGTGTTAATTTTTGGGGACATTAGACCCCCCCGACGGTGAGGGTCGAAAAATTTAAAATGATTATAACTCACGATCTAATTTTTGTAGCGCGGCCAATTTTTGTTTGGTAATTTAATATGAGACTGTTAAATTTTGGTGACAAGAGCCCCCCATGGTGAGGGTCGAAAAATTTAAAATGATTATAACTCGCGATCTAATTTCCGTAGAGCTGCCAAATTTTGTTTGATAATTTATTATGAGGCAGTGTTAATTTTTGGTGACAGGAGACCCCCCCCCCACGGTGAGGGTCGAAAAATTTAAAATGCTTATAAATCGCTATCTAATATTCCTAGCGCGGCCAAATTTTGTTTGATAATTTATTATGAGACATTGTTAATTGTTGGTGACAGAAGACACCCCACGGTGAGGGTCGAAAAATTAAAAATGCTTATAACTCGCCATCTAATTTTGGTAACTTGGCAAAATTTTGTTTGGTAATTTATTATGAGACAGTGTTAATTTTTGGGGACATTAGACCCCCCACGGTGAGGGTCGAAAAATTTAAAATGCTTATAAGTCGCGATCTAATTTTCGTAGCGCGGCTAAATTTTATTTGGTAATTTATTATGAGACAGTGTTAATTGTTGGTGACAGAAGACCCCCCCCACGGTGAGGGTCGAAAAATTTAAAATGCTTATAACTCACGATCTAATTTTCGTAGCGCGGCAAAATTTTGTTTGGTAATTTAATATGAGACTGTTAATTTTTGGTGACAGGAGAGCCCCCCCCCCACGGTGAGGGTCGAAAAATTTGAAAGGCTTATAACTCGCGATCTAATTTTCGTAGCGCGGCCAAATATTGTTTGGTATTTTATAATCAGACAGTGTTAATTTTTGGGGACATTCGACCCCCCACGGTGAGGGTCAAAAAATTTAAAAGGCTTATAACTCACGATCTAATTTTCGTAGCGAGGCCAAATTTTGTTTGGTAATTTAATATGAGACTGTTAATTTTTGGTGACAGGAGACCCCCCACTGTGAGGGTCGAAAAATTTAAAAGGCTTATAACTCGCGATCTAATTTTCGTAGCGCGGCCAAATTTTGTTTGGAAATTTTTTATGACTCTGTGTTAATTTTTGGTGACAGGAGACCCCCCCCCACGGTGAGGGTCGAAAAATTTAAAATGTTAATTTTTGGTGACATGAGACCCCCGTCGGTGATGGTCGAAAAATTTAAAAGGCTTATAACTCGCGATCTAATTTTCGCAGCGCGGCCAAATTTTGTTTGGTAATTTATTATGAGACAGTGTTAATTTTTGGGGACATTAGACCCCCCGACGGTGAAGGTCGAAAAATTTAAAATGCTTATAACTCACGATCTAATTTTCGTAGCGCGGCCAATTTTTGTTTGGTAATTTAATATGAGACTGTTAAATTTTGGGGACATTAGACCCCCCACGGTGAGGGTCGAAAAATTTAAAAGGCTTATAACTCGCGATCTAATTTTCGTAGCTCGGCCAAATTTTGTTTGTTAATTTATTATGAGACAGTGTTAATTTTTGGTGACAGGAGACCCCCACGGTGAGGGTAGAAAAATTTACAATGTTTATAACTCGCGATCTAATTTTCGTAGCGCGGCCAAATTTTGTTTGGTAATTTATTATGAGACAGAGTTAATTTTGGGGGACATTAGACCCCCCCACGGTGAGGGTCGAAAAATTTAAAAGGCTTATAACTCACGATCTAATTTTGGTAGATTGGCAAAATATTGTTTGGCAATTTATTATGAGACAGTGTAAATTTATGGTGACAGGAGACCCCCACGGTGAGGGTCGAAAAATTTAAAAGGCTTATAACTCGCGATCTAATTTTCGCAGCGCGGCCAAATTTTGTTTGGTAATTTATTATGAGACAGTGTTAATTTTTGGGGACATTAGACCCCCCGACGGTGAAGGTCGAAAAATTTAAAATGCTTATAACTCACGATCTAATTTTCGTAGCGCGGCCAATTTTTGTTTGGTAATTTAATATGAGACTGTTAAATTTTGGGGACATTAGACCCCCCACGGTGAGGGTCGAAAAATTTAAAAGGCTTATAACTCGCGATCTAATTTTCGTAGCTCGGCCAAATTTTGTTTGTTAATTTATTATGAGACAGTGTTAATTTTTGGTGACAGGAGACCCCCACGGTGAGGGTAGAAAAATTTACAATGTTTATAACTCGCGATCTAATTTTCGTAGCGCGGCCAAATTTTGTTTGGTAATTTAATATGAGACTGTTAATTTTTGGTGACAGGAGACCCCCCACTGTGAGGGTCGAAAAATTTAAAAGGCTTATAACTCACGATCTAATTTTGGTAGATTGGCAAAATATTGTTTGGCAATTTATTATGAGACAGTGTAAATTTATGGTGACAGGAGACCCCCACGGTGAGGGTCGAAAAATTTAAAAGGCTTATAAGTCACGATCTAATTTTCGTAGCGCGGCTAAATTTTATTTGGTAATTTATTATGAGACAGTGTTAATTGTCTGTGACAGAAGACAAGACACGTTGAGGGTCGAAAAATTAAAAATGCTTATAACTCGTGATCTAATTTTCGTAGCGCGGCCAAATTTTGTTTGGTAATTTAATATGAGACTGTAAATTTTTGGTGATATGAGACCCCCGACGGTGAGGGTCGAAAAATTTAAAAGGCTTATAACTCGCGATCTAATTTTCGTAGCGCGGCCAAATTTTGTTTGGTAATTTATTATGAGGCAGTGTTAATTTTTGGGGACGTTAGACCCCCCACGGTGAGGGTCGAAAAATTTAAAATGCTTATAACTCACGATCTAATTTTCGTAGCGCGGCCAATTTTTGTTTGGTAATTTAATATGAGACTGTTAAATTTTGGTGACAGGAGACCCCCCATGGTGAGAGTCGAAAAATTTAAAAGGCTTATAACTCGCGATCTAATTTTCGTAGCTCGGCCAAATTTTGTTTGTTAATTTATTATGAGACAGTGTTAATTTTTGGTGACAGGAGACCCCCACGGTGAGGGTAGAAAAATTTACAATGTTTATAACTCGCGATCTAATTTTCGTAGCGCGGCCAAATTTTGTTTGGTAATTTATTATGAGACAGAGTTAATTTTGGGGGACATTAGACCCCCCCACGGTGAGGGTCGAAAAATTTAAAATGCTTATTACTCACGATGTAATTTTCGTAGCGCGGCCAATTTTTGTTTGGTAATTTAATATGAGACTGTTAATTTTTGGTGACATGAGACCCCCGTCGGTGATGGTCGAAAAATTTAAAAGGCTTATAACTCGCGATCTAATTTTCGCAGCGCGGCCAAATTTTGTTTGGTAATTTATTATGAGACAGTGTTAATTTTTGGGGACATTAGACCCCCCGACGGTGAAGGTCGAAAAATTTAAAATGCTTATAACTCACGATCTAATTTTCGTAGCGCGGCCAATTTTTGTTTGGTAATTTAATATGAGACTGTTAAATTTTGGTGACAGGAGACCCCCACGGTGAGGGTAGAAAAATTTACAATGTTTATAACTCGCGATCTAATTTTCGTAGCGCGGCCAAATTTTGTTTGTTAATTTATTATGAGACAGTGTTAATTTTTGGTGACAGGAGACCCCCACGGTGAGGGTAGAAAAATTTAAAATGCTTATAACTCGCGATCTAATTTTCGTAGCGCGGCCGAATTTTGTTTGGTAATTTATTATGAGTCAGTGTAATTTTTGGTGACAGGAGACCCCCACGGTGGGGGTTGAAAAATTTAAAATGCTTATAACTCACGATCTAATTTTCGCAGCGCGGCCAAATTTTGTTTGGTAATTTATTATAAAACAGTGTTAATTCTTGGTGAGAGGAGACCCCACACGGTGAGGATCGAAAAATTTAAAATGCTCATATCTCGCTATCTAATATTCGTAGCGCGGCCAAATTTTGTTTGGTAATTTATTATGAGGCAGTGTTAATTTTTGGGGACATTAGACCACCCCCACGGTGAGGGTCGTAAAATTTAAAATGCTTATAACTCACGATCTAATTTTGGTAGATTGGCAAAATATTGTTTGGCAATTTATTATGAGACAGTGTAAATTTATGGTGACAGGAGACCCCCACGGTGAGGGTCGAAAAATTTAAAAGGCTTATAAGTCACGATCTAATTTTCGTAGCGCGGCTAAATTTTATTTGGTAATTTATTATGAGACAGTGTTAATTGTCTGTGACAGAAGACAAGACACGGTGAGGGTCGAAAAATTAAAAATGCTTATAACTCGTGATCTAATTTTCGTAGCGCGGCCAAATTTTGTTTGGTAATTTAATATGAGACTGTAAATTTTTGGTGATATGAGACCCCCGACGGTGAGGGTCGAAAAATTTAAAAGGCTTATAACTCGCGATCTAATTTTCGTAGCGCGGCCAAATTTTGTTTGGTAATTTATTATGAGGCAGTGTTAATTTTTGGGGACGTTAGACCCCCCACGGTGAGGGTCGAAAAATTTAAAATGCTTATAACTCACGATCTAATTTTCGTAGCGCGGCCAATTTTTGTTTGGTAATTTAATATGAGACTGTTAAATTTTGGTGACAGGAGACCCCCCATGGTGAGAGTCGAAAAATTTAAAAGGCTTATAACTCGCGATCTAATTTTCGTAGCTCGGCCAAATTTTGTTTGTTAATTTATTATGAGACAGTGTTAATTTTTGGTGACAGGACACCCCCACGGTGAGGGTAGAAAAATTTACAATGTTTATAACTCGCGATCTAATTTTCGTAGCGCGGCCAAATTTTGTTTGGTAATTTATTATGAGACAGTGTTAATTTTTGGGGACATTAGACCCCCCGACGGTGAAGGTCGAAAAATTTAAAATGCTTATAACTCACGATCTAATTTTCGTAGCGCGGCCAATTTTTGTTTGGTAATTTAATATGAGACTGTTAAATTTTGGTGACAGGAGACCCCCCATGGTGAGAGTCGAAAAATTTAAAAGGCTTATAACTCGCGATCTAATTTTCGTAGCTCGGCCAAATTTTGTTTGTTAATTTATTATGAGACAGTGTTAATTTTTGGTGACAGGAGACCCCCACGGTGAGGGTAGAAAAATTTACAATGTTTATAACTCGCGATCTAATTTTCGTAGCGCGGCCAAATTTTGTTTGGTAATTTATTATGAGACAGAGTTAATTTTGGGGGACATTAGACCCCCCCCCGGTGAGGGTCGAAAAATTTAAAATGCTTATAACTCGCGATCTAATTTTCGTAGCGCGGCCAAATATTGTTTGGTATTTTATAATCAGACAGTGTTAATTTTTGGGGACATTAGACCCCCCACGGTGAGGGTCAAAAAATTTAAAAGGCTTATAACTCACGATCTAATTTTCGTAGCGAGGCCAAATTTTGTTTGGTAATTTAATATGAGACTGTTAATTTTTGGTGACAGGAGACCCCCCACTGTGAGGGTCGAAAAATTTAAAAGGCTTATAACTCACGATCTAATTTTCGTAGCGCGGCCAAATTTTGTTTGGAAATTTTTTATGACTCTGTGTTAATTTTTGGTGACAGGAGACCCCCCCCCCCACGGTGAGGGTCGAAAAATTTAAAATGCTTATAAATCGCTATCTAATATTCCTAGCGCGGCCAAATTTTGTTTGATAATTTATTATGAGACATTGTTAATTTTTGGGGACATTAGACCCCCCCCACGGTGAGGGTCGTAAAATTTAAAATTCTTATAACTCACGATCTAATTTTGGTAGCTTGGCAAAATATTGTTTAATAATTTATTATAAGACAGTGTTAATTTTTGGTGACAGGAGACAAGACACGGTGAGGGTCGAAAAATTAAAAATGCTTATAACTCGTGATCTAATTTTCGTAGCGCGGCCAAATTTTGTTTGGTAATTTATTATGAGGCAGTGTTAATTTTTGGGGACATTAGACCCCCCACGGTGAGGGTCGAAAAATTTAAAATGCTTATAACTCACGATCTAATTTTCGTAGCGCGGCCAAATTTTGTTTGGTAATTTAATATGAGACTGTTAATTTTTGGTGACAGGAGACCCCCCACGGTGAGGGTCGAAAAATTTAAAAGGCTTATAACCCGCGATCTAATTTACGTAGCGCGGCCAAATTTTGTTTGATAATTTATTATGAGACATTGTTAATTTCTGGTGACAGGAGACACCCCAGAGTGAGGGTCGAAAAATTTCAAATGCTTATAACTCGCGACCTAATTTTCGTAGCGCGGCCAAACTTGTTTGGTAATTTATTATGAGACAGTGTTAATTTTTGGTGACAGGAGACCCCACACGGTGAGGATCGAAAAATTTAAAATGCTCATAACTCGCGATCTAATTTTCGTAGCGCGGCCAAATTTTGTTTGGTAATTTATTATGAGACATTGTTAATTGTTGGTGACAGAAGACACCCCACGGTGAGGGTCGAAAAATTAAAAATGCTTATAACTCGCCATCTAAATTTGGAAACTTGGCAAAATTTTGTTTGGTAATTTATTATGAGACAGTGTTAATTTTTGGGGACATTAGACCCCCCACGGTGAGGGTCGAAAAATTTAAAATGCTTATAAGTCGCGATCTAATTTTCGTAGCGCGGCCAAATTTTGTTTGGTAATTTAATATGAAACTGTTAATTTTTGGTGACAGGAGACCCCCACGGTGAGGGTCGAAAAATTTAAAATGTTTATAGCTCGCGATCTAATTTTCGTAGCGCGGCCAAATTTTGTTTGGTAATTCATTATGAGGCAGTGTTAATTTTTGGGGACATTAGACCCCCCCCCACCGGTAAGGGTTGAAAAATTTAAAATGCTTATAACTCACGATCTAATTTTCGTAGCGCGGCTAAATTTTATTTGGTAATTTATTATGAGACAGTGTTAATTGTTGGTGACAGAAGACCCCCCATGGTGAGGGTCGAAAAATTTAAAATGCTTATAACTCACGATCTAATTTTGGTAGCGCGGCAAAATTTTGTTTGGTAATTTAATATGAGACTGTTAATTTTTGGTGACAGGAGACCCCCCCACGGTGAGGGTCGAAAAATTTGAAAGGCTTATAACTCGCGATCTAATTTTCGTAGCGCGGCCAAATTTTGTTTGGTATTTTATAATCAGACAGTGTTAATTTTTGGGGACATTAGACCCCCCACGGTGAGGGTCAAAAAATTTAAAATGCTTATAACTCACGATCTAATTTTCGTAGCGAGGCCAAATTTTGTTTGGTATTTTATAATCAGACAGTGTTAATTTTTGGGGACATTAGACCCCCCACGGTGAGGGTCAAAAAATTTAAAATGCTTATAACTCACGATCTAATTTTCGTAGCGAGGCCAAAATTTGTTTGGTAATTTAATATGAGACTGTTAATTTTTGGTGACAGGAGACCCCCCAATGTGAGGGTCGAAAAATTTAAAAGGCTTATAACTCTCGATCTAATTTTCGTAGCGCGGCCAAATTTTGTTTCGAAATTTTTTATGACTCAGTGTTAATTTTTGGTGACAGGAGACCCCCCCCACGGTGAGGGTCGAAAAATTTAAAATGCTTATAAATCGCTATCTAGTATTCCTAGCGCTGCCAAATTTTGTTTGGTAATTTATTATGAGACATTGTTAATTTTTGGGGACATTAGACCCCCCCCACGGTGAGGGTCGTAAAATTTAAAATTCTTATAACTCACGATCTAATTTTGGTAGCTTGGCAAAATATTGTTTAATAATTTATTATAAGACAGTGTTAATTTTTGGTGACAGGAGACAAGACACGGTGAGGGTCGAAAAATTAAAAATGCTTATAACTCGTGATCTAATTTTCGTAGCGCGGCCAAATTTTGTTTGGTAATTTATTATGAGGCAGTGTTAATTTTTGGGGACATTAGACCCCCCACGGTGAGGGTCGAAAAATTTAAAATGCTTATAACTCACGATCTAATTTTCGTAGCGCGGCCAAATTTTGTTTGGTAATTTAATATGAGACTGTTAATTTTTGGTGACAGGAGACCCCCCACGGTGAGGGTCGAAAAATTTAAAAGGCTTATAACTCGCGATCTAATTTACGTAGCGCGGCCAAATTTTGTTTGTTAATTTATTATGAGACAGTGTTAATTTTTGGTGACAGGAGACCCCCACGGTGAGGGTAGAAAAATTTACAATGTTTATAACTCGCGATCTAATTTTCGTAGCGCGGCCAAATTTTGTTTGGTAATTTATTATGAGACAGAGTTAATTTTGGGGGACACTAGACCCCCCCACGGTGAGGGTCGAAAAATTTAAAATGCTTATTACTCACGATGTAATTTTCGTAGCGCGGCCAATTTTTGTTTGGTAATTTAATATGAGACTGTTAATTTTTGGTGACATGAGACCCCCGTCGGTGATGGTCGAAAAATTTAAAAGGCTTATAACTCGCGATCTAATTTTCGCAGCGCGGCCAAATTTTGTTTGGTAATTTATTATGAGACAGTGTTAATTTTTGGGGACATTAGACCCCCCGACGGTGAAGGTCGAAAAATTTAAAATGCTTATAACTCACGATCTAATTTTCGTAGCGCGGCCAATTTTTGTTTGGTAATTTAATATGAGACTGTTAAATTTTGGTGACAGGAGACCCCCCATGGTGAGAGTCGAAAAATTTAAAAGGCTTATAACTCGCGATCTAATTTTCGTAGCTCGGCCAAATTTTGTTTGTTAATTTATTATGAGACAGTGTTAATTTTTGGTGACAGGAGACCCCCACGGTGAGGGTAGAAAAATTTACAATGTTTATAACTCGCGATCTAATTTTCGTAGCGCGGCCAAATTTTGTTTGGTAATTTATTATGAAACAGAGTTAATTTTGGGGGACATTAGACCCCCCCCCGGTGAGGGTCGAAAAATTTAAAATGCTTATAACTCACGATCTAATTTTCGTAGCGCGGCCAAATTTTGTTTGGTAATTTAATATGAGACTGTTAATTTTTGGTGACAGGAGACCCCCCCCCACGGTGAGGGTCATAAAATTTAAAATGCTTATAACTCACGATCTAATTTTAGCAGCTTGGCAAAATATTGTTTAATAATTTATTATAAGACAGTGTTAATTTTTGGTGACAGGAGACAACACACGGTGAGGGTCGAAAAATTAAAAATGCTTATAACTCGTGATCTAACTTTCGTAGCGCGGCCAAATTTTGTTTGGTAATTTATTATGAGGCAGTGTTAATTTTTGGGGACATTAGACCCCCCCACGGTGAGGGTCGAAAAATTTAAAATGCTTATAACTCACGATCTAATTTTCGTAGCGCGGCCAAATTTTGTTTGGTAATTTAATATGAGACTGTTAAATGTTGGTGACAGGAGACCCCCACGGTGAGGGTAGAAAAATTTAAAATGCTTATAACTCGCGATCTAATTTTCGTAGCGCGGCCAAATTTTGTTTGGTAATTTATTATGAGGCAGTGTTAATTTTTGGGGAGTTAGACCCCCCACGGTGAGGGTCGAAAAATTTAAAATGCTTATTACTCACGATGTAATTTTCGTAGCGCGGCCAATTTTTGTTTGGTAATTTAATATGAGACTGTTAAATTTTGGTGACAGGAGACCCCCCCACGGTGAGGGTCGAAAAATTTAAAAGGCTTATAACTCGCGATCTAATTTTCTTAGCTCGGCCAAATTTTGTTTGTTAATTTATTATGAGACAGTGTTAATTTTTGGTGACAGGAGACCCCCACGGTGAGGGTAGAAAAATTTAAAATGCTTATAACTCGCGATCTAATTTTCGTAGCGCGGCCGAATTTTGTTTGGTAATTTATTATGAGTCAGTGTTAATTTTTGGTGACAGGAGACCCCCACGGTGGGGGTTGAAAAATTTAAAATGCTTATAACTCACGATCTAATTTTCGCAGCGCGGCCAAATTTTGTTTGGTAATTTATTATAAAACAGTGTTAATTCTTGGTGAGAGGAGACCCCACACGGTGAGGATCGAAAAATTTAAAATGCTCATATCTCGCTATCTAATATTCGTAGCGCGGCCAAATTTTGTTTGGTAATTTATTATGAGGCAGTGTTAATTTTTGGGGACATTAGACCACCCCCACGGTGAGGGTCGTAAAATTTAAAATGCTTATAACTCACGATCTAATTTTGGTAGATTGGCAAAATATTGTTTGGCAATTTATTATGAGACAGTGTAAATTTATGGTGACAGGAGACCCCCACGGTGAGGGTCGAAAAATTTAAAAGGCTTATAAGTCACGATCTAATTTTCGTAGCGCGGCTAAATTTTATTTGGTAATTTATTATGAGACAGTGTTAATTGTCTGTGACAGAAGACAAGACACGGTGAGGGTCGAAAAATTAAAAATGCTTATAACTCGTGATCTAATTTTCGTAGCGCGGCCAAATTTTGTTTGGTAATTTATTATGAGGCAGTGTTAATTTTTGGGGACATTAGACCCCCCACGGTGAGGGTCGAAAAATTTAAAATGCTTATAACTCACGATCTAATTTTCGTAGCGCGGCCAAATTTTGTTTGGTAATTTAATATGAGACTGTTAATTTTTGGTGACAGGAGACCCCCCACGGTGAGGGTCGAAAAATTTAAAAGGCTTATAACTCGCGATCTAATTTACGTAGCGCTACCAAATTTTGTTTGATAATTTATAATGAGACAGTGTTAATTTTTGGGGACATTAGACCCCCCCACGGTGAGGGTCGAAAAATTTAAAATGCTTATTACTCACGATGTAATTTTCGTAGCGCGGCCAATTTTTGTTTGGTAATTTAATATGAGACTGTTAAATTTTGGTGACAGGAGACCCCCCCACGGTGAGGGTCGAAAAATTTAAAAGGCTTATAACTCGCGATCTAATTTTCTTAGCTCGGCCAAATTTTGTTTGTTAATTTATTATGAGACAGTGTTAATTTTTGGTGACAGGAGACCCCCACGGTGAGGGTAGAAAAATTTAAAATGCTTATAACTCGCGATCTAATTTTCGTAGCGTGGCCAAATTTTGTTTGGTAATTTAATATGAGACTGTAAATTTTTGGTGATATGAGACCCCCGACGGTGAGGGTCGAAAAATTTAAAAGGCTTATAACTCGCGATCTAATTTTCGTAGCGCGGCCAAATTTTGTTTGGTAATTTATTATGAGGCAGTGTTAATTTTTGGGGACGTTAGACCCCCCACGGTGAGGGTCGAAAAATTTAAAATGCTTATAACTCACGATCTAATTTTCGCAGCGCGGCCAAATTTTGTTTGGTAATTTATTATGAGACAGTGTTAATTGTTTGTGACAGAACACAAGACACGGTGAGGGTCGAAAAATTAAAAATGCTTATAACTCGCGATCTAATTTTCGTAGCGTGGCCAAATTTTGTTTGGTAATTCATTATGAGGCAGTATTATTTTTTGGGGACATTAGACCCCCCACGGTGAGGGTCGAAAAATTTAAAATGCTTATAACTCACGATCTAATTTTCGTGGCTCGGCCAAATTTTGTTTGGTAATTTAATATGAGACTGTTAATTTTTGGTGACATGAGACCCCCGTCGGTGATGGTCGAAAAATTTAAAAGGCTTATAACTCGCGATCTAATTTTCGCAGCGCGGCCAAATTTTGTTTGGTAATTTATTATGAGACAGTGTTAATTTTTGGGGACATTAGACCCCCCGACGGTGAAGGTCGAAAAATTTAAAATGCTTATAACTCACGATCTAATTTTCGTAGCGCGGCCAATTTTTGTTTGGTAATTTAATATGAGACTGTTAAATTTTGGTGACAGGAGACCCCCCATGGTGAGAGTCGAAAAATTTAAAAGGCTTATAACTGGCGATCTAATTTTCGTAGCTCGGCCAAATTTTGTTTGTTAATTTATTATGAGACAGTGTTAATTTTTGGTGACAGGAGACCCCCACGGTGAGGGTAGAAAAATTTACAATGTTTATAACTCGCGATCTAATTTTCGTAGCGCGGCCAAATTTTGTTTGGTAATTTATTATGAGACAGAGTTAATTTTGGGGGACATTAGACCCCCCCCCCGGTGAGGGTCGAAAAATTTAAAATGCTTATAACTCACGATCTAATTTTCGTAGCGCGGCCAAATTTTGTTTGGTAATTTAATATGAGACTGTTAATTTTTGGTGACAGGAGACCCCCCCCCACGGTGAGGGTCATAAAATTTAAAATGCTTATAACTCACGATCTAATTTTAGCAGCTTGGCAAAATATTGTTTAATAATTTATTATAAGACAGTGTTAATTTTTGGTGACAGGAGACAACACACGGTGAGGGTCGAAAAATTAAAAATGCTTATAACTCGTGATCTAACTTTCGTAGCGCGGCCAAATTTTGTTTGGTAATTTATTATGAGGCAGTGTTAATTTTTGGGGACATTAGACCCCCCCACGGTGAGGGTCGAAAAATTTAAAATGCTTATAACTCACGATCTAATTTTCGTAGCGCGGCCAAATTTTGTTTGGTAATTTAATATGAGACTGTTAAATGTTGGTGACAGGAGACCCCCACGGTGAGGGTAGAAAAATTAAAATGCTTATAACTCGCGATCTAATTTTCGTAGCGCGGCCAAATTTTGTTTGGTAATTTATTATGAGGCAGTGTTAATTTTTGGGGAGTTAGACCCCCCACGGTGAGGGTCGAAAAATTTAAAATGCTTATTACTCACGATGTAATTTTCGTAGCGCGGCCAATTTTTGTTTGGTAATTGAATATGAGACTGTTAAATTTTGGTGACAGGAGACCCCCCCACGGTGAGGGTCGAAAAATTTAAAAGGCTTATAACTCGCGATCTAATTTTCTTAGCTCGGCCAAATTTTGTTTGTTAATTTATTATGAGACAGTGTTAATTTTTGGTGACAGGAGACCCCCACGGTGAGGGTAGAAAAATTTAAAATGCTTATAACTCGCGATCTAATTTTCGTAGCGCGGCCGAATTTTGTTTGGTAATTTATTATGAGTCAGTGTTAATTTTTGGTGACAGGAGACCCCCACGGTGGGGGTTGAAAAATTTAAAATGCTTATAACTCACGATCTAATTTTCGCAGCGCGGCCAAATTTTGTTTGGTAATTTATTATAAAACAGTGTTAATTCTTGGTGAGAGGAGACCCCACACGGTGAGGATCGAAAAATTTAAAATGCTCATATCTCGCTATCTAATATTCGTAGCGCGGCCAAATTTTGTTTGGTAATTTATTATGAGGCAGTGTTAATTTTTGGGGACATTAGACCACCCCCACGGTGAGGGTCGTAAAATTTAAAATGCTTATAACTCACGATCTAATTTTGGTAGATTGGCAAAATATTGTTTGGCAATTTATTATGAGACAGTGTAAATTTATGGTGACAGGAGACCCCCACGGTGAGGGTCGAAAAATTTAAAAGGCTTATAAGTCCCGATCTAATTTTCGTAGCGCGGCTAAATTTTATTTGGTAATTTATTATGAGACAGTGTTAATTGTCTGTGACAGAAGACAAGACACGGTGAGGGTCGAAAAATTAAAAATGCTTATAACTCGTGATCTAATTTTCGTAGCGCGGCCAAATTTTGTTTGGTAATTTATTATGAGGCAGTGTTAATTTTTGGGGACATTAGACCCCCCACGGTGAGGGTCGAAAAATTTAAAATGCTTATAACTCACGATCTAATTTTCGTAGCGCGGCCAAATTTTGTTTGGTAATTTAATATGAGACTGTTAATTTTTGGTGACAGGAGACCCCCCACGGTGAGGGTCGAAAAATTTAAAAGGCTTATAACTCGCGATCTAATTTACGTAGCGCTACCAAATTTTGTTTGATAATTTATAATGAGACAGTGTTAATTTTTGGGGACATTAGACCCCCCCACGGTGAGGGTCGAAAAATTTAAAATGCTTATTACTCACGATGTAATTTTCGTAGCGCGGCCAATTTTTGTTTGGTAATTTAATATGAGACTGTTAAATTTTGGTGACAGGAGACCCCCCCACGGTGAGGGTCGAAAAATTTAAAAGGCTTATAACTCGCGATCTAATTTTCTTAGCTCGGCCAAATTTTGTTTGTTAATTTATTATGAGACAGTGTTAATTTTTGGTGACAGGAGACCCCCACGGTGAGGGTAGAAAAATTTAAAATGCTTATAACTCGCGATCTAATTTTCGTAGCGCGGCCGAATTTTGTTTGGTAATTTATTATGAGTCAGTGTTAATTTTTGGTGACAGGAGACCCCCACGGTGGGGGTTGAAAAATTTAAAATGCTTATAACTCACGATCTAATTTTCGCAGCGCGGCCAAATTTTGTTTGGTAATTTATTATAAAACAGTGTTAATTCTTGGTGAGAGGAGACCCCACACGGTGAGGATCGAAAAATTTAAAATGCTCATATCTCGCTATCTAATATTCGTAGCGCGGCCAAATTTTGTTTGGTAATTTATTATGAGGCAGTGTTAATTTTTGGGGACATTAGACCACCCCCACGGTGAGGGTCGTAAAATTTAAAATGCTTATAACTCACGATCTAATTTTGGTAGATTGGCAAAATATTGTTTGGCAATTTATTATGAGACAGTGTAAATTTATGGTGACAGGAGACCCCCACGGTGAGGGTCGAAAAATTTAAAAGGCTTATAAGTCACGATCTAATTTTCGTAGCGCGGCTAAATTTTATTTGGTAATTTATTATGAGACAGTGTTAATTGTCTGTGACAGAAGACAAGACACGGTGAGGGTCGAAAAATTAAAAATGCTTATAACTCGTGATCTAATTTTCGTAGCGCGGCCAAATTTTGTTTGGTAATTTAATATGAGACTGTAAATTTTTGGTGATATGAGACCCCCGACGGTGAGGGTCGAAAAATTTAAAAGGCTTATAACTCGCGATCTAATTTTCGTAGCGCGGCCAAATTTTGTTTGGTAATTTATTATGAGGCAGTGTTAATTTTTGGGGACGTTAGACCCCCCACGGTGAGGGTCGAAAAATTTAAAATGCTTATAACTCACGATCTAATTTTCGCAGCGCGGCCAAATTTTGTTTGGTAATTTATTATGAGACAGTGTTAATTGTTTGTGACAGAACACAAGACACGGTGAGGGTCGAAAAATTAAAAATGCTTATAACTCGCGATCTAATTTTCGTAGCGTGGCCAAATTTTGTTTGGTAATTCATTATGAGGCAGTATTATTTTTTGGGGACATTAGACCCCCCACGGTGAGGGTCGAAAAATTTAAAATGCTTATAACTCACGATCTAATTTTCGTGGCTCGGCCAAATTTTGTTTGGTAATTTAATATGAGACTGTTAATTTTTGGTGACATGAGACCCCCGTCGGTGATGGTCGAAAAATTTAAAAGGCTTATAACTCGCGATCTAATTTTCGCAGCGCGGCCAAATTTTGTTTGGTAATTTATTATGAGACAGTGTTAATTTTTGGGGACATTAGACCCCCCGACGGTGAAGGTCGAAAAATTTAAAATGCTTATAACTCACGATCTAATTTTCGTAGCGCGGCCAATTTTTGTTTGGTAATTTAATATGAGACTGTTAAATTTTGGTGACAGGAGACCCCCCATGGTGAGAGTCGAAAAATTTAAAAGGCTTATAACTCGCGATCTAATTTTCGTAGCTCGGCCAAATTTTGTTTGTTAATTTATTATGAGACAGTGTTAATTTTTGGTGACAGGAGACCCCCACGGTGAGGGTAGAAAAATTTACAATGTTTATAACTCGCGATCTAATTTTCGTAGCGCGGCCAAATTTTGTTTGGTAATTTATTATGAGACAGAGTTAATTTTGGGGGACATTAGACCCCCCCCCGGTGAGGGTCGAAAAATTTAAAATGCTTATAACTCACGATCTAATTTTCGTAGCGCGGCCAAATTTTGTTTGGTAATTTAATATGAGACTGTTAATTTTTGGTGACAGGAGACCCCCCCCACGGTGAGGGTCATAAAATTTAAAATGCTTATAACTCACGATCTAATTTTAGCAGCTTGGCAAAATATTGTTTAATAATTTATTATAAGACAGTGTTAATTTTTGGTGACAGGAGACAACACACGGTGAGGGTCGAAAAATTAAAAATGCTTATAACTCCTGATCTAACTTTCGTAGCGCGGCCAAATTTTGTTTGGTAATTTATTATGAGGCAGTGTTAATTTTTGGGGACATTAGACCCCCCCACGGTGAGGGTCGAAAAATTTAAAATGCTTATAACTCACGATCTAATTTTCGTAGCGCGGCCAAATTTTGTTTGGTAATTTAATATGAGACTGTTAAATGTTGGTGACAGGAGACCCCCACGGTGAGGGTAGAAAAATTTAAAATGCTTATAACTCGCGATCTAATTTTCGTAGCGCGGCCAAATTTTGTTTGGTAATTTATTATGAGGCAGTGTTAATTTTTGGGGAGTTAGACCCCCCACGGTGAGGGTCGAAAAATTTAAAATGCTTATAACTCATGATCTAATTTTCGTAGCGCGGCCAAATTTTGTTTGGCAATTTATTATCAGACAGTGTTAATTGTTTGTGACAGAAGACAAGACACGGTGAGGGTCGAAAAATTAAAAATGCTTATAACTCGCGATCTAATTTTCGTAGCGCGGCCAAATTTTGTTTGGTAATTTAATATGAGACTGTTAATTTTTGGTGATATGAGACCCCCGACGGTGAGGGTCGAAAAATTTAAAAGGCTTATAACTCGCGATCTAATTTTCGTAGCGCGGCCAAATTTTGTTTGGTAATTTATTATGAGGCAGTGTTAATTTTTGGGGACATGAGACCCCCCCCCCACGGTGAGTGTCGTAAAATTAAAAATTCTTATAACTCACGATCTAATTTTGGTAGCTTGGCAAAATATTGTTTAATAATTTATTATAAGACAGTGTTAATTTTTGGTGACAGGAGACAAGACACGGTGAGGGTCGAAAAATTAAAAATGCTTATAACTCGTGATCTAATTTTCGTAGCCCGGCCAAATTTTGTTTGGTAATTTATTATGAGGCAGTGTTAATTTTTGGTGACAGGAGACCCCCCACGGTGAGAGTCGAAAAATTTAAAAGGCTTATAACTAGCGATCTAATTTTCGTAGCGCGGCCAAATTTTGTTTGATAATTTATTATGAGGCAGTGTTAATTTTTGGGGACATTAGACCCCCCCCCCCACGGTAAGGGTCGAAAAATTTAAAAGGCTTATAACTCGCGATCTAATTTTCGTAGCGCGGCTAAATTTTATTTGGTAATTTAATATGAGACTGTTAATTTTTGGTGACAGGAGACCCCCCCCCACGGTGAGGGTCGTAAAATTTAAAATTCTTATAGATCACGATCTAATTTTGGTAGCTTGGCAAAATATTGTTTAATAATTTATTATAAGACAGTGTTAATTTTTGGTGACAGGAGACGAGACACGGTGAGGGTCGAAAAATTAAAAATGCTTATAACTCGTGATCTAATTTTCGTAGCGCGGCCAAATTTTGTTTGGTAATTTATTATGAGGCAGTGTTAATTTTTGGGGACAGGAGACAAGACACGGTGAGGGTCGAAAAATTTAAAATGCTTATAACTCACGATCTAATTTTCGTAGCGCGGCCAAATTTTGTTTGATAATTTATAATGAGACAGTGTTAATTTTTGGGGACATTAGACCCCCCCACGGTGAGGGTCGAAAAATTTAAAATGCTTATTACTCACGATCTAATTTTCGTAGCGCGGCCAATTTTTGTTTGGTAATTTAATATGAGACTGTTAAATTTTGGTGACCGGAGACCCCCACGGTGAGGGTAGAAAAAATTAAAATGCTTATAACTCGTGATCTAATTTTCGTAGCGCGGCCAAATTTTGTTTGGTAATTTATTATGAGGCAGTGTTAATTTTTGGGGACATTAGACCCCTCCACGGTGAGGGTCGTAAAATTTAAAAGGCTTATAACTCGCGATCTAATTTTCGCAGCGCGGCCAAATTTTGTTTGGTAATTTATTATGAGACAGTGTTAATTTTTGGGGACATTAGACCCCCCGACGGTGAGGGTCGAAAAATTTAAAATACTTATAACTCACGATCTAATTTTCGTAGCGCGGCCAATTTTTGTTTGGTAATTTAATATGAGACTGTTAAATTTTGGTGACAGGAGACCCCCACGGTGAGGGTTGAAAAATTTAAAATGCTTATAACTCGCTATCTAATTTTCGCAGCGCGGCCAAATTTTGTTTGGTAATTTATTATAAAACAGTGTTAATTTTTGGTGACAGGAGACAAGACACGGTGAGGGTCGAAAAATTAAAAATGCTTATAACTCGTGATCTAATTTTCGTAGCGCGGCCAAATTTTGTTTGGTAATTTATTATGAGGCAGTGTTAATTTTTGGGGACATTAGACCCCTCCACGGTGAGGGTCGTAAAATTTAAAATGCTTATAACTCACGATCTAATTTTGGTAGCGAGGCCAAATTTTGTTTGGTATTTTATAATCAGACAGTGTTAATTTTTGGGGACATTAGACCCCCCACGGTGAGGGTCAAAAAATTTAAAATGCTTATAACTCACGATCTAATTTTCGTAGCGAGGCCAAATTTTGTTTGGTAATTTAATATGAGACTGTTAATTTTTGGTGACAGGAGACCCCCCAATGTGAGGGTCGAAAAATTTAAAAGGCTTATAACTCTCGATCTAATTTTCGTAGCGCGGCCAAATTTTGTTTCGAAATTTTTTATGACTCAGTGTTAATTTTTGGTGACAGGAGACCCCCCCCCCCCACGGTGAGGGTCGAAAAATTTAAAATGCTTATAAATCGCTATCTAATATTCCTAGCGCGGCCAAATTTTGTTTGGTAATTTATTATGAGACATTGTTAATTTTTGGGGACATTAGACCCCCCCCCCACGGTGAGGGTCGTAAAATTTAAAATTCTTATAACTCACGATCTAATTTTGGTAGCTTGGCAAAATATTGTTTAATAATTTATTATAAGACAGTGTTAATTTTTGGTGACAGGAGACAAGACACGGTGAGGGTCGAAAAATTAAAAATGCTTATAACTCGTGATCTAATTTTCGTAGCGCGGCCAAATTTTGTTTGGTAATTTATTATGAGGCAGTGTTAATTTTTGGGGACATTAGACCCCCCACGGTGAGGGTCGAAAAATTTAAAATGCTTATAACTCACGATCTAATTTTCGTAGCGCGGCCAAATTTTGTTTGGTAATTTAATATGAGACTGTTAATTTTTGGTGACAGGAGACCCCCCACGGTGAGGGTCGAAAAATTTAAAAGGCTTATAACTCGCGATCTAATTTACGTAGCGCGGCCAAATTTTGTTTGATAATTTATAATGAGACAGTGTTAATTTTTGGGGACATTAGACCCCCCCACGGTGAGGGTCGAAAAATTTAAAATGCTTATTACTCACGATGTAATTTTCGTAGCGCGGCCAATTTTTGTTTGGTAATTTAATATGAGACTGTTAAATTTTGGTGACAGGAGACCCCCCCACGGTGAGGGTCGAAAAATTTAAAAGGCTTATAACTCGCGATCTAATTTTCTTAGCTCGGCCAAATTTTGTTTGTTAATTTATTATGAGACAGTGTTAATTTTTGGTGACAGGAGACCCCCACGGTGAGGGTAGAAAAATTTAAAATGCTTATAACTCGCGATCTAATTTTCGTAGCGCGGCCGAATTTTGTTTGGTAATTTATTATGAGTCAGTGTTAATTTTTGGTGACAGGAGACCCCCACGGTGGGGGTTGAAAAATTTAAAATGCTTATAACTCACGATCTAATTTTCGCAGCGCGGCCAAATTTTGTTTGGTAATTTATTATAAAACAGTGTTAATTCTTGGTGAGAGGAGACCCCACACGGTGAGGATCGAAAAATTTAAAATGCTCATAACTCGCTATCTAATATTCGTAGCGCGGCCAAATTTTGTTTGGTAATTTATTATGAGGCAGTGTTAATGTTTGGGGACATTAGACCACCCCCACGGTGAGGATCGTAAAATTTAAAATGCTTATAACTCACGATCTAATTTTGGTAGATTGGCAAAATATTGTTTGGCAATTTATTATGAGACAGTGTAAATTTATGGTGACAGGAGACCCCCACGGTGAGGGTCGAAAAATTTAAAAGGCTTATAAGTCACGATCTAATTTTCGTAGCGCGGCCAAATTTTGTTTGGTAATTGATTATGAGGCAGTGTTAATTTTTGGGGACGTTAGACCCCCCCACGGTGAGGGTCGAAAAATTTAAAATGCTTATAACTCACGATCTAATTTTCGCAGCGCGGCCAAATTTTGTTTGGTAATTTATTATGAGACAGTATTAATTGTTTGTGACAGAACACAAGACACGGTGAGGGTCGAAAAATTAAAAATGCTTATAGCTCGCGATCTAATTTTCGTAGCGTGGCCAAATTTTGTTTGGTAATTCATTATGAGGCAGTATTATTTTTTGGGGACATTAGACCCCCCACGGTGAGGGTTGAAAAATTTAAAATGCTTATAACTCACGATCTAATTTTCGTAGCGCGGCCAATTTTTGTTTGGTAATTTAATATGAGACTGTTAAATTTTGGTGACAGGAGACCCCCCATGGTGAGAGTCGAAAAATTTAAAAGGCTTATAACTCGCGATCTAATTTTCGTAGCTCGGCCAAATTTTGTTTGTTAATTTATTATGAGACAGTGTTAATTTTTGGTGACAGGAGACCCCCACGGTGAGGGTAGAAAAATTTACAATGTTTATAACTCGCGATCTAATTTTCGTAGCGCGGCCAAATTTTGTTTGGTAATTTATTATGAGACAGAGTTAATTTTGGGGGACATTAGACCCCCCCCCCCGGTGAGGGTCGAAAAATTTAAAATGCTTATAACTCACGATCTAATTTTCGTAGCGCGGCCAAATTTTGTTTGGTAATTTAATATGAGACTGTTAATTTTTGGTGACAGGAGACCCCCCCCACGGTGAGGGTCATAAAATTTAAAATGCTTATAACTCACGATCTAATTTTAGCAGCTTGGCAAAATATTGTTTAATAATTTATTATAAGACAGTGTTAATTTTTGGTGACAGGAGACAACACACGGTGAGGGTCGAAAAATTAAAAATGCTTATAACTCGTGATCTAACTTTCGTAGCGCGGCCAAATTTTGTTTGGTAATTTATTATGAGGCAGTGTTAATTTTTGGGGACATTAGATCCCCCCACGGTGAGGGTCGAAAAATTTAAAATGCTTATAACTCACGATCTAATTTTCGTAGCGCGGCCAAATTTTGTTTGGTAATTTAATATGAGACTGTTAATTTTTGGTGACAGGAGACCCCCCACGGTGAGGGTCGAAAAATTTAAAAGGCTTATAACTCGCGATCTAATTTTCGTAGCGCGGCCAAATTTTGTTTGATAATTTATAATGAGACAGTGTTAATTTTTGGGGACATTAAACCCCCCTACGGTGAGGGTCGAAAAATTTAATATGCTTATTACTCACGATCTAATTTTCGTAGCGCGGCCAATTTTTGTTTGGTAATTTAATATGAGACTGTTAAATGTTGGTGACAGGAGACCCCCACGGTGAGGGTAGAAAAATTTAAAATGCTTATAACTCGCGATCTAATTTTCGTAGCGCGGCCAAATTTTGTTTGGTAATTTATTATGAGGCAGTGTTAATTTTTGGGGAGTTAGACCCCCCACGGTGAGGGTCGAAAAATTTAAAATGCTTATAACTCATGATCTAATTTTCGTAGCGCGGCCAAATTTTGTTTGGCAATTTATTATCAGACAGTGTTAATTGTTTGTGACAGAAGACAAGACACGGTGAGGGTCGAAAAATTAAAAATGCTTATAACTCGCGATCTAATTTTCGTAGCGCGGCCAAATTTTGTTTGGTAATTTAATATGAGACTGTTAATTTTTGGTGATATGAGACCCCCGACGGTGAGGGTCGAAAAATTTAAAAGGCTTATAACTCGCGATCTAATTTTCGTAGCGCGGCCAAATTTTGTTTGGTAATTTATTATGAGGCAGTGTTAATTTTTGGGGACATGAGACCCCCCCCCACGGTGAGTGTCGTAAAATTAAAAATTCTTATAACTCACGATCTAATTTTGGTAGCTTGGCAAAATATTGTTTAATAATTTATTATAAGACAGTGTTAATTTTTGGTGACAGGAGACAAGACACGGTGAGGGTCCAAAAATTAAAAATGCTTATAACTCGTGATCTAATTTTCGTAGCCCGGCCAAATTTTGTTTGGTAATTTATTATGAGGCAGTGTTAATTTTTGGTGACAGGAGACCCCCCACGGTGAGAGTCGAAAAATTTAAAAGGCTTATAACTAGCGATCTAATTTTCGTAGCGCGGCCAAATTTTGTTTGATAATTTATTATGAGACAGTGTTAATTTTTGGGGACATTAGACCCCCCCCATGGTGAGGGTCGAAAAATTTAAAATGCTTATAACTCGCGATCTAATTTTCGTATAGCGGCCAAATTTTGTTTGATAATTTATTATGAGGCAGTGTTAATTTTTGGGGACATTAGACCCCCCCCCCCACGGTAAGGGTCGAAAAATTTAAAAGGCTTATAACTCGCGATCTAATTTTCGTAGCGCGGCTAAATTTTATTTGGTAATTTAATATGAGACTGTTAATTTTTGGTGACAGGAGACCCCCCCACGGTGAGGGTCGTAAAATTTAAAATTCTTATAGATCACGATCTAATTTTGGTAGCTTGGCAAAATATTGTTTAATAATTTATTATAAGACAGTGTTAATTTTTGGTGACAGGAGACAAGACACGGTGAGGGTCGAAAAATTAAAAATGCTTATAACTCGTGATCTAATTTTCGTAGCGCGGCCAAATTTTGTTTGGTAATTTATTATGAGGCAGTGTTAATTTTTGGGGACAGGAGACTAGACACGATGAGGGTCGAAAAATTTAAAATGCTTATAACTCACGATCTAATTTTCGTAGCGCGGCCAAATTTTGTTTGGTAATTTAATATGAGACTGTTAATTTTCGGTGACAGGAGACCCCCCACGGTGAGGGTCGAAAAATTTAAAAGGCTTATAACTCGCGATCTAATTTTCGTAGCGCGGCCAAATTTTGTTTGATAATTTATAATGAGACAGTGTTAATTTTTGGGGACATTAGACCCCCCCACGGTGAGGGTCGAAAAATTTAAAATGCTTATTACTCACGATCTAATTTTCGTAGCGCGGCCAATTTTTGTTTGGTAATTTAATATGAGACTGTTAAATTTTGGTGACAGGAGACCCCCACGGTGAGGGTAGAAAAAATTAAAATGCTTATAACTCGTGATCTAATTTTCGTAGCGCGGCCAAATTTTGTTTGGTAATTTATTATGAGGCAGTGTTAATTTTTGGGGACATTAGACCCCTCCACGGTGAGGGTCGTAAAATTTAAAAGGCTTATAACTCGTGATCTAATTTTCGTAGCTCGGCCAAATTTTGTTTGGTAATTTATTATGAGGCAGTGTTAATTTTTGGGGACATTAGACCCCTCCACGGTGAGGGTCGTAAAATTTAAAATGCTTATAACTCACGATCTAATTTTGGTAGCTTGGCAAAATATTGTTTGGTAATTTATTATAAGACAGTGTTAATTTTTGGTGACAGGAGACCCCCCACGGTGAGGGTCGAAAAATTTAAAATGCTTATAACTCGCGATCTAATTTTCGTAGCTCGGCCAAATTTTGTTTGGTAATTTATTATGAGGCAGTGTTAATTTTTGGGGAGTTAGACCCCCCACGGTGAGGGTCGAAAAATTTAAAATGCTTATAACTCAAGATCTAATTTTCGTAGCGCGGCCAAATTTTGTTTGATAATTTATAATGAGACAGTGTTAATTTTTGGGGACATTAGACCCCCCCACGGTGAGGGTCGAAAAATTTAATATGCTTATTACTCACGATCTAATTTTCGTAGCGCGGCCAATTTTTGTTTGGTAATTTAATATGAGACTGTTAAATGTTGGTGACAGGAGACCCCCACGGTCAGGGTAGAAAAATTTAAAATGCTTATAACTCGCGATCTAATTTTCGTAGCGCGGCCATATTTTGTTTGGTAATTTATTATGAGGCAGTGTTAATTTTTGGTGACAGGAGACCCCCCCACGGTGAGGGTCGAAAAATTTAAAAGGCTTATAACTCGCGATCTAATTTTCGTAGCGCGGCCAAATTTTGTTTGATAACTTATTATGAGACAGTGTTAATTTTTGGGGACATTAGACCCCCCCCCCCATGGTGAGGGTCGAAAAATTTAAAATGCTTATAACTCGCGATCTAATTTTCGTAGAGCGGCCAAATTTTGTTTGATAATTTATTATGAGGCAGTGTTAATTTTTGGGGACATTAGACCCCCTCCCCACGGTAAGGGTCGAAAAATTTAAAAGGCTTATAACTCGCGATCTAATTTTCGTAGCGCGGCTAAATTTTATTTGGTAATTTATTATGAGACAGTGTTAATTGTTGGTGACAGAAGACCCCCCCCACAGTGAGGGTCGAAAAATTTAAAATGCTTATAACTCACGATCTAATTTGCGTTGCGCGGCCAAATTGTGTTTGGTAATTTAATATGAGACTGTTAATTTTTGGTGACAGGAGACCCCCCCCACGGTGAGGGTCGTAAAATTTAAAATTCTTATAGATCACGATCTAATTTTGGTAGCTTGGCAAAATATTGTTTAATAATTTATTATAAGACAGTGTTAATTTTTGGGGACATTAGACCCCCACACGGTGAGGGTCGAAAAACTTAAAATGCTTATAACTCACGATCTAATTTTCGTAGCGCGGCCAATTTTTGTTTGGTAATTTAATATGAGACTGTTAAATTTTGGTGACAGGAGACCCCCATGGTGAGGGTAGAAAAATTTAAAATGCTTATAACTCGCGATCTAATTTTCGTAGAGCGGCCATATTTTGTTTGGTAATTTATTATGAGTCAGTGTTAATTTTTGGTGACAGGAGACCACCACGGTGAGGGTTGAAAAATTTAAAATGCTTATAACTCGCTATCTAATTTTCGCAGCGCGGCCAAATTTTGTTTGGTAATTTATTATGAGTCAGTGTTAATTTTTGGGGACATTAGACCCCCCCCCACCCTGAGGGTCGTAAAATTTAAAATGCTTATAACTCAAGATCTAATTTTGGTAGCTTGGCAAAATATTGTTTCGTAATTTATTATGAGACAGTGTTAATTGTTTGTGACAGAAGACAAGACACGGTGAGGGTCGAAAAATTAAAAATGCTTATAACTCGCGATCTAATTTTCGTAGCGCGGCCAAATTTTGTTTGGTAATTTATTATGAGGCAGTGTTAATTTTGGGGGACGTTAGACCCCCCACGGTGAGGGTCGAAAAATTTAAAATGCTTATAACTCATGATCTAATTTTCGTAGCGCGGCCAAATTTTGTTTGATAATTTATTATGAGACTGCGTTAATTGTTTGTGACAGAAGACAAGACACGGTGAGGGTCGAAAAATTAAAAATGCTTATAACTCGCGATCTAATTTTCGTAGCGCGGCCAAATTTTGTTTGGTAATTTATTATGACGCAGTGTTATTTTTTGGGGACATTAGACCCCCCACTGTGAGGGTCGAAAAATTTAAAATGCTTATAACTCATGATCAAATTTTTTGTGGCGCGGCCAAATTTTGTTTGGTAATTTAATATGAGACTGTTAATTTTTGGTGACATGAGACCCCCGACGGTGAGGGTCGAAAAATTTAAAAGGCTTATAACTCGCGATCTAATTTTCGTCGCGCGGCCAAATTTTGTTTGGTAATTTATTATGAGACAGTGTTAATTTTTGGGGACAGGAGACCCCCCACGGTGAGAGTCGAAAAATTTAAAAGGCTTATAACTCGCGATCTAATTTTCGTAGCTCGGCCAAATTTTGTTTGTTAATTTATTATGAGACAGTGTTAATTTTTGGTGACAGGAGACCCCCACGGTGAGGGTAGAAAAATTAAAAATTCTTATAACTCACGATCTAATTTTTGTAGCTTGGCAAAATATTGTTTAATAATTTATTATAAGACAGTGTTAATTTTTGGTGACAGGAGACAAGACACGGTGAGGGTCGAAAAATTAAAAATGTTTATAACTCGTGATCTAACTTTCGTAGCGCGGCCAAATTTTGTTTGGTAATTTATTATGAGGCAGTGTTAATTTTTGGGGACATTAGACCCCCCCCCCCACGGGGAGGGTCGAAAAATTTAAAATGCTTATAACTCACGATCTAATTTTCGTAGCGCGGCCAAATTTTGTTTGGTAATTTAATATGAGACTGTTAATTTTTGGTGACAGGAGACCCCCCACGGTGAGGGTCTAAAAATTTAAAAGGCTTATAACTCGCGATCTAATTTTCGTAGAGCGGCAAAATTTTGTTTGATAATTTATTATGAGACAGTGTTAATTTTTGGGGACATTAGACCCCCCCCCATGGTGAGGGTCGAAAAATTTAAAATGCTTATAACTCGCGATCTAATTTTCGTAGAGCGGCCAAATTTTTTTTGATAATTTATTATGAGGCAGTGTTAATTTTTGGGGACATTAGACCCCCCCCCCACGGTAAGGGTTGAAAAATTTAAAATGCTTATAACTCACGATCTAATTTTCGTAGCGCGGCTAAATTTTATTTGGTAATTTATTATGAGACAGTGTTAATTGTTGGTGACAGAAGACCCCCCCCCCCCCACAGTGAGGGTCGAAAAATTTAAAATGCTTATAACTCACGATCTAATTTTCGTTGCGCGGCCAAATTTTGTTTGGTAATTTAATATGAGACTGTTAATTTTTGGTGACAGGAGACCCCCCCCCCACGGTGAGGGTCGTAAAACTTAAAATTCTTATAGATCACGATCCAATTTTGGTAGCTTGGCAAAATATTGTTTAATAATTTATTATAAGACAGTGTTAATTTTTGGTGACCAGAGACAAGACACGGTGAGGGTCGAAAAATTAAAAATGCTTATAACTCGTGATCTAATTTTCGTAGCGCGGCCAATTTTTGTTTTTAATTTAATATGAGACTGTTAAATTTTGGTGACATTAGACCCCCACGGTGAGGGTCGAAAAATTTAAAATGTTTATAGCTCGCGATCTAATTTTCGTAGCGCGGCCAAATTTTGTTTGGTAATTCATTATGAGGCAGTGTTAATTTTTGGGGACATTAGACCCCCCCCCACCGGTAAGGGTTGAAAAATTTAAAATGCTTATAACTCACGATCTAATTTTCGTAGCGCGGCTAAATTTTATTTGGTAATTTATTATGAGACAGTGTTAATTGTTGGTGACAGAAGACCCCCCCATGGTGAGGGTCGAAAAATTTAAAATGCTTATAACTCACGATCTAATTTTGGTAGCGCGGTAAAATTTTGTTTGGTAATTTAATATGAGACTGTTAATTTTTGGTGACAGGAGACCCCCCCCACGGTGAGGGTCGAAAAATTTGAAAGGCTTATAACTCGCGATCTAATTTTCGTAGCGCGGCCAAATTTTGTTTGGTATTTTATAATCAGACAGTGTTAATTTTTGGGGACATTAGACCCCCCACGGTGAGGGTCAAAAAATTTAAAATGCTTATAACTCACGATCTAATTTTCGTAGCGAGGCCAAATTTTGTTTGGTATTTTATAATCAGACAGTGTTAATTTTTGGGGACATTAGACCCCCCACGGTGAGGGTCAAAAAATTTAAAATGCTTATAACTCACGATCTAATTTTCGTAGCGAGGCCAAATTTTGTTTGGTAATTTAATATGAGACTGTTAATTTTTGGTGACAGGAGACCCCCCAATGTGAGGGTCGAAAAATTTAAAAGGCTTATAACTCTCGATCTAATTTTCGTAGCGCGGCCAAATTTTGTTTCGAAATTTTTTATGACTCAGTGTTAATTTTTGGTGACAGGAGACCCCCCCCCCACGGTGAGGGTCGAAAAATTTAAAATGCTTATAAATCGCTATCTAATATTCCTAGCGCGGCCAAATTTTGTTTGGTAATTTATTATGAGACATTGTTAATTTTTGGGGACATTAGACCCCCCCCCACGGTGAGGGTCGTAAAATTTAAAATTCTTATAACTCACGGTCTAATTTTGGTAGCTTGGCAAAATATTGTTTAATAATTTATTATAAGACAGTGTTAATTTTTGGTGTCAGGAGACAAGACACGGTGAGGGTCGAAAAATTAAAAATGCTTATAACTCGTGATCTAATTTTCGTAGCGCGGCCAAATTTTGTTTGGTAATTTAATATGAGACTGTAAATTTTTGGTGATATGAGACCCCCGACGGTGAGGGTCGAAAAATTTAAAAGGCTTATAACTCGCGATCTAATTTTCGTAGCGCGGCCAAATTTTGTTTGGTAATTTATTATGAGGCAGTGTTAATTTTTGGGGACGTTAGACCCCCCACGGTGAGGGTCGAAAAATTTAAAATGCTTATAACTCACGATCTAATTTTCGCAGCGCGGCCAAATTTTGTTTGGTAATTTATTATGAGACAGTGTTAATTGTTTGTGACAGAACACAAGACACGGTGAGGGTCGAAAAATTAAAAATGCTTATAACTCGCGATCTAATTTTCGTAGCGTGGCCAAATTTTGTTTGGTAATTCATTATGAGGCAGTATTATTTTTTGGGGACATTAGACCCCCCACGGTGAGGGTCGAAAAATTTAAAATGCTTATAACTCACGATCTAATTTTCGTGGCGCGGCCAAATTTTGTTTGGTAATTTAATATGAGACTGTTAATTTTTGGTGACATGAGACCCCCGTCGGTGATGGTCGAAAAATTTAAAAGGCTTATAACTCGCGATCTAATTTTCGCAGAGCGGCCAAATTTTGTTTGGTAATTTATTATGAGACAGTGTTAATTTTTGGGGACATTAGACCCCCCGACGGTGAGGGTCGAAAAATTTAAAATGCTTATAACTCACGATCTAATTTTCGTAGCGCGGCCAATTTTTGTTTGGTAATTTAATATGAGACTGTTAAATTTTGGTGACAGGAGACCCCCCATGGTGAGAGTCGAAAAATTTAAAAGGCTTATAACTCGCGATCTAATTTTCGTAGCTCGGCCAAATTTTGTTTGTTAATTTATTATGAGACAGTGTTAATTTTTGGTGACAGGAGACCCCCACGGTGAGGATAGAAAAATTTACAATGTTTATAACTCGCGATCTAATTTTCGTAGCGCGGCCAAATTTTGTTTGGTAATTTATTATGAGACAGAGTTAATTTTGGGGGACATTAGACCCCCCCCCCGGTGAGGGTCGAAAAATTTAAAATGCTTATAACTCACGATCTAATTTTCGTAGCGCGGCCAAATTTTGTTTGGTAATTTAATATGAGACTGTTAATTTTTGGTGACAGGAGACCCCCCCCACGGTGAGGGTCATAAAATTTAAAATGCTTATAACTCACGATCTAATTTTAGCAGCTTGGCAAAATATTGTTTAATAATTTATTATAAGACAGTGTTAATTTTTGGTGACAGGAGACAACACACGGTGAGGGTCGAAAAATTAAAAATGCTTATAACTCGTGATCTAACTTTCGTAGCGCGGCCAAATTTTGTTTGGTAATTTATTATGAGGCAGTGTTAATTTTTGGGGACATTAGACCCCCCCACGGTGAGGGTCGAAAAATTTAAAATGCTTATAACTCACGATCTAATTTTCGTAGCGCGGCCAAATTTTGTTTGGTAATTTAATATGAGACTGTTAATTTTTGGTGACAGGAGACCCCCCACGGTGAGGGTCGAAAAATTTAAAAGGCTTATAACTCGCGATCTAATTTTCGTAGCGCGGCCAAATTTTGTTTGATAATTTATAATGAGACAGTGTTAATTTTTGGGGACATTAAACCCCCCTACGGTGAGGGTCGAAAAATTTAATATGCTTATTACTCACGATCTAATTTTCGTAGCGCGGCCAATTTTTGTTTGGTAATTTAATATGAGACTGTTAAATGTTGGTGACAGGAGACCCCCACGGTGAGGGTAGAAAAATTTAAAATGCTTATAACTCGCGATCTAATTTTCGTAGCGCGGCCAAATTTTGTTTGGTAATTTATTATGAGGCAGTGTTATTTTTTGGGGAGTTAGACCCCCCACGGTGAGGGTCGAAAAATTTTAAATGCTTATAACTCATGATCTAATTTTCGTAGCGCGGCCAAATTTTGTTTGGCAATTTATTATGAGACAGTGTTAATTGTTTGTGACAGAAGACAAGACACGGTGAGGGTCGAAAAATTAAAAATGCTTATAACTCGCGATCTAATTTTCGTAGCGCGGCCAAATTTTGTTTGGTAATTTAATATGAGACTGTTAATTTTTGGTGATATGAGACCCCCGACGGTGAGGGTCGAAAAATTTAAAAGGCTTATAACTCGCGATCTAATTTTCGTAGCGCGGCCAAATTTTGTTTGGTAATTTATTATGAGGCAGTGTTAATTTTTGGGGACATGAGACCCCCCCCCACGGTGAGTGTCGTAAAATTAAAAATTCTTATAACTCACGATCTAATTTTGGTAGCTTGGCAAAATAATATTTAATAATTTATTATAAGACAGTGTTAATTTTTGGTGACAGGAGACCCCCCACGGTGAGAGTCGAAAAATTTAAAAGGCTTATAACTAGCGATCTAATTTTCGTAGCGCGGCCAAATTTTGTTTGATAATTTATTATGAGACAGTGTTAATTTTTGGGGACATTAGACCCCCCCATGGTGAGGGTCGAAAAATTTAAAATGCTTATAACTCGCGATCTAATTTTCGTAGAGCGGCCAAATTTTGTTTGATAATTTATTATGAGGCAGTGTTAATTTTTGGGGACATTAGACCCCCCCCACGGTAAGGGTCGAAAAATTTAAAAGGCTTATAACTCGCGATCTAATTTTCGTAGAGCGGCTAAATTTTATTTGGTAATTTAATATGAGACTGTTAATTTTTGGTGACAGGAGACCCCCCCCACGGTGAGGGTCGTAAAATTTAAAATTCTTATAGATCACGATCTAATTTTGGTAGCTTGGCAAAATATTGTTTAATAATTTATTATAAGACAGTGTTAATTTTTGGTGACAGGAGACAAGACACGGTGAGGGTCGAAAAATTAAAAATGCTTATAACTCGTGATCTAATTTTCGTAGCGCGGCCAAATTTTGTTTGGTAATTTATTATGAGGCAGTGTTAATTTTTGGGGACAGGAGACAAGACACGGTGAGGGTCGAAAAATTTAAAATGCTTATAACTCGCGATCTAATTTTCGCAGCGCGGCCAAATTTTGTTTGGTAATTTATTATGAGACAGTGTTAATTTTTGGGGACATTAGACCCCCCGACGGTGAGGGTCGAAAAATTTAAAATGCTTATAACTCACGATCTAATTTTCGTAGCGCGGCCAATTTTTGTTTGGTAATTTAATATGAGACTGTTAAATTTTGGTGACAGGAGACCCCCACGGTGAGGGTTGAAAAATTTAAAATGCTTATAACTCGCTATCTAATTTTCGCAGCGCGGCCAAATTTTGTTTGGTAATTTATTATAAAACAGTGTTAATTTTTGGTGACAGGAGACAAGACACGGTGAGGGTCGAAAAATTAAAAATGCTTATAACTCGTGATCTAATTTTCGTAGCGCGGCCAAATTTTGTTTGGTAATTTATTATGAGGCAGTGTTAATTTTTGGGGACATTAGACCCCTCCACGGTGAGGGTCGTAAAATTTAAAATGCTTATAACTCACGATCTAATTTTGGTAGCTTGGCAAAATATTGTTTGGTAATTTATTATAAGACAGTGTTAATTTTTGGTGACAGGAGACCCCCCACGGTGAGGGTCGAAAAATTTAAAATGCTTATAACTCGCGATCTAATTTTCGTAGCGCGGCCAAATTTTGTTTGGTAATTTATTATGAGGCAGTGTTAATTTTTGGGGAGTTAGACCCCCCACGGTGAGGGTCGAAAAATTTAAAATGCTTATAACTCAAGATCTAATTTTCGTAGCGCGGCCAAATTTTGTTTGATAATTTATAATGAGACAGTGTTAATTTTTGGGGACATTAGACCCCCCCACGGTGAGGGTCGAAAAATTTAATATGCTTATTACTCACGATCTAATTTTCGTAGCGCGGCCAATTTTTGTTTGGTAATTTAATATGAGACTGTTAAATGTTGGTGACAGGAGACCCCCACGGTCAGGGTAGAAAAATTTAAAATGCTTATAACTCGCGATCTAATTTTCGTAGCGCGGCCATATTTTGTTTGGTAATTTATTATAAAACAGTGTTAATTTTTGGTGACAGGAGACCCCACACGGTGAGGATCGAAAAATTTAAAATGCTCATAACTCGCTATCTAATATTCGTAGCGCGGCCAAATTTTGTTTGGTAATTTATTATGAGGCAGTGTTAATTTTTGGGGACATTAGACCCCCCCCCCCACGGTGAGGGTCGTAAAATTTAAAATGCTTATAACTCACGATCTAATTTTGGTAGCTTGGCAAAATATTGTTTGGTAATTTATTATAAGACAGTGTTAATTTTTGGTGACAGGAGACCCCCCACGGTGAGGGTCGAAAAATTTAAAATGCTTATAACTCGCGATCTAATTTTCGTAGCGCGGCCAAATTTTGTTTGGTAATTTATTATGAGGCAGTGTTAATTTTTGGGGACATTAGACCCCCCCACGGTGAGGGTCGTAAAATTAAAAATTCTTATAACTCACGATCTGATTTTGGTAGCTTGGCAAAATATTGTTTAATAATTTATTATATGACAGTGTTAATTTTTGGTGACAGGAGACAAGACACGGTGAGGGTCGAAAAATTAAAAATGCTTATAACTCGTGATCTAATTTTCGTAGCGCGGCCAAATTTTGTTTGGTAATTTATTATGAGGCAGTGTTAATTTTTGGTGACAGGAGACCCCCCCACGGTGAGGGTCGAAAAATTTAAAAGGCTTATAACTCGCGATCTAATTTTCGTAGCGCGGCCAAATTTTGTTTGATAACTTATTATGAGACAGTGTTAATTTTTGGGGACATTAGACCCCCCCCATGGTGAGGGTCGAAAAATTTAAAATGCTTATAACTCGCGATCTAATTTTCGTAGAGCGGCCAAATTTTGTTTGATAATTTATTATGAGGCAGTGTTAATTTTTGGGGACATTAGACCCCCTCCCCACGGTAAGGGTCGAAAAATTTAAAAGGCTTATAACTCGCGATCTAATTTTCGTAGCGCGGCTAAATTTTATTTGGTAATTTATTATGAGACAGTGTTAATTGTTGGTGACAGAAGACCCCCCCACAGTGAGGGTCGAAAAATTTAAAATGCTTATAACTCACGATCTAATTTGCGTTGCGCGGCCAAATTGTGTTTGGTAATTTAATATGAGACTGTTAATTTTTGGTGACAGGAGACCCCCCCCCACGGTGAGGGTCGTAAAATTTAAAATTCTTATAGATCACGATCTAATTTTGGTAGCTTGGCAAAATATTGTTTAATAATTTATTATAAGACAGTGTTAATTTTTGGGGACATTAGACCCCCACACGGTGAGGGTCGAAAAACTTAAAATGCTTATAACTCACGATCTAATTTTCGTAGCGCGGCCAATTTTTGTTTGGTAATTTAATATGAGACTGTTAAATTTTGGTGACAGGAGACCCCCACGGTGAGGGTAGAAAAATTTAAAATGCTTATAACTCGCGATCTAATTTTCGTAGAGCGGCCATATTTTGTTTGGTAATTTATTATGAGTCAGTGTTAATTTTTGGTGACAGGAGACCACCACGGTGAGGGTTGAAAAATTTAAAATGTTTATAACTCGCTATCTAATTTTCGCAGCGCGGCCAAATTTTGTTTGGTAATTTATTATGAGTCAGTGTTAATTTTTGGGGACATTAGACCCCCCCCACCCTGAGGGTCGTAAAATTTAAAATGCTTATAACTCAAGATCTAATTTTGGTAGCTTGGCAAAATATTGTTTCGTAATTTATTATGAGACAGTGTTAATTGTTTGTGACAGAAGACAAGACACGGTGAGGGTCGAAAAATTAAAAATGCTTATAACTCGCGATCTAATTTTCGTAGCGCGGCCAAATTTTGTTTGGTAATTTATTATGAGGCAGTGTTAATTTTGGGGGACGTTAGACCCCCCACGGTGAGGGTCGAAAAATTTAAAATGCTTATAACTCATGATCTAATTTTCGTAGCGCGGCCAAATTTTGTTTGGTAATTTATTATGAGACTGCGTTAATTGTTTGTGACAGAAGACAAGACACGGTGAGGGTCGAAAAATTTAAAATGCTTATAACTCATGATCAAATTTTTTGTGGCGCGGCCAAATTTTGTTTGGTAATTTAATATGAGACTGTTAATTTTTGGTGACATGAGACCCCCGACGGTGAGGGTCGAAAAATTTAAAAGGCTTATAACTCGCGATCTAATTTTCGTCGCGCGGCCAAATTTTGTTTGGTAATTTATTATGAGACAGTGTTAATTTTTGGGGACAGGAGACCCCCCACGGTGAGAGTCGAAAAATTTAAAAGGCTTATAAGTCGCGATCTAATTTTCGTAGCTCGGCCAAATTTTGTTTGTTAATTTATTATGAGACAGTGTTAATTTTTGGTGACAGGAGACCCCCACGGTGAGGGTAGAAAAATTAAAAATTCTTATAACTCACGATCTAATTTTTGTAGCTTGGCAAAATATTGTTTAATAATTTATTATAAGACAGTGTTAATTTTTGGTGACAGGAGACCCCCCACGGTGAGGGTCTAAAAATTTAAAAGGCTTATAACTCGCGATCTAATTTTCGTAGAGCGGCAAAATTTTGTTTGATAATTTATTATGAGACAGTGTTAATTTTTGGGGACATTAGACCCCCCCCCCATGGTGAGGGTCGAAAAATTTAAAATGCTTATAACTCGCGATCTAATTTTCGTAGAGCGGCCAAATTTTGTTTGATAATTTATTATGAGGCAGTGTTAATTTTTGGGGACATTAGACCCCCCCCCCACGGTAAAGGTTGAAAAATTTAAAATGCTTATAACTCACGATCTAATTTTCGTAGCGCGGCTAAATTTTATTTGGTAATTTATTATGAGACAGTGTTAATTGTTGGTGACAGAAGACCCCCCCCCCACAGTGAGGGTCGAAAAATTTAAAATGCTTATAACTCACGATCTAATTTTCGTTGCGCGGCCAAATTTTGTTTGGTAATTTAATATGAGACTGTTAATTTTTGGTGACAGGAGACCCCCCCCCCCACGGTGAGGGTCGTAAAATTTAAAATTCTTATAGATCACGATCCAATTTTGGTAGCTTGGCAAAATATTGTTTAATAATTTATTATAAGACAGTGTTAATTTTTGGTGACCAGAGACAAGACACGGTGAGGGTAGAAAAATTTAAAATGCTTATAACTCGCGATCTAATTTTCGTAGCGCGGCCATATTTTGTTTGGTAATTTATTATGAGGCAGTGTTAATTTTTGGGGACGTTAGACCCCCCACGGTGAGGGTCGAAAAATTAAAAATGCTTATAACTCGCGATCTAATTTTCGTAGCGCGGCCAAATTTTGTTTGGTAATTCATTATGAGGCAGTGTTATTTTTTGGGGACATTAGACCCCCCCACGGTGAGGGTCGAAAAATTTAAAATGCTTATAACTCACGATCTAATTTTCGTGGCGCGGCCAAATTTTGTTTGGTAATTTAATATGAGACTGTTAATTTTTGGTGACATGAGACCCCCGTCGGTGAGGGTCGAAAAATTTAAAAGGCTTATAACTCGCGATCTAATTTTCGCAGCGCGGCCAAATTTTGTTTGGTAATTTATTATGAGACAGTGTTAATTTTTGGGGACATTAGACCCCCCGACGGTGAGGGTCGAAAAATTTAAAATGCTTATAACTCACGATCTAATTTTCGTAGCGCGGCCAATTTTTGTTTGGTAATTTAATATGAGACTGTTAAATTTTGGTGACAGGAGACCCCCCACGGTGAGAGTCGAAAAATTTAAAAGGCTTATAACTCGCGATCTAATTTTCGTAGCTCGGCCAAATTTTGTTTGTTAATTTATTATGAGACAGTGTTAATTTTTGGTGACAGGAGACCCCCCACGGTGAGGGTAGAAAAATTTAAAATGTTTATAACTCGCGATCTAATTTTCGTAGCGCGGCCAAATATTGTTTGGTAATTTATTATGAGACAGAGTTAATTTTTGGGGACATTAGACCACCCCCCCGGTGAGGGTCGAAAAATTTAAAATGCTTATAACTCACGATCTAATTTTCGTAGCGCGGCCAAATTTTGTTTGGTAATTTAATATGAGACTGTTAATTTTTGGTGACAAGAGCCCCCCATGGTGAGGGTCGAAAAATTTAAAATGATTATAACTCGCGATCTAATTTCCGTAGAGCTGCCAAATTTTGTTTGATAATTTATTATGAGGCAGTGTTAATTTTTGGGGACATTAGACCCCCCCCCCCACGGTAAGGGTTGAAAAATTTAAAATGCTTATAACTCACGATCTAATTTTCGTAGCGCGGCCAAATTTTGTTTGGTAATTTAATATGAGACTGTAATTTTTTGGTGACAGGAGACCCCCCCCCCCCACGGTGAGGGTCGTAAAATTTAAAATTCTTATAACTCACGATCTAATTTTGGTAGCTTGGCAAAATATTGTTTAATAATTTATTATAAGACAGTGTTAATTTTTGGTGACAGGAGACAAGACACGGTGAGGGTCGAAAAATTAAAAATGCTTATAACTCGTGATCTAATTTTCGTAGCGCGGCCAAATTTTGTTTGGTAATTTATTATGAGGCAGTGTTAATTTTTGGGGACATTAGATCCCCCCCCCCCACGGTGAGGGTCGAAAAATTTAAAATGCTTATAACTCACGATCTAATTTTCGTAGCGCGGCCAAATTTTGTTTGGTAATTTAATATGAGACTGTTAATTTTTGGTGACAGGAGACCCCACACGGTGAGGATCGAAAAATTTAAAATGCTCATAACTCGCTATCTAATATTCGTAGCGCGGCCAAATTTTGTTTGGCAATTTCCCACATAGCACACATTCATCTATAAGTCATCTAGAAGCTGTAAATACAAGACGGCCAAATATCTATAGGATATCTAAAAATATCCACCATACCCTCTTTTTACGTCTATTAGAAATAACATGTGTGATCTCTCTGAGTTCCTCCAGACGTTGATTACATCCAGATAATCTACAAGACTACATCTATAAGACCTCCAAGCAAGAGTATTTTTTCCATAAGAGATGCATAATGCGTGTTATTCGCAAATCCATTGGATGCAGTCTTGAGTATTTCCTAAGGGCATGGAGTAATGGATTTCCTTTAGATGTTAAAAGAGTGAAAGCCACAGATCGTCTGTTGCAAGTCACAGACGTCTGATAGAAATCTAAATTGGAATATCAGATCGACGTCTGTTTATTTATTGATATGCACATCTAAATAACATTATGGAGATTATAGACGTATTCATACTATAAATCGACGTCTTATAGATAACGTGTGCTGTGTGGGTTATTATGAGGCAGTGTTAATTTTTGGGGACATTAGACCCCCCCCCCCCGCGGTGAGGGTCGTAAAATTTAAAATGCTTATAACTCACGATCTAATTTTGGTAGCTTGGCAAAATATTGTTTGGTAATTTATTATAAAACAGTGTTAATTTTTGGTGAGAGGAGACCTCCCACGGTGAGGGTCGAAAAATTTAAAATGCTTATAACTCATGATCTAATTTTCGTAGCGCGGCCAAATTTTGTTTGGCAATTTATTATGAGACAGTGTTAATTGTTGGTGACAGAAGACCCCCCCACAGTGAGGGTCGAAAAATTTAAAATGCTTATAACTCGCGATCTAATTTTCGTAGCGCGGCCAAATTTTGTTTGATAATTTATAATGAGACAGTGTTAATTTTTGGGGACATTAGACCCCCCCGACGGTGAGGGTCGAAAAATTTAAAATGATTATAACTCACGATCTAATTTTTGTAGCGCGGCCAATTTTTGTTTGGTAATTTAATATGAGACTGTTAAATTTTGGTGACAAGAGCCCCCCATGGTGAGGGTCGAAAAATTTAAAATGATTATAACTCGCGATCTAATTTCCGTAGAGCTGCCAAATTTTGTTTGATAATTTATTATGAGGCAGTGTTAATTTTTGGTGACAGGAGACCCCCCCCCCCACGGTGAGGGTCGAAAAATTTAAAATGCTTATAAATCGCTATCTAATATTCCTAGCGCGGCCAAATTTTGTTTGATAATTTATTATGAGACATTGTTAATTGTTGGTGACAGAAGACACCCCACGGTGAGGGTCGAAAAATTAAAAATGCTTATAACTCGCCATCTAATTTTGGTAACTTGGCAAAATTTTGTTTGGTAATTTATTATGAGACAGTGTTAATTTTTGGGGACATTAGACCCCCCACGGTGAGGGTCGAAAAATTTAAAATGCTTATAAGTCGCGATCTAATTTTCGTAGCGCGGCTAAATTTTATTTGGTAATTTATTATGAGACAGTGTTAATTGTTGGTGACAGAAGACCCCCCCCACGGTGAGGGTCGAAAAATTTAAAATGCTTATAACTCACGATCTAATTTTCGTAGCGCGGCAAAATTTTGTTTGGTAATTTAATATGAGACTGTTAATTTTTGGTGACAGGAGAGCCCCCCCCCCCACGGTGAGGGTCGAAAAATTTGAAAGGCTTATAACTCGCGATCTAATTTTCGTAGCGCGGCCAAATATTGTTTGGTATTTTATAATCAGACAGTGTTAATTTTTGGGGACATTCGACCCCCCACGGTGAGGGTCAAAAAATTTAAAAGGCTTATAACTCACGATCTAATTTTCGTAGCGAGGCCAAATTTTGTTTGGTAATTTAATATGAGACTGTTAATTTTTGGTGACAGGAGACCCCCCACTGTGAGGGTCGAAAAATTTAAAAGGCTTATAACTCGCGATCTAATTTTCGTAGCGCGGCCAAATTTTGTTTGGAAATTTTTTATGACTCTGTGTTAATTTTTGGTGACAGGAGACCCCCCCCCCCCACGGTGAGGGTCGAAAAATTTAAAATGTTAATTTTTGGTGACATGAGACCCCCGTCGGTGATGGTCGAAAAATTTAAAAGGCTTATAACTCGCGATCTAATTTTCGCAGCGCGGCCAAATTTTGTTTGGTAATTTATTATGAGACAGTGTTAATTTTTGGGGACATTAGACCCCCCGACGGTGAAGGTCGAAAAATTTAAAATGCTTATAACTCACGATCTAATTTTCGTAGCGCGGCCAATTTTTGTTTGGTAATTTAATATGAGACTGTTAAATTTTGGGGACATTAGACCCCCCACGGTGAGGGTCGAAAAATTTAAAAGGCTTATAACTCGCGATCTAATTTTCGTAGCTCGGCCAAATTTTGTTTGTTAATTTATTATGAGACAGTGTTAATTTTTGGTGACAGGAGACCCCCACGGTGAGGGTAGAAAAATTTACAATGTTTATAACTCGCGATCTAATTTTCGTAGCGCGGCCAAATTTTGTTTGGTAATTTATTATGAGACAGAGTTAATTTTGGGGGACATTAGACCCCCCCCCGGTGAGGGTCGAAAAATTTAAAATGCTTATAACTCGCGATCTAATTTTCGTAGCGCGGCCAAATATTGTTTGGTATTTTATAATCAGACAGTGTTAATTTTTGGGGACATTAGACCCCCCACGGTGAGGGTCAAAAAATTTAAAAGGCTTATAACTCACGATCTAATTTTCGTAGCGAGGCCAAATTTTGTTTGGTAATTTAATATGAGACTGTTAATTTTTGGTGACAGGAGACCCCCCACTGTGAGGGTCGAAAAATTTAAAAGGCTTATAACTCACGATCTAATTTTGGTAGATTGGCAAAATATTGTTTGGCAATTTATTATGAGACAGTGTAAATTTATGGTGACAGGAGACCCCCACGGTGAGGGTCGAAAAATTTAAAAGGCTTATAAGTCACGATCTAATTTTCGTAGCGCGGCTAAATTTTATTTGGTAATTTATTATGAGACAGTGTTAATTGTCTGTGACAGAAGACAAGACACGGTGAGGGTCGAAAAATTAAAAATGCTTATAACTCGTGATCTAATTTTCGTAGCGCGGCCAAATTTTGTTTGGTAATTTAATATGAGACTGTAAATTTTTGGTGATATGAGACCCCCGACGGTGAGGGTCGAAAAATTTAAAAGGCTTATAACTCGCGATCTAATTTTCGTAGCGCGGCCAAATTTTGTTTGGTAATTTATTATGAGGCAGTGTTAATTTTTGGGGACGTTAGACCCCCCACGGTGAGGGTCGAAAAATTTAAAATGCTTATAACTCACGATCTAATTTTCGTAGCGCGGCCAATTTTTGTTTGGTAATTTAATATGAGACTGTTAAATTTTGGTGACAGGAGACCCCCCATGGTGAGAGTCGAAAAATTTAAAAGGCTTATAACTCGCGATCTAATTTTCGTAGCTCGGCCAAATTTTGTTTGTTAATTTATTATGAGACAGTGTTAATTTTTGGTGACAGGAGACCCCCACGGTGAGGGTAGAAAAATTTACAATGTTTATAACTCGCGATCTAATTTTCGTAGCGCGGCCAAATTTTGTTTGGTAATTTATTATGAGACAGAGTTAATTTTGGGGGACATTAGACCCCCCCACGGTGAGGGTCGAAAAATTTAAAATGCTTATTACTCACGATGTAATTTTCGTAGCGCGGCCAATTTTTGTTTGGTAATTTAATATGAGACTGTTAATTTTTGGTGACATGAGACCCCCGTCGGTGATGGTCGAAAAATTTAAAAGGCTTATAACTCGCGATCTAATTTTCGCAGCGCGGCCAAATTTTGTTTGGTAATTTATTATGAGACAGTGTTAATTTTTGGGGACATTAGACCCCCCGACGGTGAAGGTCGAAAAATTTAAAATGCTTATAACTCACGATCTAATTTTCGTAGCGCGGCCAATTTTTGTTTGGTAATTTAATATGAGACTGTTAAATTTTGGTGACAGGAGACCCCCCATGGTGAGAGTCGAAAAATTTAAAAGGCTTATAACTCGCGATCTAATTTTCGTAGCTCGGCCAAATTTTGTTTGTTAATTTATTATGAGACAGTGTTAATTTTTGGTGACAGGAGACCCCCACGGTGAGGGTAGAAAAATTTACAATGTTTATAACTCGCGATCTAATTTTCGTAGCGCGGCCAAATTTTGTTTGTTAATTTATTATGAACAGTGTTAATTTTTGGTGACAGGAGACCCCCACGGTGAGGGTAGAAAAATTTAAAATGCTTATAACTCGCGATCTAATTTTCGTAGCGCGGCCGAATTTTGTTTGGTAATTTATTATGAGTCAGTGTTAATTTTTGGTGACAGGAGACCCCCACGGTGGGGGTTGAAAAATTTAAAATGCTTATAACTCACGATCTAATTTTCGCAGCGCGGCCAAATTTTGTTTGGTAATTTATTATAAAACAGTGTTAATTCTTGGTGAGAGGAGACCCCACACGGTGAGGATCGAAAAATTTAAAATGCTCATATCTCGCTATCTAATATTCGTAGCGCGGCCAAATTTTGTTTGGTAATTTATTATGAGGCAGTGTTAATTTTTGGGGACATTAGACCACCCCCACGGTGAGGGTCGTAAAATTTAAAATGCTTATAACTCACGATCTAATTTTGGTAGATTGGCAAAATATTGTTTGGCAATTTATTATGAGACAGTGTAAATTTATGGTGACAGGAGACCCCCACGGTGAGGGTCGAAAAATTTAAAAGGCTTATAAGTCACGATCTAATTTTCGTAGCGCGGCTAAATTTTATTTGGTAATTTATTATGAGACAGTGTTAATTGTCTGTGACAGAAGACAAGACACGGTGAGGGTCGAAAAATTAAAAATGCTTATAACTCGTGATCTAATTTTCGTAGCGCGGCCAAATTTTGTTTGGTAATTTAATATGAGACTGTAAATTTTTGGTGATATGAGACCCCCGACGGTGAGGGTCGAAAAATTTAAAAGGCTTATAACTCGCGATCTAATTTTCGTAGCGCGGCCAAATTTTGTTTGGTAATTTATTATGAGGCAGTGTTAATTTTTGGGGACGTTAGACCCCCCACGGTGAGGGTCGAAAAATTTAAAATGCTTATAACTCACGATCTAATTTTCGTAGCGCGGCCAATTTTTGTTTGGTAATTTAATATGAGACTGTTAAATTTTGGTGACAGGAGACCCCCCATGGTGAGAGTCGAAAAATTTAAAAGGCTTATAACTCGCGATCTAATTTTCGTAGCTCGGCCAAATTTTGTTTGTTAATTTATTATGAGACAGTGTTAATTTTTGGTGACAGGAGACCCCCACGGTGAGGGTAGAAAAATTTACAATGTTTATAACTCGCGATCTAATTTTCGTAGCGCGGCCAAATTTTGTTTGGTAATTTATTATGAGACAGTGTTAATTTTTGGGGACATTAGACCCCCCGACGGTGAAGGTCGAAAAATTTAAAATGCTTATAACTCACGATCTAATTTTCGTAGCGCGGCCAATTTTTGTTTGGTAATTTAATATGAGACTGTTAAATTTTGGTGACAGGAGACCCCCCATGGTGAGAGTCGAAAAATTTAAAAGGCTTATAACTCGCGATCTAATTTTCGTAGCTCGGCCAAATTTTGTTTGTTAATTTATTATGAGACAGTGTTAATTTTTGGTGACAGGAGACCCCCACGGTGAGGGTAGAAAAATTTACAATGTTTATAACTCGCGATCTAATTTTCGTAGCGCGGCCAAATTTTGTTTGGTAATTTATTATGAGACAGAGTTAATTTTGGGGGACATTAGACCCCCCCCCGGTGAGGGTCGAAAAATTTAAAATGCTTATAACTCGCGATCTAATTTTCGTAGCGCGGCCAAATATTGTTTGGTATTTTATAATCAGACAGTGTTAATTTTTGGGGACATTAGACCCCCCACGGTGAGGGTCAAAAAATTTAAAAGGCTTATAACTCACGATCTAATTTTCGTAGCGAGGCCAAATTTTGTTTGGTAATTTAATATGAGACTGTTAATTTTTGGTGACAGGAGACCCCCCACTGTGAGGGTCGAAAAATTTAAAAGGCTTATAACTCACGATCTAATTTTCGTAGCGCGGCCAAATTTTGTTTGGAAATTTTTTATGACTCTGTGTTAATTTTTGGTGACAGGAGACCCCCCCCCCCACGGTGAGGGTCGAAAAATTTAAAATGCTTATAAATCGCTATCTAATATTCCTAGCGCGGCCAAATTTTGTTTGATAATTTATTATGAGACATTGTTAATTTTTGGGGACATTAGACCCCCCCCCACGGTGAGGGTCGTAAAATTTAAAATTCTTATAACTCACGATCTAATTTTGGTAGCTTGGCAAAATATTGTTTAATAATTTATTATAAGACAGTGTTAATTTTTGGTGACAGGAGACAAGACACGGTGAGGGTCGAAAAATTAAAAATGCTTATAACTCGTGATCTAATTTTCGTAGCGCGGCCAAATTTTGTTTGGTAATTTATTATGAGGCAGTGTTAATTTTTGGGGACATTAGACCCCCCACGGTGAGGGTCGAAAAATTTAAAATGCTTATAACTCACGATCTAATTTTCGTAGCGCGGCCAAATTTTGTTTGGTAATTTAATATGAGACTGTTAATTTTTGGTGACAGGAGACCCCCCACGGTGAGGGTCGAAAAATTTAAAAGGCTTATAACCCGCGATCTAATTTACGTAGCGCGGCCAAATTTTGTTTGATAATTTATTATGAGACATTGTTAATTTCTGGTGACAGGAGACACCCCAGAGTGAGGGTCGAAAAATTTCAAATGCTTATAACTCGCGACCTAATTTTCGTAGCGCGGCCAAACTTGTTTGGTAATTTATTATGAGACAGTGTTAATTTTTGGTGACAGGAGACCCCACACGGTGAGGATCGAAAAATTTAAAATGCTCATAACTCGCGATCTAATTTTCGTAGCGCGGCCAAATTTTGTTTGGTAATTTATTATGAGACATTGTTAATTGTTGGTGACAGAAGACACCCCACGGTGAGGGTCGAAAAATTAAAAATGCTTATAACTCGCCATCTAAATTTGGAAACTTGGCAAAATTTTGTTTGGTAATTTATTATGAGACAGTGTTAATTTTTGGGGACATTAGACCCCCCACGGTGAGGGTCGAAAAATTTAAAATGCTTATAAGTCGCGATCTAATTTTCGTAGCGCGGCCAAATTTTGTTTGGTAATTTAATATGAAACTGTTAATTTTTGGTGACAGGAGACCCCCACGGTGAGGGTCGAAAAATTTAAAATGTTTATAGCTCGCGATCTAATTTTCGTAGCGCGGCCAAATTTTGTTTGGTAATTCATTATGAGGCAGTGTTAATTTTTGGGGACATTAGACCCCCCCCCCCCCACCGGTAAGGGTTGAAAAATTTAAAATGCTTATAACTCACGATCTAATTTTCGTAGCGCGGCTAAATTTTATTTGGTAATTTATTATGAGACAGTGTTAATTGTTGGTGACAGAAGACCCCCCCATGGTGAGGGTCGAAAAATTTAAAATGCTTATAACTCACGATCTAATTTTGGTAGCGCGGCAAAATTTTGTTTGGTAATTTAATATGAGACTGTTAATTTTTGGTGACAGGAGACCCCCCCACGGTGAGGGTCGAAAAATTTGAAAGGCTTATAACTCGCGATCTAATTTTCGTAGCGCGGCCAAATTTTGTTTGGTATTTTATAATCAGACAGTGTTAATTTTTGGGGACATTAGACCCCCCACGGTGAGGGTCAAAAAATTTAAAATGCTTATAACTCACGATCTAATTTTCGTAGCGAGGCCAAATTTTGTTTGGTATTTTATAATCAGACAGTGTTAATTTTTGGGGACATTAGACCCCCCACGGTGAGGGTCAAAAAATTTAAAATGCTTATAACTCACGATCTAATTTTCGTAGCGAGGCCAAATTTTGTTTGGTAATTTAATATGAGACTGTTAATTTTTGGTGACAGGAGACCCCCCAATGTGAGGGTCGAAAAATTTAAAAGGCTTATAACTCTCGATCTAATTTTCGTAGCGCGGCCAAATTTTGTTTCGAAATTTTTTATGACTCAGTGTTAATTTTTGGTGACAGGAGACCCCCCCCACGGTGAGGGTCGAAAAATTTAAAATGCTTATAAATCGCTATCTAGTATTCCTAGCGCTGCCAAATTTTGTTTGGTAATTTATTATGAGACATTGTTAATTTTTGGGGACATTAGACCCCCCCCACGGTGAGGGTCGTAAAATTTAAAATTCTTATAACTCACGATCTAATTTTGGTAGCTTGGCAAAATATTGTTTAATAATTTATTATAAGACAGTGTTAATTTTTGGTGACAGGAGACAAGACACGGTGAGGGTCGAAAAATTAAAAATGCTTATAACTCGTGATCTAATTTTCGTAGCGCGGCCAAATTTTGTTTGGTAATTTATTATGAGGCAGTGTTAATTTTTGGGGACATTAGACCCCCCACGGTGAGGGTCGAAAAATTTAAAATGCTTATAACTCACGATCTAATTTTCGTAGCGCGGCCAAATTTTGTTTGGTAATTTAATATGAGACTGTTAATTTTTGGTGACAGGAGACCCCCCACGGCGAGGGTCGAAAAATTTAAAAGGCTTATAACTCGCGATCTAATTTACGTAGCGCGGCCAAATTTTGTTTGTTAATTTATTATGAGACAGTGTTAATTTTTGGTGACAGGAGACCCCCACGGTGAGGGTAGAAAAATTTACAATGTTTATAACTCGCGATCTAATTTTCGTAGCGCGGCCAAATTTTGTTTGGTAATTTATTATGAGACAGAGTTAATTTTGGGGGACATTAGACCCCCCCACGGTGAGGGTCGAAAAATTTAAAATGCTTATTACTCACGATGTAATTTTCGTAGCGCGGCCAATTTTTGTTTGGTAATTTAATATGAGACTGTTAATTTTTGGTGACATGAGACCCCCGTCGGTGATGGTCGAAAAATTTAAAAGGCTTATAACTCGCGATCTAATTTTCGCAGCGCGGCCAAATTTTGTTTGGTAATTTATTATGAGACAGTGTTAATTTTTGGGGACATTAGACCCCCCGACGGTGAAGGTCGAAAAATTTAAAATGCTTATAACTCACGATCTAATTTTCGTAGCGCGGCCAATTTTTGTTTGGTAATTTAATATGAGACTGTTAAATTTTGGTGACAGGAGACCCCCCATGGTGAGAGTCGAAAAATTTAAAAGGCTTATAACTCGCGATCTAATTTTCGTAGCTCGGCCAAATTTTGTTTGTTAATTTATTATGAGACAGTGTTAATTTTTGGTGACAGGAGACCCCCACGGTGAGGGTAGAAAAATTTACAATGTTTATAACTCGCGATCTAATTTTCGTAGCGCGGCCAAATTTTGTTTGGTAATTTATTATGAAACAGAGTTAATTTTGGGGGACATTAGACCCCCCCCCGGTGAGGGTCGAAAAATTTAAAATGCTTATAACTCACGATCTAATTTTCGTAGCGCGGCCAAATTTTGTTTGGTAATTTAATATGAGACTGTTAATTTTTGGTGACAGGAGACCCCCCCCCACGGTGAGGGTCATAAAATTTAAAATGCTTATAACTCACGATCTAATTTTAGCAGCTTGGCAAAATATTGTTTAATAATTTATTATAAGACAGTGTTAATTTTTGGTGACAGGAGACAACACACGGTGAGGGTCGAAAAATTAAAAATGCTTATAACTCGTGATCTAACTTTCGTAGCGCGGCCAAATTTTGTTTGGTAATTTATTATGAGGCAGTGTTAATTTTTGGGGACATTAGACCCCCCCACGGTGAGGGTCGAAAAATTTAAAATGCTTATAACTCACGATCTAATTTTCGTAGCGCGGCCAAATTTTGTTTGGTAATTTAATATGAGACTGTTAAATGTTGGTGACAGGAGACCCCCACGGTGAGGGTAGAAAAATTTAAAATGCTTATAACTCGCGATCTAATTTTCGTAGCGCGGCCAAATTTTGTTTGGTAATTTATTATGAGGCAGTGTTAATTTTTGGGGAGTTAGACCCCCCACGGTGAGGGTCGAAAAATTTAAAATGCTTATTACTCACGATGTAATTTTCGTAGCGCGGCCAATTTTTGTTTGGTAATTTAATATGAGACTGTTAAATTTTGGTGACAGGAGACCCCCCCACGGTGAGGGTCGAAAAATTTAAAAGGCTTATAACTCGCGATCTAATTTTCTTAGCTCGGCCAAATTTTGTTTGTTAATTTATTATGAGACAGTGTTAATTTTTGGTGACAGGAGACCCCCACGGTGAGGGTAGAAAAATTTAAAATGCTTATAACTCGCGATCTAATTTTCGTAGCGCGGCCGAATTTTGTTTGGTAATTTATTATGAGTCAGTGTTAATTTTTGGTGACAGGAGACCCCCACGGTGGGGGTTGAAAAATTTAAAATGCTTATAACTCACGATCTAATTTTCGCAGCGCGGCCAAATTTTGTTTGGTAATTTATTATAAAACAGTGTTAATTCTTGGTGAGAGGAGACCCCACACGGTGAGGATCGAAAAATTTAAAATGCTCATATCTCGCTATCTAATATTCGTAGCGCGGCCAAATTTTGTTTGGTAATTTATTATGAGGCAGTGTTAATTTTTGGGGACATTAGACCACCCCCACGGTGAGGGTCGTAAAATTTAAAATGCTTATAACTCACGATCTAATTTTGGTAGATTGGCAAAATATTGTTTGGCAATTTATTATGAGACAGTGTAAATTTATGGTGACAGGAGACCCCCACGGTGAGGGTCGAAAAATTTAAAAGGCTTATAAGTCACGATCTAATTTTCGTAGCGCGGCTAAATTTTATTTGGTAATTTATTATGAGACAGTGTTAATTGTCTGTGACAGAAGACAAGACACGGTGAGGGTCGAAAAATTAAAAATGCTTATAACTCGTGATCTAATTTTCGTAGCGCGGCCAAATTTTGTTTGGTAATTTATTATGAGGCAGTGTTAATTTTTGGGGACATTAGACCCCCCACGGTGAGGGTCGAAAAATTTAAAATGCTTATAACTCACGATCTAATTTTCGTAGCGCGGCCAAATTTTGTTTGGTAATTTAATATGAGACTGTTAATTTTTGGTGACAGGAGACCCCCCACGGTGAGGGTCGAAAAATTTAAAAGGCTTATAACTCGCGATCTAATTTACGTAGCGCGGCCAAATTTTGTTTGATAATTTATAATGAGACAGTGTTAATTTTTGGGGACATTAGACCCCCCCACGGTGAGGGTCGAAAAATTTAAAATTCTTATTACTCACGATGTAATTTTCGTAGCGCGGCCAATTTTTGTTTGGTAATTTAATATGAGACTGTTAAATTTTGGTGACAGGAGACCCCCCCACGGTGAGGGTCGAAAAATTTAAAAGGCTTATAACTCGCGATCTAATTTTCTTAGCTCGGCCAAATTTTGTTTGTTAATTTATTATGAGACAGTGTTAATTTTTGGTGACAGGAGACCCCCACGGTGAGGGTAGAAAAATTTAAAATGCTTATAACTCGCGATCTAATTTTCGTAGCGCGGCCGAATTTTGTTTGGTAATTTATTATGAGTCAGTGTTAATTTTTGGTGACAGGAGACCCCCACGGTGGGGGTTGAAAAATTTAAAATGCTTATAACTCACGAACTAATTTTCGCAGCGCGGCCAAATTTTGTTTGGTAATTTATTATAAAACAGTGTTAATTCTTGGTGAGAGGAGACCCCACACGGTGAGGATCGAAAAATTTAAAATGCTCATATCTCGCTATCTAATATTCGTAGCGCGGCCAAATTTTGTTTGGTAATTTATTATGAGGCAGTGTTAATTTTTGGGGACATTAGACCACCCCCACGGTGAGGGTCGTAAAATTTAAAATGCTTATAACTCACGATCTAATTTTGGTAGATTGGCAAAATATTGTTTGGCAATTTATTATGAGACAGTGTAAATTTATGGTGACAGGAGACCCCCACGGTGAGGGTCGAAAAATTTAAAAGGCTTATAAGTCACGATCTAATTTTCGTAGCGCGGCTAAATTTTATTTGGTAATTTATTATGAGACAGTGTTAATTGTCTGTGACAGAAGACAAGACACGGTGAGGGTCGAAAAATTAAAAATGCTTATAACTCGTGATCTAATTTTCGTAGCGCGGCCAAATTTTGTTTGGTAATTTAATATGAGACTGTAAATTTTTGGTGATATGAGACCCCCGACGGTGAGGGTCGAAAAATTTAAAAGGCTTATAACTCGCGATCTAATTTTCGTAGCGCGGCCAAATTTTGTTTGGTAATTTATTATGAGGCAGTGTTAATTTTTGGGGACGTTAGACCCCCCACGGTGAGGGTCGAAAAATTTAAAATGCTTATAACTCACGATCTAATTTTCGCAGCGCGGCCAAATTTTGTTTGGTAATTTATTATGAGACAGTGTTAATTGTTTGTGACAGAACACAAGACACGGTGAGGGTCGAAAAATTAAAAATGCTTATAACTCGCGATCTAATTTTCGTAGCGTGGCCAAATTTTGTTTGGTAATTCATTATGAGGCAGTATTATTTTTTGGGGACATTAGACCCCCCACGGTGAGGGTCGAAAAATTTAAAATGCTTATAACTCACGATCTAATTTTCGTGGCTCGGCCAAATTTTGTTTGGTAATTTAATATGAGACTGTTAATTTTTGGTGACATGAGACCCCCGTCGGTGATGGTCGAAAAATTTAAAAGGCTTATAACTCGCGATCTAATTTTCGCAGCGCGGCCAAATTTTGTTTGGTAATTTATTATGAGACAGTGTTAATTTTTGGGGACATTAGACCCCCCGACGGTGAAGGTCGAAAAATTTAAAATGCTTATAACTCACGATCTAATTTTCGTAGCGCGGCCAATTTTTGTTTGGTAATTTAATATGAGACTGTTAAATTTTGGTGACAGGAGACCCCCCATGGTGAGAGTCGAAAAATTTAAAAGGCTTATAACTGGCGATCTAATTTTCGTAGCTCGGCCAAATTTTGTTTGTTAATTTATTATGAGACAGTGTTAATTTTTGGTGACAGGAGACCCCCACGGTGAGGGTAGAAAAATTTACAATGTTTATAACTCGCGATCTAATTTTCGTAGCGCGGCCAAATTTTGTTTGGTAATTTATTATGAGACAGTGTTAATTTTTGGGGACATTAGACCCCCCCCCCATGGTGAGGGTCGAAAAATTTAAAATGCTTATAACTCGCGATCTAATTTTCGTAGAGCGGCCAAATTTTGTTTGATAATTTATTATGAGGCAGTGTTAATTTTTGGGGACATTAGACCCCCCCCCCACGGTAAGGGTTGAAAAATTTAAAATGCTTATAACTCACGATCTAATTTTCGTAGCGCGGCTAAATTTTATTTGGTAATTTATTATGAGACAGTGTTAATTGTTGGTGACAGAAGACCCCCCCCCACAGTGAGGGTCGAAAAATTTAAAATGCTTATAACTCACGATCTAATTTTCGTTGCGCGGCCAAATTTTGTTTGGTAATTTAATATGAGACTGTTAATTTTTGGTGACAGGAGACCCCCCCCCCCACGGTGAGGGTCGTAAAATTTAAAATTCTTATAGATCACGATCCAATTTTGGTAGCTTGGCAAAATATTGTTTAATAATTTATTATAAGACAGTGTTAATTTTTGGTGACCAGAGACAAGACACGGTGAGGGTAGAAAAATTTAAAATGCTTATAACTCGCGATCTAATTTTCGTAGCGCGGCCATATTTTGTTTGGTAATTTATTATGAGGCAGTGTTAATTTTTGGGGACGTTAGACCCCCCACGGTGAGGGTCGAAAAATTAAAAATGCTTATAACTCGCGATCTAATTTTCGTAGCGCGGCCAAATTTTGTTTGGTAATTCATTATGAGGCAGTGTTATTTTTTGGGGACATTAGACCCCCCCACGGTGAGGGTCGAAAAATTTAAAATGCTTATAACTCACGATCTAATTTTCGTGGCGCGGCCAAATTTTGTTTGGTAATTTAATATGAGACTGTTAATTTTTGGTGACATGAGACCCCCGTCGGTGAGGGTCGAAAAATTTAAAAGGCTTATAACTCGCGATCTAATTTTCGCAGCGCGGCCAAATTTTGTTTGGTAATTTATTATGAGACAGTGTTAATTTTTGGGGACATTAGACCCCCCGACGGTGAGGGTCGAAAAATTTAAAATGCTTATAACTCACGATCTAATTTTCGTAGCGCGGCCAATTTTTGTTTGGTAATTTAATATGAGACTGTTAAATTTTGGTGACAGGAGACCCCCCACGGTGAGAGTCGAAAAATTTAAAAGGCTTATAACTCGCGATCTAATTTTCGTAGCTCGGCCAAATTTTGTTTGTTAATTTATTATGAGACAGTGTTAATTTTTGGTGACAGGAGACCCCCCACGGTGAGGGTAGAAAAATTTAAAATGTTTATAACTCGCGATCTAATTTTCGTAGCGCGGCCAAATATTGTTTGGTAATTTATTATGAGACAGAGTTAATTTTTGGGGACATTAGACCACCCCCCCGGTGAGGGTCGAAAAATTTAAAATGCTTATAACTCACGATCTAATTTTCGTAGCGCGGCCAAATTTTGTTTGGTAATTTAATATGAGACTGTTAATTTTTGGTGACAAGAGCCCCCCATGGTGAGGGTCGAAAAATTTAAAATGATTATAACTCGCGATCTAATTTCCGTAGAGCTGCCAAATTTTGTTTGATAATTTATTATGAGGCAGTGTTAATTTTTGGGGACATTAGACCCCCCCCCCACGGTAAGGGTTGAAAAATTTAAAATGCTTATAACTCACGATCTAATTTTCGTAGCGCGGCCAAATTTTGTTTGGTAATTTAATATGAGACTGTAATTTTTTGGTGACAGGAGACCCCCCCCCCCACGGTGAGGGTCGTAAAATTTAAAATTCTTATAACTCACGATCTAATTTTGGTAGCTTGGCAAAATATTGTTTAATAATTTATTATAAGACAGTGTTAATTTTTGGTGACAGGAGACAAGACACGGTGAGGGTCGAAAAATTAAAAATGCTTATAACTCGTGATCTAATTTTCGTAGCGCGGCCAAATTTTGTTTGGTAATTTATTATGAGGCAGTGTTAATTTTTGGGGACATTAGATCCCCCCCCCCACGGTGAGGGTCGAAAAATTTAAAATGCTTATAACTCACGATCTAATTTTCGTAGCGCGGCCAAATTTTGTTTGGTAATTTAATATGAGACTGTTAATTTTTGGTGACAGGAGACCCCACACGGTGAGGATCGAAAAATTTAAAATGCTCATAACTCGCTATCTAATATTCGTAGCGCGGCCAAATTTTGTTTGGCAATTTCCCACATAGCACACATTCATCTATAAGTCATCTAGAAGCTGTAAATACAAGACGGCCAAATATCTATAGGATATCTAAAAATATCCACCATACCCTCTTTTTACGTCTATTAGAAATAACATGTGTGATCTCTCTGAGTTCCTCCAGACGTTGATTACATCCAGATAATCTACAAGACTACATCTATAAGACCTCCAAGCAAGAGTATTTTTTCCATAAGAGATGCATAATGCGTGTTATTCGCAAATCCATTGGATGCAGTCTTGAGTATTTCCTAAGGGCATGGAGTAATGGATTTCCTTTAGATGTTAAAAGAGTGAAAGCCACAGATCGTCTGTTGCAAGTCACAGACGTCTGATAGAAATCTAAATTGGAATATCAGATCGACGTCTGTTTATTTATTGATATGCACATCTAAATAACATTATGGAGATTATAGACGTATTCATACTATAAATCGACGTCTTATAGATAACGTGTGCTGTGTGGGTTATTATGAGGCAGTGTTAATTTTTGGGGACATTAGACCCCCCCCCCCCCGCGGTGAGGGTCGTAAAATTTAAAATGCTTATAACTCACGATCTAATTTTGGTAGCTTGGCAAAATATTGTTTGGTAATTTATTATAAAACAGTGTTAATTTTTGGTGAGAGGAGACCTCCCACGGTGAGGGTCGAAAAATTTAAAATGCTTATAACTCATGATCTAATTTTCGTAGCGCGGCCAAATTTTGTTTGGCAATTTATTATGAGACAGTGTTAATTGTTGGTGACAGAAGACCCCCCCACAGTGAGGGTCGAAAAATTTAAAATGCTTATAACTCGCGATCTAATTTTCGTAGCGCGGCCAAATTTTGTTTGATAATTTATAATGAGACAGTGTTAATTTTTGGGGACATTAGACCCCCCCGACGGTGAGGGTCGAAAAATTTAAAATGATTATAACTCACGATCTAATTTTTGTAGCGCGGCCAATTTTTGTTTGGTAATTTAATATGAGACTGTTAAATTTTGGTGACAAGAGCCCCCCATGGTGAGGGTCGAAAAATTTAAAATGATTATAACTCGCGATCTAATTTCCGTAGAGCTGCCAAATTTTGTTTGATAATTTATTATGAGGCAGTGTTAATTTTTAGTGACAGGAGACCCCCCCCCCACGGTGAGGGTCGAAAAATTTAAAATGCTTATAAATCGCTATCTAATATTCCTAGCGCGGCCAAATTTTGTTTGATAATTTATTATGAGACATTGTTAATTGTTGGTGACAGAAGACACCCCACGGTGAGGGTCGAAAAATTAAAAATGCTTATAACTCGCCATCTAATTTTGGTAACTTGGCAAAATTTTGTTTGGTAATTTATTATGAGACAGTGTTAATTTTTGGGGACATTAGACCCCCCACGGTGAGGGTCGAAAAATTTAAAATGCTTATAAGTCGCGATCTAATTTTCGTAGCGCGGCTAAATTTTATTTGGTAATTTATTATGAGACAGTGTTAATTGTTGGTGACAGAAGACCCCCCCCCACGGTGAGGGTCGAAAAATTTAAAATGCTTATAACTCACGATCTAATTTTCGTAGCGCGGCAAAATTTTGTTTGGTAATTTAATATGAGACTGTTAATTTTTGGTGACAGGAGAGCCCCCCCCCCACGGTGAGGGTCGAAAAATTTGAAAGGCTTATAACTCGCGATCTAATTTTCGTAGCGCGGTCAAATATTGTTTGGTATTTTATAATCAGACAGTGTTAATTTTTGGGGACATTCGACCCCCCACGGTGAGGGTCAAAAAATTTAAAAGGCTTATAACTCACGATCTAATTTTCGTAGCGAGGCCAAATTTTGTTTGGTAATTTAATATGAGACTGTTAATTTTTGGTGACAGGAGACCCCCCACTGTGAGGGTCGAAAAATTTAAAAGGCTTATAACTCGCGATCTAATTTTCGCAGCGCGGCCAAATTTTGTTTGGTAATTTATTATGAGACAGTGTTAATTTTTGGGGACATTAGACCCCCCGACGGTGAAGGTCGAAAAATTTAAAATGCTTATAACTCACGATCTAATTTTCGTAGCGCGGCCAATTTTTGTTTGGTAATTTAATATGAGACTGTTAAATTTTGGGGACATTAGACCCCCCACGGTGAGGGTCGAAAAATTTAAAAGGCTTATAACTCGCGATCTAATTTTCGTAGCTCGGCCAAATTTTGTTTGTTAATTTATTATGAGACAGTGTTAATTTTTGGTGACAGGAGACCCCCACGGTGAGGGTAGAAAAATTTACAATGTTTATAACTCGCGATCTAATTTTCGTAGCGCGGCCAAATTTTGTTTGGTAATTTATTATGAGACAGAGTTAATTTTGGGGGACATTAGACCCCCCCCGGTGAGGGTCGAAAAATTTAAAATGCTTATAACTCGCGATCTAATTTTCGTAGCGCGGCCAAATATTGTTTGGTATTTTATAATCAGACAGTGTTAATTTTTGGGGACATTAGACCCCCCACGGTGAGGGTCAAAAAATTTAAAAGGCTTATAACTCACGATCTAATTTTCGTAGCGAGGCCAAATTTTGTTTGGTAATTTAATATGAGACTGTTAATTTTTGGTGACAGGAGACCCCCCACTGTGAGGGTCGAAAAATTTAAAAGGCTTATAACTCACGATCTAATTTTGGTAGATTGGCAAAATATTGTTTGGCAATTTATTATGAGACAGTGTAAATTTATGGTGACAGGAGACCCCCACGGTGAGGGTCGAAAAATTTAAAAGGCTTATAAGTCACGATCTAATTTTCGTAGCGCGGCTAAATTTTATTTGGTAATTTATTATGAGACAGTGTTAATTGTCTGTGACAGAAGACAAGACACGGTGAGGGTCGAAAAATTAAAAATGCTTATAACTCGTGATCTAATTTTCGTAGCGCGGCCAAATTTTGTTTGGTAATTTAATATGAGACTGTAAATTTTTGGTGATATGAGACCCCCGACGGTGAGGGTCGAAAAATTTAAAAGGCTTATAACTCGCGATCTAATTTTCGTAGCGCGGCCAAATTTTGTTTGGTAATTTATTATGAGGCAGTGTTAATTTTTGGGGACGTTAGACCCCCCCACGGTGAGGGTCGAAAAATTTAAAATGCTTATAACTCACGATCTAATTTTCGTAGCGCGGCCAATTTTTGTTTGGTAATTTAATATGAGACTGTTAAATTTTGGTGACAGGAGACCCCCCATGGTGAGAGTCGAAAAATTTAAAAGGCTTATAACTCGCGATCTAATTTTCGTAGCTCGGCCAAATTTTGTTTGTTAATTTATTATGAGACAGTGTTAATTTTTGGTGACAGGAGACCCCCACGGTGAGGGTAGAAAAATTTACAATGTTTATAACTCGCGATCTAATTTTCGTAGCGCGGCCAAATTTTGTTTGGTAATTTATTATGAGACAGAGTTAATTTTGGGGGACATTAGACCCCCCCACGGTGAGGGTCGAAAAATTTAAAATGCTTATTACTCACGATGTAATTTTCGTAGCGCGGCCAATTTTTGTTTGGTAATTTAATATGAGACTGTTAATTTTTGGTGACATGAGACCCCCGTCGGTGATGGTCGAAAAATTTAAAAGGCTTATAACTCGCGATCTAATTTTCGCAGCGCGGCCAAATTTTGTTTGGTAATTTATTATGAGACAGTGTTAATTTTTGGGGACATTAGACCCCCCGACGGTGAAGGTCGAAAAATTTAAAATGCTTATAACTCACGATCTAATTTTCGTAGCGCGGCCAATTTTTGTTTGGTAATTTAATATGAGACTGTTAAATTTTGGTGACAGGAGACCCCCCATGGTGAGAGTCGAAAAATTTAAAAGGCTTATAACTCGCGATCTAATTTTCGTAGCTCGGCCAAATTTTGTTTGTTAATTTATTATGAGACAGTGTTAATTTTTGGTGACAGGAGACCCCCACGGTGAGGGTAGAAAAATTTACAATGTTTATAACTCGCGATCTAATTTTCGTAGCGCGGCCAAATTTTGTTTGTTAATTTATTATGAGTCAGTGTTAATTTTTGGTGACAGGAGACCCCCACGGTGGGGGTTGAAAAATTTAAAATGCTTATAACTCACGATCTAATTTTCGCAGCGCGGCCAAATTTTGTTTGGTAATTTATTATAAAACAGTGTTAATTCTTGGTGAGAGGAGACCCCACACGGTGAGGATCGAAAAATTTAAAATGCTCATATCTCGCTATCTAATATTCGTAGCGCGGCCAAATTTTGTTTGGTAATTTATTATGAGGCAGTGTTAATTTTTGGGGACATTAGACCACCCCCACGGTGAGGGTCGTAAAATTTAAAATGCTTATAACTCACGATCTAATTTTGGTAGATTGGCAAAATATTGTTTGGCAATTTATTATGAGACAGTGTAAATTTATGGTGACAGGAGACCCCCACGGTGAGGGTCGAAAAATTTAAAAGGCTTATAAGTCACGATCTAATTTTCGTAGCGCGGCTAAATTTTATTTGGTAATTTATTATGAGACAGTGTTAATTGTCTGTGACAGAAGACAAGACACGGTGAGGGTCGAAAAATTAAAAATGCTTATAACTCGTGATCTAATTTTCGTAGCGCGGCCAAATTTTGTTTGGTAATTTAATATGAGACTGTAAATTTTTGGTGATATGAGACCCCCGACGGTGAGGGTCGAAAAATTTAAAAGGCTTATAACTCGCGATCTAATTTTCGTAGCGCGGCCAAATTTTGTTTGGTAATTTATTATGAGGCAGTGTTAATTTTTGGGGACGTTAGACCCCCCACGGTGAGGGTCGAAAAATTTAAAATGCTTATAACTCACGATCTAATTTTCGTAGCGCGGCCAATTTTTGTTTGGTAATTTAATATGAGACTGTTAAATTTTGGTGACAGGAGACCCCCCATGGTGAGAGTCGAAAAATTTAAAAGGCTTATAACTCGCGATCTAATTTTCGTAGCTCGGCCAAATTTTGTTTGTTAATTTATTATGAGACAGTGTTAATTTTTGGTGACAGGAGACCCCCACGGTGAGGGTAGAAAAATTTACAATGTTTATAACTCGCGATCTAATTTTCGTAGCGCGGCCAAATTTTGTTTGGTAATTTATTATGAGACAGTGTTAATTTTTGGGGACATTAGACCCCCCGACGGTGAAGGTCGAAAAATTTAAAATGCTTATAACTCACGATCTAATTTTCGTAGCGCGGCCAATTTTTGTTTGGTAATTTAATATGAGACTGTTAAATTTTGGTGACAGGAGACCCCCCATGGTGAGAGTCGAAAAATTTAAAAGGCTTATAACTCGCGATCTAATTTTCGTAGCTCGGCCAAATTTTGTTTGTTAATTTATTATGAGACAGTGTTAATTTTTGGTGACAGGAGACCCCCACGGTGAGGGTAGAAAAATTTACAATGTTTATAACTCGCGATCTAATTTTCGTAGCGCGGCCAAATTTTGTTTGGTAATTTATTATGAGACAGAGTTAATTTTGGGGGACATTAGACCCCCCCCGGTGAGGGTCGAAAAATTTAAAATGCTTATAACTCGCGATCTAATTTTCGTAGCGCGGCCAAATATTGTTTGGTATTTTATAATCAGACAGTGTTAATTTTTGGGGACATTAGACCCCCCACGGTGAGGGTCAAAAAATTTAAAAGGCTTATAACTCACGATCTAATTTTCGTAGCGAGGCCAAATTTTGTTTGGTAATTTAATATGAGACTGTTAATTTTTGGTGACAGGAGACCCCCCACTGTGAGGGTCGAAAAATTTAAAAGGCTTATAACTCACGATCTAATTTTCGTAGCGCGGCCAAATTTTGTTTGGAAATTTTTTATGACTCTGTGTTAATTTTTGGTGACAGGAGACCCCCCCCCCACGGTGAGGGTCGAAAAATTTAAAATGCTTATAAATCGCTATCTAATATTCCTAGCGCGGCCAAATTTTGTTTGATAATTTATTATGAGACATTGTTAATTTTTGGGGACATTAGACCCCCCCCACGGTGAGGGTCGTAAAATTTAAAATTCTTATAACTCACGATCTAATTTTGGTAGCTTGGCAAAATATTGTTTAATAATTTATTATAAGACAGTGTTAATTTTTGGTGACAGGAGACAAGACACGGTGAGGGTCGAAAAATTAAAAATGCTTATAACTCGTGATCTAATTTTCGTAGCGCGGCCAAATTTTGTTTGGTAATTTATTATGAGGCAGTGTTAATTTTTGGGGACATTAGACCCCCCACGGTGAGGGTCGAAAAATTTAAAATGCTTATAACTCACGATCTAATTTTCGTAGCGCGGCCAAATTTTGTTTGGTAATTTAATATGAGACTGTTAATTTTTGGTGACAGGAGACCCCCCACGGTGAGGGTCGAAAAATTTAAAAGGCTTATAACCCGCGATCTAATTTACGTAGCGCGGCCAAATTTTGTTTGATAATTTATTATGAGACATTGTTAATTTCTGGTGACAGGAGACACCCCAGAGTGAGGGTCGAAAAATTTCAAATGCTTATAACTCGCGACCTAATTTTCGTAGCGCGGCCAAACTTGTTTGGTAATTTATTATGAGACAGTGTTAATTTTTGGTGACAGGAGACCCCACACGGTGAGGATCGAAAAATTTAAAATGCTCATAACTCGCGATCTAATTTTCGTAGCGCGGCCAAATTTTGTTTGGTAATTTATTATGAGACATTGTTAATTGTTGGTGACAGAAGACACCCCACGGTGAGGGTCGAAAAATTAAAAATGCTTATAACTCGCCATCTAAATTTGGAAACTTGGCAAAATTTTGTTTGGTAATTTATTATGAGACAGTGTTAATTTTTGGGGACATTAGACCCCCCACGGTGAGGGTCGATAAATTTAAAATGCTTATAAGTCGCGATCTAATTTTCGTAGCGCGGCCAAATTTTGTTTGGTAATTTAATATGAAACTGTTAATTTTTGGTGACAGGAGACCCCCACGGTGAGGGTCGAAAAATTTAAAATGTTTATAGCTCGCGATCTAATTTTCGTAGCGCGGCCAAATTTTGTTTGGTAATTCATTATGAGGCAGTGTTAATTTTTGGGGACATTAGACCCCCCCCCCCACCGGTAAGGGTTGAAAAATTTAAAATGCTTATAACTCACGATCTAATTTTCGTAGCGCGGCTAAATTTTATTTGGTAATTTATTATGAGACAGTGTTAATTGTTGGTGACAGAAGACCCCCCCATGGTGAGGGTCGAAAAATTTAAAATGCTTATAACTCACGATCTAATTTTGGTAGCGCGGCAAAATTTTGTTTGGTAATTTAATATGAGACTGTTAATTTTTGGTGACAGGAGACCCCCCCACGGTGAGGGTCGAAAAATTTGAAAGGCTTATAACTCGCGATCTAATTTTCGTAGCGCGGCCAAATTTTGTTTGGTATTTTATAATCAGACAGTGTTAATTTTTGGGGACATTAGACCCCCCACGGTGAGGGTCAAAAAATTTAAAATGCTTATAACTCACGATCTAATTTTCGTAGCGAGGCCAAATTTTGTTTGGTATTTTATAATCAGACAGTGTTAATTTTTGGGGACATTAGACCCCCCACGGTGAGGGTCAAAAAATTTAAAATGCTTATAACTCACGATCTAATTTTCGTAGCGAGGCCAAATTTTGTTTGGTAATTTAATATGAGACTGTTAATTTTTGGTGACAGGAGACCCCCCAATGTGAGGGTCGAAAAATTTAAAAGGCTTATAACTCTCGATCTAATTTTCGTAGCGCGGCCAAATTTTGTTTCGAAATTTTTTATGACTCAGTGTTAATTTTTGGTGACAGGAGACCCCCCCCACGGTGAGGGTCGAAAAATTTAAAATGCTTATAAATCGCTATCTAGTATTCCTAGCGCTGCCAAATTTTGTTTGGTAATTTATTATGAGACATTGTTAATTTTTGGGGACATTAGACCCCCCCCACGGTGAGGGTCGTAAAATTTAAAATTCTTATAACTCACGATCTAATTTTGGTAGCTTGGCAAAATATTGTTTAATAATTTATTATAAGACAGTGTTAATTTTTGGTGACAGGAGACAAGACACGGTGAGGGTCGAAAAATTAAAAATGCTTATAACTCGTGATCTAATTTTCGTAGCGCGGCCAAATTTTGTTTGGTAATTTATTATGAGGCAGTGTTAATTTTTGGGGACATTAGACCCCCCACGGTGAGGGTCGAAAAATTTAAAATGCTTATAACTCACGATCTAATTTTCGTAGCGCGGCCAAATTTTGTTTGTTAATTTATTATGAGACAGTGTTAATTTTTGGTGACAGGAGACCCCCACGGTGAGGGTAGAAAAATTTACAATGTTTATAACTCGCGATCTAATTTTCGTAGCGCGGCCAAATTTTGTTTGGTAATTTATTATGAGACAGAGTTAATTTTGGGGGACATTAGACCCCCCCACGGTGAGGGTCGAAAAATTTAAAATGCTTATTACTCACGATGTAATTTTCGTAGCGCGGCCAATTTTTGTTTGGTAATTTAATATGAGACTGTTAATTTTTGGTGACATGAGACCCCCGTCGGTGATGGTCGAAAAATTTAAAAGGCTTATAACTCGCGATCTAATTTTCGCAGCGCGGCCAAATTTTGTTTGGTAATTTATTATGAGACAGTGTTAATTTTTGGGGACATTAGACCCCCCGACGGTGAAGGTCGAAAAATTTAAAATGCTTATAACTCACGATCTAATTTTCGGAGCGCGGCCAATTTTTGTTTGGTAATTTAATATGAGACTGTTAAATTTTGGTGACAGGAGACCCCCCATGGTGAGAGTCGAAAAATTTAAAAGGCTTATAACTCGCGATCTAATTTTCGTAGCTCGGCCAAATTTTGTTTGTTAATTTATTATGAGACAGTGTTAATTTTTGGTGACAGGAGACCCCCACGGTGAGGGTAGAAAAATTTACAATGTTTATAACTCGCGATCTAATTTTCGTAGCGCGGCCAAATTTTGTTTGGTAATTTATTATGAAACAGAGTTAATTTTGGGGGACATTAGACCCCCCCCCGGTGAGGGTCGAAAAATTTAAAATGCTTATAACTCACGATCTAATTTTCGTAGCGCGGCCAAATTTTGTTTGGTAATTTAATATGAGACTGTTAATTTTTGGTGACAGGAGACCCCCCCCACGGTGAGGGTCATAAAATTTAAAATGCTTATAACTCACGATCTAATTTTAGCAGCTTGGCAAAATATTGTTTAATAATTTATTATAAGACAGTGTTAATTTTTGGTGACAGGAGACAACACACGGTGAGGGTCGAAAAATTAAAAATGCTTATAACTCGTGATCTAACTTTCGTAGCGCGGCCAAATTTTGTTTGGTAATTTATTATGAGGCAGTGTTAATTTTTGGGGACATTAGACCCCCCCACGGTGAGGGTCGAAAAATTTAAAATGCTTATAACTCACGATCTAATTTTCGTAGCGCGGCCAAATTTTGTTTGGTAATTTAATATGAGACTGTTAAATGTTGGTGACAGGAGACCCCCACGGTGAGGGTAGAAAAATTTAAAATGCTTATAACTCGCGATCTAATTTTCGTAGCGCGGCCAAATTTTGTTTGGTAATTTATTATGAGGCAGTGTTAATTTTTGGGGAGTTAGACCCCCCACGGTGAGGGTCGAAAAATTTAAAATGCTTATTACTCACGATGTAATTTTCGTAGCGCGGCCAATTTTTGTTTGGTAATTTAATATGAGACTGTTAAATTTTGGTGACAGGAGACCCCCCCACGGTGAGGGTCGAAAAATTTAAAAGGCTTATAACTCGCGATCTAATTTTCTTAGCTCGGCCAAATTTTGTTTGTTAATTTATTATGAGACAGTGTTAATTTTTGGTGACAGGAGACCCCCACGGTGAGGGTAGAAAAATTTAAAATGCTTATAACTCGCGATCTAATTTTCGTAGCGCGGCCGAATTTTGTTTGGTAATTTATTATGAGTCAGTGTTAATTTTTGGTGACAGGAGACCCCCACGGTGGGGGTTGAAAAATTTAAAATGCTTATAACTCACGATCTAATTTTCGCAGCGCGGCCAAATTTTGTTTGGTAATTTATTATAAAACAGTGTTAATTCTTGGTGAGAGGAGACCCCACACGGTGAGGATCGAAAAATTTAAAATGCTCATATCTCGCTATCTAATATTCGTAGCGCGGCCAAATTTTGTTTGGTAATTTATTATGAGGCAGTGTTAATTTTTGGGGACATTAGACCACCCCCACGGTGAGGGTCGTAAAATTTAAAATGCTTATAACTCACGATCTAATTTTGGTAGATTGGCAAAATATTGTTTGGCAATTTATTATGAGACAGTGTAAATTTATGGTGACAGGAGACCCCCACGGTGAGGGTCGAAAAATTTAAAAGGCTTATAAGTCACGATCTAATTTTCGTAGCGCGGCTAAATTTTATTTGGTAATTTATTATGAGACAGTGTTAATTGTCTGTGACAGAAGACAAGACACGGTGAGGGTCGAAAAATTAAAAATGCTTATAACTCGTGATCTAATTTTCGTAGCGCGGCCAAATTTTGTTTGGTAATTTATTATGAGGCAGTGTTAATTTTTGGGGACATTAGACCCCCCACGGTGAGGGTCGAAAAATTTAAAATGCTTATAACTCACGATCTAATTTTCGTAGCGCGGCCAAATTTTGTTTGGTAATTTAATATGAGACTGTTAATTTTTGGTGACAGGAGACCCCCCACGGTGAGGGTCGAAAAATTTAAAAGGCTTATAACTCGCGATCTAATTTACGTAGCGCGGCCAAATTTTGTTTGATAATTTATAAAGAGACAGTGTTAATTTTTGGGGACATTAGACCCCCCCACGGTGAGGGTCGAAAAATTTAAAATGCTTATTACTCACGATGTAATTTTCGTAGCGCGGCCAATTTTTGTTTGGTAATTTAATATGAGACTGTTAAATTTTGGTGACAGGAGACCCCCCCACGGTGAGGGTCGAAAAATTTAAAAGGCTTATAACTCGCGATCTAATTTTCTTAGCTCGGCCAAATTTTGTTTGTTAATTTATTATGAGACAGTGTTAATTTTTGGTGACAGGAGACCCCCACGGTGAGGGTAGAAAAATTTAAAATGCTTATAACTCGCGATCTAATTTTCGTAGCGCGGCCGAATTTTGTTTGGTAATTTATTATGAGTCAGTGTTAATTTTTGGTGACAGGAGACCCCCACGGTGGGGGTTGAAAAATTTAAAATGCTTATAACTCACGAACTAATTTTCGCAGCGCGGCCAAATTTTGTTTGGTAATTTATTATAAAACAGTGTTAATTCTTGGTGAGAGGAGACCCCACACGGTGAGGATCGAAAAATTTAAAATGCTCATATCTCGCTATCTAATATTCGTAGCGCGGCCAAATTTTGTTTGGTAATTTATTATGAGGCAGTGTTAATTTTTGGGGACATTAGACCACCCCCACGGTGAGGGTCGTAAAATTTAAAATGCTTATAACTCACGATCTAATTTTGGTAGATTGGCAAAATATTGTTTGGCAATTTATTATGAGACAGTGTAAATTTATGGTGACAGGAGACCCCCACGGTGAGGGTCGAAAAATTTAAAAGGCTTATAAGTCACGATCTAATTTTCGTAGCGCGGCTAAATTTTATTTGGTAATTTATTATGAGACAGTGTTAATTGTCTGTGACAGAAGACAAGACACGGTGAGGGTCGAAAAATTAAAAATGCTTATAACTCGTGATCTAATTTTCGTAGCGCGGCCAAATTTTGTTTGGTAATTTAATATGAGACTGTAAATTTTTGGTGATATGAGACCCCCGACGGTGAGGGTCGAAAAATTTAAAAGGCTTATAACTCGCGATCTAATTTTCGTAGCGCGGCCAAATTTTGTTTGGTAATTTATTATGAGGCAGTGTTAATTTTTGGGGACGTTAGACCCCCCACGGTGAGGGTCGAAAAATTTAAAATGCTTATAACTCACGATCTAATTTTCGCAGCGCGGCCAAATTTTGTTTGGTAATTTATTATGAGACAGTGTTAATTGTTTGTGACAGAACACAAGACACGGTGAGGGTCGAAAAATTAAAAATGCTTATAACTCGCGATCTAATTTTCGTAGCGTGGCCAAATTTTGTTTGGTAATTCATTATGAGGCAGTATTATTTTTTGGGGACATTAGACCCCCCACGGTGAGGGTCGAAAAATTTAAAATGCTTATAACTCACGATCTAATTTTCGTGGCTCGGCCAAATTTTGTTTGGTAATTTAATATGAGACTGTTAATTTTTGGTGACATGAGACCCCCGTCGGTGATGGTCGAAAAATTTAAAAGGCTTATAACTCGCGATCTAATTTTCGCAGCGCGGCCAAATTTTGTTTGGTAATTTATTATGAGACAGTGTTAATTTTTGGGGACATTAGACCCCCCGACGGTGAAGGTCGAAAAATTTAAAATGCTTATAACTCACGATCTAATTTTCGTAGCGCGGCCAATTTTTGTTTGGTAATTTAATATGAGACTGTTAAATTTTGGTGACAGGAGACCCCCCATGGTGAGAGTCGAAAAATTTAAAAGGCTTATAACTGGCGATCTAATTTTCGTAGCTCGGCCAAATTTTGTTTGTTAATTTATTATGAGACAGTGTTAATTTTTGGTGACAGGAGACCCCCACGGTGAGGGTAGAAAAATTTACAATGTTTATAACTCGCGATCTAATTTTCGTAGCGCGGCCAAATTTTGTTTGGTAATTTATTATGAGACAGAGTTAATTTTGGGGGACATTAGACCCCCCCCCCGGTGAGGGTCGAAAAATTTAAAATGCTTATAACTCACGATCTAATTTTCGTAGCGCGGCCAAATTTTGTTTGGTAATTTAATATGAGACTGTTAATTTTTGGTGACAGGAGACCCCCCCCCCACGGTGAGGGTCATAAAATTTAAAATGCTTATAACTCACGATCTAATTTTAGCAGCTTGGCAAAATATTGTTTAATAATTTATTATAAGACAGTGTTAATTTTTGGTGACAGGAGACAACACACGGTGAGGGTCGAAAAATTAAAAATGCTTATAACTCGTGATCTAACTTTCGTAGCGCGGCCAAATTTTGTTTGGTAATTTATTATGAGGCAGTGTTAATTTTTGGGGACATTAGACCCCCCCACGGTGAGGGTCGAAAAATTTAAAATGCTTATAACTCACGATCTAATTTTCGTAGCGCGGCCAAATTTTGTTTGGTAATTTAATATGAGACTGTTAAATGTTGGTGACAGGAGACCCCCACGGTGAGGGTAGAAAAATTAAAATGCTTATAACTCGCGATCTAATTTTCGTAGCGCGGCCAAATTTTGTTTGGTAATTGATTATGAGGCAGTGTTAATTTTTGGGGAGTTAGACCCCCCACGGTGAGGGTCGAAAAATTTAAAATGCTTATTACTCACGATGTAAATTTCGTAGCGCGGCCAATTTTTGTTTGGTAATTTAATATGAGACTGTTAAATTTTGGTGACAGGAGACCCCCCCACGGTGAGGGTCGAAAAATTTAAAAGGCTTATAACTCGCGATCTAATTTTCTTAGCTCGGCCAAATTTTGTTTGTTAATTTATTATGAGACAGTGTTAATTTTTGGTGACAGGAGACCCCCACGGTGAGGGTAGAAAAATTTAAAAAGCTTATAACTCGCGATCTAATTTTCGTAGCGCGGCCGAATTTTGTTTGGTAATTTATTATGAGTCAGTGTTAATTTTTGGTGACAGGAGACCCCCACGGTGGGGGTTGAAAAATTTAAAATGCTTATAACTCACGATCTAATTTTCGCAGCGCGGCCAAATTTTGTTTGGTAATTTATTATAAAACAGTGTTAATTCTTGGTGAGAGGAGACCCCACACGGTGAGGATCGAAAAATTTAAAATGCTCATATCTCGCTATCTAATATTCGTAGCGCGGCCAAATTTTGTTTGGTAATTTATTATGAGGCAGTGTTAATTTTTGGGGACATTAGACCACCCCCACGGTGAGGGTCGTAAAATTTAAAATGCTTATAACTCACGATCTAATTTTGGTAGATTGGCAAAATATTGTTTGGCAATTTATTATGAGACAGTGTAAATTTATGGTGACAGGAGACCCCCACGGTGAGGGTCGAAAAATTTAAAAGGCTTATAAGTCACGATCTAATTTTCGTAGCGCGGCTAAATTTTATTTGGTAATTTATTATGAGACAGTGTTAATTGTCTGTGACAGAAGACAAGACACGGTGAGGGTCGAAAAATTAAAAATGCTTATAACTCGTGATCTAATTTTCGTAGCGCGGCCAAATTTTGTTTGGTAATTTATTATGAGGCAGTGTTAATTTTTGGGGACATTAGACCCCCCACGGTGAGGGTCGAAAAATTTAAAATGCTTATAACTCACGATCTAATTTTCGTAGCGCGGCCAAATTTTGTTTGGTAATTTAATATGAGACTGTTAATTTTTGGTGACAGGAGACCCCCCACGGTGAGGGTCGAAAAATTTAAAAGGCTTATAACTCGCGATCTAATTTACGTAGCGCTACCAAATTTTGTTTGATAATTTATAATGAGACAGTGTTAATTTTTGGGGACATTAGACCCCCCCACGGTGAGGGTCGAAAAATTTAAAATGCTTATTACTCACGATGTAATTTTCGTAGCGCGGCCAATTTTTGTTTGGTAATTTAATATGAGACTGTTAAATTTTGGTGACAGGAGACCCCCCCACGGTGAGGGTCGAAAAATTTAAAAGGCTTATAACTCGCGATCTAATTTTCTTAGCTCGGCCAAATTTTGTTTGTTAATTTATTATGAGACAGTGTTAATTTTTGGTGACAGGAGACCCCCACGGTGAGGGTAGAAAAATTTAAAATGCTTATAACTCGCGATCTAATTTTCGTAGCGCGGCCGAATTTTGTTTGGTAATTTATTATGAGTCAGTGTTAATTTTTGGTGACAGGAGACCCCCACGGTGGGGGTTGAAAAATTTAAAATGCTTATAACTCACGATCTAATTTTCGCAGCGCGGCCAAATTTTGTTTGGTAATTTATTATAAAACAGTGTTAATTCTTGGTGAGAGGAGACCCCACACGGTGAGGATCGAAAAATTTAAAATGCTCATATCTCGCTATCTAATATTCGTAGCGCGGCCAAATTTTGTTTGGTAATTTATTATGAGGCAGTGTTAATTTTTGGGGACATTAGACCACCCCCACGGTGAGGGTCGTAAAATTTAAAATGCTTATAAGTCACGATCTAATTTTGGTAGATTGGCAAAATATTGTTTGGCAATTTATTATGAGACAGTGTAAATTTATGGTGACAGGAGACCCCCACGGTGAGGGTCGAAAAATTTAAAAGGCTTATAAGTCACGATCTAATTTTCGTAGCGCGGCTAAATTTTATTTGGTAATTTATTATGAGACAGTGTTAATTGTCTGTGACAGAAGACAAGACACGGTGAGGGTCGAAAAATTAAAAATGCTTATAACTCGTGATCTAATTTTCGTAGCGCGGCCAAATTTTGTTTGGTAATTTAATATGAGACTGTAAATTTTTGGTGATATGAGACCCCCGACGGTGAGGGTCGAAAAATTTAAAAGGCTTATAACTCGCGATCTAATTTTCGTAGCGCGGCCAAATTTTGTTTGGTAATTTATTATGAGGCAGTGTTAATTTTTGGGGACGTTAGACCCCCCACGGTGAGGGTCGAAAAATTTAAAATGCTTATAACTCACGATCTAATTTTCGCAGCGCGGCCAAATTTTGTTTGGTAATTTATTATGAGACAGTGTTAATTGTTTGTGACAGAACACAAGACACGGTGAGGGTCGAAAAATTAAAAATGCTTATAACTCGCGATCTAATTTTCGTAGCGTGGCCAAATTTTGTTTGGTAATTCATTATGAGGCAGTATTATTTTTTGGGGACATTAGACCCCCCACGGTGAGGGTCGAAAAATTTAAAATGCTTATAACTCACGATCTAATTTTCGTGGCTCGGCCAAATTTTGTTTGGTAATTTAATATGAGACTGTTAATTTTTGGTGACATGAGACCCCCGTCGGTGATGGTCGAAAAATTTAAAAGGCTTATAACTCGCGATCTAATTTTCGCAGCGCGGCCAAATTTTGTTTGGTAATTTATTATGAGACAGTGTTAATTTTTGGGGACATTAGACCCCCCGACGGTGAAGGTTGAAAAATTTAAAATGCTTATAACTCACGATCTAATTTTCGTAGCGCGGCCAATTTTTGTTTGGTAATTTAATATGAGACTGTTAAATTTTGGTGACAGGAGACCCCCCATGGTGAGAGTCGAAAAATTTAAAAGGCTTATAACTCGCGATCTAATTTTCGTAGCTCGGCCAAATTTTGTTTGTTAATTTATTATGAGACAGTGTTAATTTTTGGTGACAGGAGACCCCCACGGTGAGGGTAGAAAAATTTACAATGTTTATAACTCGCGATCTAATTTTCGTAGCGCGGCCAAATTTTGTTTGGTAATTTATTATGAGACAGAGTTAATTTTGGGGGACATTAGACCCCCCCCCGGTGAGGGTCGAAAAATTTAAAATGCTTATAACTCACGATCTAATTTTCGTAGCGCGGCCAAATTTTGTTTGGTAATTTAATATGAGACTGTTAATTTTTGGTGACAGGAGACCCCCCCCACGGTGAGGGTCATAAAATTTAAAATGCTTATAACTCACGATCTAATTTTAGCAGCTTGGCAAAATATTGTTTAATAATTTATTATAAGACAGTGTTAATTTTTGGTGACAGGAGACAACACACGGTGAGGGTCGAAAAATTAAAAATGCTTATAACTCCTGATCTAACTTTCGTAGCGCGGCCAAATTTTGTTTGGTAATTTATTATGAGGCAGTGTTAATTTTTGGGGACATTAGACCCCCCCCACGGTGAGGGTCGAAAAATTTAAAATGCTTATAACTCACGATCTAATTTTCGTAGCGCGGCCAAATTTTGTTTGGTAATTTAATATGAGACTGTTAAATGTTGGTGACAGGAGACCCCCACGGTGAGGGTAGAAAAATTTAAAATGCTTATAACTCGCGATCTAATTTTCGTAGCGCGGCCAAATTTTGTTTGGTAATTTATTATGAGGCAGTGTTAATTTTTGGGGAGTTAGACCCCCCACGGTGAGGGTCGAAAAATTTAAAATGCTTATAACTCATGATCTAATTTTCGTAGCGCGGCCAAATTTTGTTTGGCAATTTATTATCAGACAGTGTTAATTGTTTGTGACAGAAGACAAGACACGGTGAGGGTCGAAAAATTAAAAATGCTTATAACTCGCGATCTAATTTTCGTAGCGCGGCCAAATTTTGTTTGGTAATTTAATATGAGACTGTTAATTTTTGGTGATATGAGACCCCCGACGGTGAGGGTCGAAAAATTTAAAAGGCTTATAACTCGCGATCTAATTTTCGTAGCGCGGCCAAATTTTGTTTGGTAATTTATTATGAGGCAGTGTTAATTTTTGGGGACATGAGACCCCCCCCCACGGTGAGTGTCGTAAAATTAAAAATTCTTATAACTCACGATCTAATTTTGGTAGCTTGGCAAAATATTGTTTAATAATTTATTATAAGACAGTGTTAATTTTTGGTGACAGGAGACAAGACACGGTGAGGGTCGAAAAATTAAAAATGCTTATAACTCGTGATCTAATTTTCGTAGCCCGGCCAAATTTTGTTTGGTAATTTATTATGAGGCAGTGTTAATTTTTGGTGACAGGAGACCCCCCACGGTGAGAGTCGAAAAATTTAAAAGGCTTATAACTAGCGATCTAATTTTCGTAGCGCGGCCAAATTTTGTTTGATAATTTATTATGAGACAGTGTTAATTTTTGGGGACATTAGACCCCCCCCATGGTGAGGGTCGAAAAATTTAAAATGCTTATAACTCGCGATCTAATTTTCGTAGAGCGGCCAAATTTTGTTTGATAATTTATTATGAGGCAGTGTTAATTTTTGGGGACATTAGACCCCCCCCCACGGTAAGGGTCGAAAAATTTAAAAGGCTTATAACTCGCGATCTAATTTTCGTAGCGCGGCTAAATTTTATTTGGTAATTTAATATGAGACTGTTAATTTTTGGTGACAGGAGACCCCCCCCACGGTGAGGGTCGTAAAATTTAAAATTCTTATAGATCACGATCTAATTTTGGTAGCTTGGCAAAATATTGTTTAATAATTTATTATAAGACAGTGTTAATTTTTGGTGACAGGAGACAAGACACGGTGAGGGTCGAAAAATTTAAAATGCTTATAACTCGCGATCTAATTTTCGTAGCGCGGCCAAATTTTGTTTGGTAATTTATTATGAGGCAGTGTTAATTTTTGGGGAGTTAGACCCCCCACGGTGAGGGTCGAAAAATTTAAAATGCTAATAACTCATGATCTAATTTTCGTAGCGCGGCCAAATTTTGTTTGGCAATTTATTATCAGACAGTGTTAATTGTTTGTGACAGAAGACAAGACACGGTGAGGGTCGAAAAATTAAAAATGCTTATAACTCGCGATCTAATTTTCGTAGCGCGGCCAAATTTTGTTTGGTAATTTAATATGAGACTGTTAATTTTTGGTGATATGAGACCCCCGACGGTGAGGGTCGAAAAATTTAAAAGGCTTATAACTCGCGATCTAATTTTCGTAGCGCGGCCAAATTTTGTTTGGTAATTTATTATGAGGCAGTGTTAATTTTTGGGGACATGAGACCCCCCCCCCACGGTGAGTGTCGTAAAATTAAAAATTCTTATAACTCACGATCTAATTTTGGTAGCTTGGCAAAATATTGTTTAATAATTTATTATAAGACAGTGTTAATTTTTGGTGACAGGAGACAAGACACGGTGAGGGTCGAAAAATTAAAAATGCTTATAACTCGTGATCTAATTTTCGTAGCCCGGCCAAATTTTGTTTGGTAATTTATTATGAGGCAGTGTTAATTTTTGGTGACAGGAGACCCCCCACGGTGAGAGTCGAAAAATTTAAAAGGCTTATAACTAGCGATCTAATTTTCGTAGCGCGGCCAAATTTTGTTTGATAATTTATTATGAGACAGTGTTAATTTTTGGGGACATTAGACCCCCCCCATGGTGAGGGTCGAAAAATTTAAAATGCTTATAACTCGCGATCTAATTTTCGTAGAGCGGCCAAATTTTGTTTGATAATTTATTATGAGGCAGTGTTAATTTTTGGGGACATTAGACCCCCCCCACGGTAAGGGTCGAAAAATTTAAAAGGCTTATAACTCGCGATCTAATTTTCGTAGCGCGGCTAAATTTTATTTGGTAATTTAATATGAGACTGTTAATTTTTGGTGACAGGAGACCCCCCCCACGGTGAGGGTCGTAAAATTTAAAATTCTTATAGATCACGATCTAATTTTGGTAGCTTGGCAAAATATTGTTTAATAATTTATTATAAGACAGTGTTAATTTTTGGTGACAGGAGACAAGACACGGTGAGGGTCGAAAAATTAAAAATGCTTATAACTCGTGATCTAATTTTCGTAGCGCGGCCAAATTTTGTTTGGTAATTTATTATGAGGCAGTGTTAATTTTTGGGGACAGGAGACAAGACACGGTGAGGGTCGAAAAATTTAAAATGCTTATAACTCACGATCTAATTTTCGTAGCGCGGCCAAATTTTGTTTGATAATTTATAATGAGACAGTGTTAATTTTTGGGGACATTAGACCCCCCCACGGTGAGGGTCGAAAAATTTAAAATGCTTATTACTCACGATCTAATTTTCGTAGCGCGGCCAATTTTTGTTTGGTAATTTAATATGAGACTGTTAAATTTTGGTGACAGGAGACCCCCACGGTGAGGGTAGAAAAAATTAAAATGCTTATAACTCGTGATCTAATTTTCGTAGCGCGGCCAAATTTTGTTTGGTAATTTATTATGAGGCAGTGTTAATTTTTGGGGACATTAGACCCCTCCACGGTGAGGGTCGTAAAATTTAAAAGGCTTATAACTCGCGATCTAATTTTCGCAGCGCGGCCAAATTTTGTTTGGTAATTTATTATGAGACAGTGTTAATTTTTGGGGACATTAGACCCCCCGACGGTGAGGGTCGAAAAATTTAAAATACTTATAACTCACGATCTAATTTTCGTAGCGCGGCCAATTTTTGTTTGGTAATTTAATATGAGACTGTTAAATTTTGGTGACAGGAGACCCCCACGGTGAGGGTTGAAAAATTTAAAATGCTTATAACTCGCTATCTAATTTTCGCAGCGCGGCCAAATTTTGTTTGGTAATTTATTATAAAACAGTGTTAATTTTTGGTGACAGGAGACAAGACACGGTGAGGGTCGAAAAATTAAAAATGCTTATAACTCGTGATCTAATTTTCGTAGCGCGGCCAAATTTTGTTTGGTAATTTATTATGAGGCAGTGTTAATTTTTGGGGACATTAGACCCCTCCACGGTGAGGGTCGTAAAATTTAAAATGCTTATAACTCACGATCTAATTTTGGTAGCGAGGCCAAATTTTGTTTGGTATTTTATAATCAGACAGTGTTAATTTTTGGGGACATTAGACCCCCCACGGTGAGGGTCAAAAAATTTAAAATGCTTATAACTCACGATCTAATTTTCGTAGCGAGGCCAAATTTTGTTTGGTAATTTAATATGAGACTGTTAATTTTTGGTGACAGGAGACCCCCCAATGTGAGGGTCGAAAAATTTAAAAGGCTTATAACTCTCGATCTAATTTTCGTAGCGCGGCCAAATTTTGTTTCGAAATTTTTTATGACTCAGTGTTAATTTTTGGTGACAGGAGACCCCCCCCCCACGGTGAGGGTCGAAAAATTTAAAATGCTTATAAATCGCTATCTAATATTCCTAGCGCGGCCAAATTTTGTTTGGTAATTTATTATGAGACATTGTTAATTTTTGGGGACATTAGACCCCCGCCCCACGGTGAGGGTCGTAAAATTTAAAATTCTTATAACTCACGATCTAATTTTGGTAGCTTGGCAAAATATTGTTTAATAATTTATTATAAGACAGTGTTAATTTTTGGTGACAGGAGACAAGACACGGTGAGGGTCGAAAAATTAAAAATGCTTATAACTCGTGATCTAATTTTCGTAGCGCGGCCAAATTTTGTTTGGTAATTTATTATGAGGCAGTGTTAATTTTTGGGGACATTAGACCCCCCACGGTGAGGGTCGAAAAATTTAAAATGCTTATAACTCACGATCTAATTTTCGTAGCGCGGCCAAATTTTGTTTGGTAATTTAATATGAGACTGTTAATTTTTGGTGACAGGAGACCCCCCACGGTGAGGGTCGAAAAATTTAAAAGGCTTATAACTCGCGATCTAATTTACGTAGCGCGGCCAAATTTTGTTTGATAATTTATAATGAGACAGTGTTAATTTTTGGGGACATTAGACCCCCCCACGGTGAGGGTCGAAAAATTTAAAATGCTTATTACTCACGATGTAATTTTCGTAGCGCGGCCAATTTTTGTTTGGTAATTTAATATGAGACTGTTAAATTTTGGTGACAGGAGACCCCCCCACGGTGAGGGTCGAAAAATTTAAAAGGCTTATAACTCGCGATCTAATTTTCTTAGCTCGGCCAAATTTTGTTTGTTAATTTATTATGAGACAGTGTTGATTTTTGGTGACAGGAGACCCCCACGGTGAGGGTAGAAAAATTTAAAATGCTTATAACTCGCGATCTAATTTTCGTAGCGCGGCCGAATTTTGTTTGGTAATTTATTATGAGTCAGTGTTAATTTTTGGTGACAGGAGACCCCCACGGTGGGGGTTGAAAAATTTAAAATGCTTATAACTCACGATCTAATTTTCGCAGCGCGGCCAAATTTTGTTTGGTAATTTATTATAAAACAGTGTTAATTCTTGGTGAGAGGAGACCCCACACGGTGAGGATCGAAAAATTTAAAATGCTCATAACTCGCTATCTAATATTCGTAGCGCGGCCAAATTTTGTTTGGTAATTTATTATGAGGCAGTGTTAATGTTTGGGGACATTAGACCACCCCCACGGTGAGGATCGTAAAATTTAAAATGCTTATAACTCACGATCTAATTTTGGTAGATTGGCAAAATATTGTTTGGCAATTTATTATGAGACAGTGTAAATTTATGGTGACAGGAGACCCCCACGGTGAGGGTCGAAAAATTTAAAAGGCTTATAAGTCACGATCTAATTTTCGTAGCGCGGCCAAATTTTGTTTGGTAATTTAATATGAGACTGTAAATTTTTGTTGATATGAGACCCCCGACGGTGAGGGTCGAAAAATTTAAAAGGCTTATAACTCGCGATCTAATTTTCGTAGCGCGGCCAAATTTTGTTTGGTAATTGATTATGAGGCAGTGTTAATTTTTGGGGACGTTAGACCCCCCCACGGTGAGGGTCGAAAAATTTAAAATGCTTATAACTCACGATCTAATTTTCGCAGCGCGGCCAAATTTTGTTTGGTAATTTATTATGAGACAGTGTTAATTGTTTGTGACAGAACACAAGACACGGTGAGGGTCGAAAAATTAAAAATGCTTATAGCTCGCGATCTAATTTTCGTAGCGTGGCCAAATTTTGTTTGGTAATTCATTATGAGGCAGTATTATTTTTTGGGGACATTAGACCCCCCACGGTGAGGGTTGAAAAATTTAAAATGCTTATAACTCACGATCTAATTTTCGTAGCGCGGCCAATTTTTGTTTGGTAATTTAATATGAGACTGTTAAATTTTGGTGACAGGAGACCCCCCATGGTGAGAGTCGAAAAATTTAAAAGGCTTATAACTCGCGATCTAATTTTCGTAGCTCGGCCAAATTTTGTTTGTTAATTTATTATGAGACAGTGTTAATTTTTGGTGACAGGAGACCCCCACGGTGAGGGTAGAAAAATTTACAATGTTTATAACTCGCGATCTAATTTTCGTAGCGCGGCGAAATTTTGTTTGGTAATTTATTATGAGACAGAGTTAATTTTGGGGGACATTAGACCCCCCCCCCGGTGAGGGTCGAAAAATTTAAAATGCTTATAACTCACGATCTAATTTTCGTAGCGCGGCCAAATTTTGTTTGGTAATTTAATATGAGACTGTTAATTTTTGGTGACAGGAGACCCCCCCCACGGTGAGGGTCATAAAATTTAAAATGCTTATAACTCACGATCTAATTTTAGCAGCTTGGCAAAATATTGTTTAATAATTTATTATAAGACAGTGTTAATTTTTGGTGACAGGAGACAACACACGGTGAGGGTCGAAAAATTAAAAATGCTTATAACTCGTGATCTAACTTTCGTAGCGCGGCCAAATTTTGTTTGGTAATTTATTATGAGGCAGTGTTAATTTTTGGGGACATTAGACCCCCCCACGGTGAGGGTCGAAATATTTAAAATGCTTATAACTCACGATCTAATTTTCGTAGCGCGGCCAAATTTTGTTTGGTAATTTAATATGAGACTGTTAATTTTTGGTGACAGGAGACCCCCCACGGTGAGGGTCGAAAAATTTAAAAGGCTTATAACTCGCGATCTAATTTTCGTAGCGCGGCCAAATTTTGTTTGATAATTTATAATGAGACAGTGTTAATTTTTGGGGACATTAAACCCCCCTACGGTGAGGGTCGAAAAATTTAATATGCTTATTACTCACGATCTAATTTTCGTAGCGCGGCCAATTTTTGTTTGGTAATTTAATATGAGACTGTTAAATGTTGGTGACAGGAGACCCCCACGGTGAGGGTAGAAAAATTTAAAATGCTTATAACTCGCGATCTAATTTTCGTAGCGCGGCCAAATTTTGTTTGGTAATTTATTATGAGGCAGTGTTAATTTTTGGGGAGTTAGACCCCCCACGGTGAGGGTCGAAAAATTTAAAATGCTTATAACTCATGATCTAATTTTCGTAGCGCGGCCAAATTTTGTTTGGCAATTTATTATCAGACAGTGTTAATTGTTTGTGACAGAAGACAAGACACGGTGAGGGTCGAAAAATTAAAAATGCTTATAACTCGCGATCTAATTTTCGTAGCGCGGCCAAATTTTGTTTGGTAATTTAATATGAGACTGTTAATTTTTGGTGATATGAGACCCCCGACGGTGAGGGTCGAAAAATTTAAAAGGCTTATAACTCGCGATCTAATTTTCGTAGCGCGGCCAAATTTTGTTTGGTAATTTATTATGAGGCAGTGTTAACTTTTGGGGACTTGAGACCCCCCCCCCCCACGGTGAGTGTCGTAAAATTAAAAATTCTTATAACTCACGATCTAATTTTGGTAGCTTGGCAAAATATTGTTTAATAATTTATTATAAGACAGTGTTAATTTTTGGTGACAGGAGACAAGACACGGTGAGGGTCCAAAAATTAAAAATGCTTATAACTCGTGATCTAATTTTCGTAGCCCGGCCAAATTTTGTTTGGTAATTTATTATGAGGCAGTGTTAATTTTTGGTGACAGGAGACCCCCCACGGTGAGAGTCGAAAAATTTAAAAGGCTTATAACTAGCGATCTAATTTTCGTAGCGCGGCCAAATTTTGTTTGATAATTTATTATGAGACAGTGTTAATTTTTGGGGACATTAGACCCCCCCCATGGTGAGGGTCGAAAAATTTAAAATGCTTATAACTCGCGATCTAATTTTCGTAGAGCGGCCAAATTTTGTTTGATAATTTATTATGAGGCAGTGTTAATTTTTGGGGACATTAGACCCCCCCCCACGGTAAGGGTCGAAAAATTTAAAAGGCTTATAACTCGCGATCTAATTTTCGTAGCGCGGCTAAATTTTATTTGGTAATTTAATATGAGACTGTTAATTTTTGGTGACAGGAGACCCCCCCACGGTGAGGGTCGTAAAATTTAAAATTCTTATAGATCACGATCTAATTTTGGTAGCTTGGCAAAATATTGTTTAATAATTTATTATAAGACAGTGTTAATTTTTGGTGACAGGAGACAAGACACGGTGAGGGTCGAAAAATTAAAAATGCTTATAACTCGTGATCTAATTTTCGTAGCGCGGCCAAATTTTGTTTGGTAATTTATTATGAGGCAGTGTTAATTTTTGGGGACAGGAGACAAGACACGATGAGGGTCGAAAAATTTAAAATGCTTATAACTCACGATCTAATTTTCGTAGCGCGGCCAAATTTTGTTTGGTAATTTAATATGAGACTGTTAATTTTCGGTGACAGGAGACCCCCCACGGTGAGGGTCGAAAAATTTAAAAGGCTTATAACTCGCGATCTAATTTTCGTAGCGCGGCCAAATTTTGTTTGATAATTTATAATGAGACAGTGTTAATTTTTGGGGACATTAGACCCCCCCACGGTGAGGGTCGAAAAATTTAAAATGCTTATTACTCACGATCTAATTTTCGTAGCGCGGCCAATTTTTGTTTGGTAATTTAATATGAGACTGTTAAATTTTAGTGACAGGAGACCCCCACGGTGAGGGTAGAAAAAATTAAAATGCTTATAACTCGTGATCTAATTTTCGTAGCGCGGCCAAATTTTGTTTGGTAATTTATTATGAGGCAGTGTTAATTTTTGGGGACATTAGACCCCTCCACGGTGAGGGTCGTAAAATTTAAAAGGCTTATAACTCGCGATCTAATTTTCGCAGCGCGGCCAAATTTTGTTTGGTAATTTATTATGAGACAGTGTTAATTTTTGGGGACATTAGACCCCCCGACGGTGAGGGTCGAAAAATTTAAAATGCTTATAACTCACGATCTAATTTTCGTAGCGCGGCCAATTTTTGTTTGGTAATTTAATATGAGACTGTTAAATTTTGGTGACAGGAGACCCCCACGGTGAGGGTTGAAAAATTTAAAATGCTTATAACTCGCTATCTAATTTTCGCAGCGCGGCCAAATTTTGTTTGGTAATTTATTATAAAACAGTGTTAATTTTTGGTGACAGGAGACAAGACACGGTGAGGGTCGAAAAATTAAAAATGCTTATAACTCGTGATCTAATTTTCGTAGCTCGGCCAAATTTTGTTTGGTAATTTATTATGAGGCAGTGTTAATTTTTGGGGACATTAGACCCCTCCACGGTGAGGGTCGTAAAATTTAAAATGCTTATAACTCACGATCTAATTTTGGTAGCTTGGCAAAATATTGTTTGGTAATTTATTATAAGACAGTGTTAATTTTTGGTGACAGGAGACCCCCCACGGTGAGGGTCGAAAAATTTAAAATGCTTATAACTCGCGATCTAATTTTCGTAGCTCGGCCAAATTTTGTTTGGTAATTTATTATGAGGCAGTGTTAATTTTTGGGGAGTTAGACCCCCCACGGTGAGGGTCGAAAAATTTAAAATGCTTATAACTCAAGATCTAATTTTCGTAGCGCGGCCAAATTTTGTTTGATAATTTATAATGAGACAGTGTTAATTTTTGGGGACATTAGACCCCCCCACGGTGAGGGTCGAAAAATTTAATATGCTTATTACTCACGATCTAATTTTCGTAGCGCGGCCAATTTTTGTTTGGTAATTTAATATGAGACTGTTAAATGTTGGTGACAGGAGACCCCCACGGTCAGGGTAGAAAAATTTAAAATGCTTATAACTCGCGATCTAATTTTCGTAGCGCGGCCATATTTTGTTTGGTAATTTATTATGAGGCAGTGTTAATTTTTGGTGACAGGAGACCCCCCCACGGTGAGGGTCGAAAAATTTAAAAGGCTTATAACTCGCGATCTAATTTTCGTAGCGCGGCCAAATTTTGTTTGATAACTTATTATGAGACAGTGTTAATTTTTGGGGACATTAGACCCCCCCCCATGGTGAGGGTCGAAAAATTTAAAATGCTTATAACTCGCGATCTAATTTTCGTAGAGCGGCAAAATTTTGTTTGATAATTTATTATGAGGCAGTGTTAATTTTTGGGGACATTAGACCCCCTCCCCACGGTAAGGGTCGAAAAATTTAAAAGGCTTATAACTCGCGATCTAATTTTCGTAGCGCGGCTAAATTTTATTTGGTAATTTATTATGAGACAGTATTAATTGTTGGTGACAGAAGACCCCCCCCACAGTGAGGGTCGAAAAATTTAAAATGCTTATAACTCACGATCTAATTTGCGTTGCGCGGCCAAATTGTGTTTGGTAATTTAATATGAGACTGTTAATTTTTGGTGACAGGAGACCCCCCTACGGTGAGGGTCGTAAAATTTAAAATTCTTATAGATCACGATCTAATTTTGGTAGCTTGGCAAAATATTGTTTAATAATTTATTATAAGACAGTGTTAATTTTTGGGGACATTAGACCCCCACACGGTGAGGGTCGAAAAACTTAAAATGCTTATAACTCACGATCTAATTTTCGTAGCGCGGCCAATTTTTGTTTGGTAATTTAATATGAGACTGTTAAATTTTGGTGACAGGAGACCCCCACGGTGAGGGTAGAAAAATTTAAAATGCTTATAACTCGCGATCTAATTTTCGTAGAGCGGCCATATTTTGTTTGGTAATTTATTATGAGTCAGTGTTAATTTTTGGTGACAGGAGACCACAACGGTGAGGGTTGAAAAATTTAAAATGCTTATAACTCGCTATCTAATTTTCGCAGCGCGGCCAAATTTTGTTTGGTAATTTATTATGAGTCAGTGTTAATTTTTGGGGACATTAGACCCCCCCCCCACCCTGAGGGTCGTAAAATTTAAAATGCTTATAACTCAAGATCTAATTTTGGTAGCTTGGCAAAATATTGTTTCGTAATTTATTATGAGACAGTGTTAATTGTTTGTGACAGAAGACAAGACACGGTGAGGGTCGAAAAATTAAAAATGCTTATAACTCGCGATCTAATTTTCGTAGCGCGGCCAAATTTTGTTTGGTAATTTATTATGAGGCAGTGTTAATTTTGGGGGACGTTAGACCCCCCACGGTGAGGGTCGAAAAATTTAAAATGCTTATAACTCATGATCTAATTTTCGTAGCGCGGCCAAATTTTGTTTGATAATTTATTATGAGACTGCGTTAATTGTTTGTGACAGAAGACAAGACACGGTGAGGGTCGAAAAATTAAAAATGCTTATAACTCGCGATCTAATTTTCGTAGCGCGGCCAAATTTTGTTTGGTAATTTATTATGACGCAGTGTTATTTTTTGGGGACATTAGACCCCCCACTGTGAGGGTCGAAAAATTTAAAATGCTTATAACTCATGATCAAATTTTTTGTGGCGCGGCCAAATTTTGTTTGGTAATTTAATATGAGACTGTTAATTTTTGGTGACATGAGACCCCCGACGGTGAGGGTCGAAAAATTTAAAAGGCTTATAACTCGCGATCTAATTTTCGTCGCGCGGCCAAATTTTGTTTGGTAATTTATTATGAGACAGTGTTAATTTTTGGGGACAGGAGACCCCCCACGGTGAGAGTCGAAAAATTTAAAAGGCTTATAACTCGCGATCTAATTTTCGTAGCTCGGCCAAATTTTGTTTGTTAATTTATTATGAGACAGTGTTAATTTTTGGTGACAGGAGACCCCCACGGTGAGGGTAGAAAAATTAAAAATTCTTATAACTCACGATCTAATTTTTGTAGCTTGGCAAAATATTGTTTAATAATTTATTATAAGACAGTGTTAATTTTTGGTGACAGGAGACAAGACACGGTGAGGGTCGAAAAATTAAAAATGTTTATAACTCGTGATCTAACTTTCGTAGCGCGGCCAAATTTTGTTTGGTAATTTATTATGAGGCAGTGTTAATTTTTGGGGACATTAGACCCCCCCCCACGGGGAGGGTCGAAAAATTTAAAATGCTTATAACTCACGATCTAATTTTCGTAGCGCGGCCAAATTTTGTTTGGTAATTTAATATGAGACTGTTAATTTTTGGTGACAGGAGACCCCCCACGGTGAGGGTCTAAAAATTTAAAAGGCTTATAACTCGCGATCTAATTTTCGTAGAGCGGCCAAATTTTGTTTGATAATTTATTATGAGACAGTGTTAATTTTTGGGGACATTAGACCCCCCCCCCCACGGTAAGGGTTGAAAAATTTAAAATGCTTATAACTCACGATCTAATTTTCGTAGCGCGGCTAAATTTTATTTGGTAATTTATTATGAGACAGTGTTAATTGTTGGTGACAGAAGACCCCCCCCCCCACAGTGAGGGTCGAAAAATTTAAAATGCTTATAACTCACGATCTAATTTTCGTTGCGCGGCCAAATTTTGTTTGGTAATTTAATATGAGACTGTTAATTTTTGGTGACAGGAGACCCCCCCCCCACGGTGAGGGTCGTAAAATTTAAAATTCTTATAGATCACGATCCAATTTTGGTAGCTTGGCAAAATATTGTTTAATAATTTATTATAAGACAGTGTTAATTTTTGGTGACCAGAGACAAGACACGGTGAGGGTCGAAAAATTAAAAATGCTTATAACTCGTGATCTAATTTTCGTAGCGCGGCCAATTTTTGTTTTTAATTTAATATGAGACTGTTAAATTTTGGTGACATTAGACCCCTACGGTGAGGGTCGAAAAATTTAAAATGTTTATAGCTCGCGATCTAATTTTCGTAGCGCGGCCAAATTTTGTTTGGTAATTCATTATGAGGCAGTGTTAATTTTTGGGGACATTAGACCCCCCCCCACCGGTAAGGGTTGAAAAATTTAAAATGCTTATAACTCACGATCTAATTTTCGTAGCGCGGCTAAATTTTATTTGGTAATTTATTATGAGACAGTGTTAATTGTTGGTGACAGAAGACACCCCCATGGTGAGGGTCGAAAAATTTAAAATGCTTATAACTCACGATCTAATTTTGGTAGCGCGGTAAAATTTTGTTTGGTAATTTAATATGAGACTGTTAATTTTTGGTGACAGGAGACCCCCCCCACGGTGAGGGTCGAAAAATTTGAAAGGCTTATAACTCGCGATCTAATTTTCGTAGCGCTGCCAAATTTTGTTTGGTATTTTATAATCAGACAGTGTTAATTTTTGGGGACATTAGACCCCCCACGGTGAGGGTCAAAAAATTTAAAATGCTTATAACTCACGATCTAATTTTCGTAGCGAGGCCAAATTTTGTTTGGTATTTTATAATCAGACAGTGTTAATTTTTGGGGACATTAGACCCCCCACGGTGAGGGTCAAAAAATTTAAAATGCTTATAACTCACGATCTAATTTTCGTAGCGAGGCCAAATTTTGTTTGGTAATTTAATATGAGACTGTTAATTTTTGGTGACAGGAGACCCCCCAATGTGAGGGTCGAAAAATTTAAAAGGCTTATAACTCTCGATCTAATTTTCGTAGCGCGGCCAAATTTTGTTTCGAAATTTTTTATGACTCAGTGTTAATTTTTGGTGACAGGAGACCCCCCCCCCCACGGTGAGGGTCGAAAAATTTAAAATGCTTATAAATCGCTATCTAATATTCCTAGCGCGGCCAAATTTTGTTTGGTAATTTATTATGAGACATTGTTAATTTTTGGGGACATTAGACCCCCCCCCCACGGTGAGGGTCGTAAAATTTAAAATTCTTATAACTCACGGTCTAATTTTGGTAGCTTGGCAAAATATTGTTTAATAATTTATTATAAGACAGTGTTAATTTTTGGTGACAGGAGACAAGACACGGTGAGGGTCGAAAAATTAAAAATGCTTATAACTCGTGATCTAATTTTCGTAGCGCGGCCAAATTTTGTTTGGTAATTTATTATGAGGCAGTGTTAATTTTTGGGGACATTAGACCCCCCCACGGTGAGGGTCGAAAAATTTAAAATGCTTATAACTCACGATCTAATTTTCGTAGCGCGGCCAAATTTTGTTTGGTAATTTAATATGAGACTGTTAATTTTTGGTGACAGGAGACCCCCCACGGTGAGGGTCGAAAAATTTAAAAGGCTTATAACTCGCGATCTAATTTACGTAGCGCGGCCAAATTTTGTTTGATAATTTATAATGAGACAGTGTTAATTTTTGGGGACATTAGACCCCCCCACGGTGAGGGTCGAAAAATTTAAAATGCTTATTACTCACGATGTAATTTTCGTAGCGCGGCCAATTTTTGTTTGGTAATTTAATATGAGACTGTTAAATTTTGGTGACAGGAGACCCCCCACGGTGAGGGTCGAAAAATTTAAAAGGCTTATAACTCGCGATCTAATTTTCTTAGCTCGGCCAAATTTTGTTTGTTAATTTATTATGAGACAGTGTTAATTTTTGGTGACAGGAGACCCCCACGGTGAGGGTAGAAAAATATAAAATGCTTATAACTCGCGATCTAATTTTCGTAGCGTGGCCAAATTTTGTTTGGTAATTCATTATGAGGCAGTATTATTTTTTGGGGACATTAGACCCCCCACGGTGAGGGTAGAAAAATTTAAAATGCTTATAACTCGCGATCTAATTTTCGTAGCGCGGCCAAATTTTGTTTGGTAATTTATTATGAGGCAGTGTTAATTTTTGGGGACATTAGACCACCCCCACGGTGAGGGTCGTAAAATTTAAAATGCTTATAACTCACGATCTAATTTTGGTAGATTGGCAAAATATTGTTTGGCAATTTATTATGAGACAGTGTAAATTTATGGTGACAGGAGACCCCCACGATGAGGGTCGAAAAATTTAAAAGGCTTATAAGTCACGATCTAATTTTCGTAGCGCGGCTAAATTTTATTTGGTAATTTATTATGAGACAGTGTTAATTGTCTGTGACAGAAGACAAGACACGGTGAGGGTCGAAAAATTAAAAATGCTTATAACTCGTGATCTAATTTTCGTAGCGCGGCCAAATTTTGTTTGGTAATTTAATATGAGACTGTAAATTTTTGGTGATATGAGACCCCCGACGGTGAGGGTCGAAAAATTTAAAAGGCTTATAACTCGCGATCTAATTTTCGTAGCGCGGCCAAATTTTGTTTGGTAATTTATTATGAGGCAGTGTTAATTTTTGGGGACATGAGACCCCCCCCCACGGTGAGTGTCGTAAAATTAAAAATTCTTATAACTCACGATCTAATTTTGGTAGCTTGGCAAAATAATATTTAATAATTTATTATAAGACAGTGTTAATTTTTGGTGACAGGAGACCCCCCACGGTGAGAGTCGAAAAATTTAAAAGGCTTATAACTAGCGATCTAATTTTCGTAGCGCGGCCAAATTTTGTTTGATAATTTATTATGAGACAGTGTTAATTTTTGGGGACATTAGACCCCCCCCATGGTGAGGGTCGAAAAATTTAAAATGCTTATAACTCGCGATCTAATTTTCGTAGAGCGGCCAAATTTTGTTTGATAATTTATTATGAGGCAGTGTTAATTTTTGGGGACATTAGACCCCCCCCCACGGTAAGGGTCGAAAAATTTAAAAGGCTTATAACTCGCGATCTAATTTTCGTAGAGCGGCTAAATTTTATTTGGTAATTTAATATGAGACTGTTAATTTTTGGTGACAGGAGACCCCCCCCACGGTGAGGGTCGTAAAATTTAAAATTCTTATAGATCACGATCTAATTTTCGCAGCGCGGCCAAATTTTGTTTGGTAATTTATTATAAAACAGTGTTAATTTTTGGTGACAGGAGACAAGACACGGTGAGGGTCGAAAAATTAAAAATGCTTATAACTCGTGATCTAATTTTCGTAGCGCGGCCAAATTTTGTTTGGTAATTTATTATGAGGCAGTGTTAATTTTTGGGGACATTAGACCCCTCCACGGTGAGGGTCGTAAAATTTAAAATGCTTATAACTCACGATCTAATTTTGGTAGCTTGGCAAAATATTGTTTGGTAATTTATTATAAGACAGTGTTAATTTTTGGTGACAGGAGACCCCCCACGGTGAGGGTCGAAAAATTTAAAATGCTTATAACTCGCGATCTAATTTTCGTAGCGCGGCCAAATTTTGTTTGGTAATTTATTATGAGGCAGTGTTAATTTTTGGGGAGTTAGACCCCCCACGGTGAGGGTCGAAAAATTTAAAATGCTTATAACTCAAGATCTAATTTTCGTAGCGCGGCCAAATTTTGTTTGATAATTTATAATGAGACAGTGTTAATTTTTGGGGACATTAGACCCCCCCACGGTGAGGGTCGAAAAATTTAATATGCTTATTACTCACGATCTAATTTTCGTAGCGCGGCCAATTTTTGTTTGGTAATTTAATATGAGACTGTTAAATGTTGGTGACAGGAGACCCCCACGGTCAGGGTAGAAAAATTTAAAATGCTTATAACTCGCGATCTAATTTTCGTAGCGCGGCCATATTTTGTTTGGTAATTTATTATAAAACAGTGTTAATTTTTGGTGACAGGAGACCCCACACGGTGAGGATCGAAAAATTTAAAATGCTCATAACTCGCTATCTAATATTCGTAGCGCGGCAAAATTTTGTTTGGTAATTTATTATGAGGCAGTGTTAATTTTTGGGGACATTAGACCCCCCCCCCACGGTGAGGGTCGTAAAATTTAAAATGCTTATAACTCACGATCTAATTTTGGTAGCTTGGCAAAATATTGTTTGGTAATTTATTATAAGACAGTGTTAATTTTTGGTGACAGGAGACCCCCCACGGTGAGGGTCGAAAAATTTAAAATGCTTATAACTCGCGATCTAATTTTCGTAGCGCGGCCAAATTTTGTTTGGTAATTTATTATGAGGCAGTGTTAATTTTTGGGGACATTAGACCCCCCCACGGTGAGGGTCGTAAAATTAAAAATTCTTATAACTCACGATCTGATTTTGGTAGCTTGGCAAAATATTGTTTAATAATTTATTATATGACAGTGTTAATTTTTGGTGACAGGAGACAAGACACGGTGAGGGTCGAAAAATTAAAAATGCTTATAACTCGTGATCTAATTTTCGTAGCGCGGCCAAATTTTGTTTGGTAATTTATTATGAGGCAGTGTTAATTTTTGGTGACAGGAGACCCCCCCCACGGTGAGGGTCGAAAAATTTAAAATGCTTATAACTCGCGATCTAATTTTCGTAGAGCGGCCATATTTTGTTTGGTAATTTATTATGAGTCAGTGTTAATTTTTGGTGACAGGAGACCACCACGGTGAGGGTTGAAAAATTTAAAATGCTTATAACTCGCTATCTAATTTTCGCAGCGCGGCCAAATTTTGTTTGGTAATTTATTATGAGTCAGTGTTAATTTTTGGGGACATTAGACCCCCCCACCCTGAGGGTCGTAAAATTTAAAATGCTTATAACTCAAGATCTAATTTTGGTAGCTTGGCAAAATATTGTTTCGTAATTTATTATGAGACAGTGTTAATTGTTTGTGACAGAAGACAAGACACGGTGAGGGTCGAAAAATTAAAAATGCTTATAACTCGCGATCTAATTTTCGTAGCGCGGCCAAATTTTGTTTGGTAATTTATTATGAGGCAGTGTTAATTTTGGGGGACGTTAGACCCCCCACGGTGAGGGTCGAAAAATTTAAAATGCTTATAACTCATGATCTAATTTTCGTAGCGCGGCCAAATTTTGTTTGGTAATTTATTATGAGACTGCGTTAATTGTTTGTGACAGAAGACAAGACACGGTGAGGGTCGAAAAATTTAAAATGCTTATAACTCATGATCAAATTTTTTGTGGCGCGGCCAAATTTTGTTTGGTAATTTAATATGAGACTGTTAATTTTTGGTGACATGAGACCCCCGACGGTGAGGGTCGAAAAATTTAAAAGGCTTATAACTCGCGATCTAATTTTCGTCGCGCGGCCAAATTTTGTTTGGTAATTTATTATGAGACAGTGTTAATTTTTGGGGACAGGAGACCCCCCACGGTGAGAGTCGAAAAATTTAAAAGGCTTATAAGTCGCGATCTAATTTTCGTAGCTCGGCCAAATTTTGTTTGTTAATTTATTATGAGACAGTGTTAATTTTTGGTGACAGGAGACCCCCACGGTGAGGGTAGAAAAATTAAAAATTCTTATAACTCACGATCTAATTTTTGTAGCTTGGCAAAATATTGTTTAATAATTTATTATAAGACAGTGTTAATTTTTGGTGACAGGAGACCCCCCACGGTGAGGGTCTAAAAATTTAAAAGGCTTATAACTCGCGATCTAATTTTCGTAGAGCGGCAAAATTTTGTTTGATAATTTATTATGAGACAGTGTTAATTTTTGGGGACATTAGACCCCCCCCCCCCATGGTGAGGGTCGAAAAATTTAAAATGCTTATAACTCGCGATCTAATTTTCGTAGAGCGGCCAAATTTTGTTTGATAATTTATTATGAGGCAGTGTTAATTTTTGGGGACATTAGACCCCCCCCCCCCCACGGTAAGGGTTGAAAAATTTAAAATGCTTATAACTCACGATCTAATTTTCGTAGCGCGGCTAAATTTTATTTGGTAATTTATTATGAGACAGTGTTAATTGTTGGTGACAGAAGACCCCCCCCCACAGTGAGGGTCGAAAAATTTAAAATGCTTATAACTCACGATCTAATTTTCGTTGCGCGGCCAAATTTTGTTTGGTAATTTAATATGAGACTGTTAATTTTTGGTGACAGGAGACCCCCCCCCCCCCACGGTGAGGGTCGTAAAATTTAAAATTCTTATAGATCACGATCCAATTTTGGTAGCTTGGCAAAATATTGTTTAATAATTTATTATAAGACAGTGTTAATTTTTGGTGACCAGAGACAAGACACGGTGAGGGTAGAAAAATTTAAAATGCTTATAACTCGCGATCTAATTTTCGTAGCGCGGCCATATTTTGTTTGGTAATTTATTATGAGTCAGTGTTAATTTTTGGTGACAGGAGACCCCCAAGGTGAGGGTTGAAAAATTTAAAATGCTTATAACTCGCTATCTAATTTTCGCAGCGCGGCCAAATTTTGTTTGGTAATTTATTATAAAACAGTGTTAATTTTTGGTGACACGAGACCCCACACGGTGAGGATCGAAAAATTTAAAATGCTCATAACTCACTATCTAATATTCGTAGCGCGGCCAAATTTTGTTTGGTAATTTATTATGAGGCAGTGTTAATTTTTGGGGAGTTAAGCCACCCCCCCCCCACGGTGAGGGTCGAAAAATTTAAAATGCTTATAACTCATGATCTAATTTTCGTAGCGCGGCCAAATTTTGTTTGGTAATTTATTATGAGACAGTGTTAATTGTTTGTGACAGAAGACAAGACACGGTGAGGGTCGAAAAATTAAAAATGCTTATAACTCGCGATCTAATTTTCGCAGCGCGGCCAAATTTTGTTTGGTAATTTATTATGAGGCAGTGTTAATTTTGGGGGACGTTAGACCCCCCACGGTGAGGGTCGAAAAATTTAAAATGCTTATAACTCATGATCTAATTTTCGTAGCGCGGCCAAATTTTGTTTGGTAATTTATTATGAGACTGCGTTAATTGTTTGTGACAGAAGACAAGACACGGTGAGGGTCGAAAAATTAAAAATGCTTATAACTCGCAATCTAATTTTCGTGGCGCGGCCAAATTTTGTTTGGTAATTTAATATGAGACTGTTAATTTTTGGTGACATGAGACCCCCGACGGTGAGGGTCGAAAAATTTCAAAGGCTTATAACTCGCAATCTAATTTTCGTAGCTCGGCCAAATTTTGTTTGTTAATTTATTATGAGACAGTGTTAATTTTTGGTGACAGGAGACCCCCACGGTGAGGGTGGAAAAATTTAAAATGTTTATAACTCGCGATCTAATATTCGTAGCGCGGCCAAATTTTGTTTGGTAATTTATTATGAGACACAGTTAATTTTTGGGGACATTAGACCCCCCCCCACGGTGAGGGTCGAAAAATTTAAAATGCTTATAACTCGCGATCTAATTTTCGTAGCGCGGCCAAATTTTGTTTGTTAATTTATTATGAGACATTGTTAATTTCTGGTGAAAGGAGACACCCCACGGTGAGGGTCGAAAAATTTAAAATGCTTATAACTCGCGATCTAATTTTCGTAGCTCGGCCAAATTTTGTTTGGTAATTTATTATGAGTCAGTGTTAATTTTTGGTGACAGGAGACCCCCACGGTGAGGGTCGAAAATTTTTAAATGCTTATAACTCACGATCTAATTTTCGTAGCGCGGCCAAATTTTGTTTGGTAATTTAATATGAGACTGTTAATTTTTGGTGAGAGGAGACCCCCACGGTGAGGGTCGAAAAATTTAAAATTGTTAGAGCTCGCGATCTAATTTTCGTAGCTCGGCCAAATTTTGTTTGGTAATTTATTATGAGACAGTGTTAATTTTTGGGGACATTAGACCCCCCGACGGTGAGGGTCGAAAAATTTAAAATGCTTATAACTCACGATCTAATTTTCGTAGCGCGGCCAATTTTTGTTTGGTAATTTAATATGAGACTGTTAAATTTTGGTGACAGGAGACCCCCCACGGTGAGGGTCGAAAAATTTAAAAGGCTTATAACTCGCGATCTAATTTTCGTAGCTCGGCCAAATTTTGTTTGGTAATTTATTATGAGACAGTGTTAATTTTTGGTGACAGGAAACCCCCACGGTGAGGGTCGGAAAATTTTAAATGCTTATAACTCACGATCTAATTTTCGTAGCGCGGCCAAATTTTGTTTGGTAATTTAATATGAGACTGTTAATTTTTGGAGAGAGGAGACCCCCCCACGGTGAGGATCGAAAAATTTAAAAGGGTTAGAGCTCGCGATCTAATTTTCGTAGCTCGGCCAAATTTTGTTTGGTAATTTATTATGAGACAGTGTTAATTTTTGGCGACAGGAGACCCCCACGGTCAGGGTAGAAAAACTTAAAATGCTTATAACTCGCGATCTAATTTTTGTAGCGCGGCCAAATTTTGTTTGGTAATTTATTATGAGTCAGTGTTAATTTTTGGTGACAGGAGACCCCCCACGGTGAGGGTCGAAAAATTTAAAATGCTTATAACTCACGATCTAATTTTCGTAGCGCGGCCAAATTTTTTTGGTAATTTATTAAGCTATTGCATAGCTATTATCGCGGGCTTTGAGCGCGGCGACCGAATCTAAGAATTCCATAACGAGAAAAAATCCTAACACTCCGACTAACGACGTTTGAGTTTGGCAGACTTCGGCGAGGTTTCCTTCGATAGACTTCAGCAGATATTGACGCGGTATTTTTGCATAAGTTGATAAAAAATGCTATGCAATAGCTTTACTGCGGCAGTCCCCAAGTGCCACACATATATATTTTTTTATCGATAGTCCTCCATTGTTGAAAACAGATTGTAATTTCTTTTATGTGAATGGCAATGAAATTGTTTTGTTATGAAAATAAATGTCACTTTAAAAAGTGTGCTCATTAATGCATACATTAAACTTAAATTTAAAATATTATTGTAAATAAGACAAATTATTTGAAGTCAGATGGAATAAACTCAATAAATAAGTACGACTGAATGAAACGATATTCAGGATGACACTACTGAAATTTAATGGGGAACCGGACGTGATACTTAAAAAGGTTCTGCTTTTTTGTTTCCTTTTATGAATATGGATCTGTTAATTAAAAAGGGCTCTGTTAGAACTAATTTTTCTAAAACTTACAACGCATTAACAAATTTATTAAAAGAAGATAATCCTAAGTATGGAAATATTAAATCTACTTTTTCTAGTTTAAAAAAAATATAAATGCTTGAGAGACTTAGATAACGAAATATGTAATAACATGCTAGAAAATTCCTATATGACAGAGTATGAAGCTGAATGCAACGCCATAGAGAAATACACAAAGATCTCATCCCGATATCTCTCACCGGTCAGATTTCTCCATGGAACATATATCAGTCCTCATATGGCCTCCGATGGCCTCATGGCCTCCGAGTGACATCCCTGCTTAAACCATGATTCCACCGTTTCTGCAACTGTGTGTTTCAACAGCGTTTGATTGATGGTATCAAGTGCATTGTTCTCTCCAGATCATAAGACGACCCGAATCGCTCTCCAGTGTGAACATGGACTCGTCTGCAAAGAGCAAAGAAGCCCACTGTTGTCTGGTCCAGGAAGCATGTTATCTTTCCCTACATAAGTGGGCCCTTAAATGTCTTAAACGCCTGTCTCGAAGAGGTTAAAAAATCACACTAAATTTATTTGAAATTTATTTTTCCTAAAGTAATGAATTTATAAAGTTTAAGAAGTAACTACATTTTTGCTTTCTGTACACATAAACTGTAATTACAAAAACATTGGTATTTAGCCCGTATATTCGTTCAATTTACTCCAACCAACTTAAAAGTTCTAGGAAATATGGGAGACTTGTATCGTAGAAAAAGATAAATGTTTCATAATCATGGAAAATGTAATATAACCATGATAGAAAATATACAATAACATCCTCCGAGTTAACCAAATTTTTAAAAGGAAAAAACCACAGAAACGAGTACAATTTCGAGAATTAAAGAAGCATTTATAAAAACAATGTTTCTTTTGCTGCCACCGATATTTGGAATCATTTCCAGGTTGTTTTTGCAGTGCATCAATCAGTTTTGTCAACCTGTAACGACGGTTTTTCGGATGCTATCAATCCTAAATTAAATATATTTTGCTGATTAATTGAATCTATTTAAGCAAGAGTAGCAATATATTAATAATTTTAATATATAATGTTCATGCTCTTAATGTATAACGTTTGTTTGTAAAAACTGTTTATTGATTATGCAAATATTTACTTTCCTATTGATAGCACCACAAATGTCCATATTCAGGAATTAGAAAACTGATTAATATACTGTAAAAACTATTTAGAAACGTTTCCAAAGTTCGATGCCAGCGAAATAAAACTTTATTTATATAAACTCATCTTTAAATCTCGAAAACATATTGGTTTTCTGTGATTCTAAAGATAAACTTTTGGAATGATAGGTTACTCACTGGATTTTATTGTAAGGTACCCTGGAGTAATAACGCCACGTTAAGGTTCTACCAATTTTCACGGCTTAGTTTTAGATTGTATTTTTCAAACAAATATAGGATCTGATACAGTAACTCATTGACTATCTATATAAAATAAAATAATTTAACAGATATGTATTCATAAAATGTAATGGAGTTTTTTCTTGACCAATGCTATTTGGCGTTAATACCCACCTATATGGGTAATTACGCCATGCAAACAAAACTATAAAATAAGATGAAATAATGGCATGTAGATTGCCCAATTCTAAAAGTACAAACTCTACAGCTCTAGAAATTGAAAATTGAAATCTAAGCTATTGAAAATGTACAATTTTTTTGTGACTCTGAAAGAAAAAGAAAGCTGTGGTGCTGGCGGGGGGGGGGGGAGGCAAAATAATATCAGATTTTAAGCTACGTTTTGCTTAAAAATGACCATTTAAATAGAATTATTAGAAACATTGCACAGATTATTTGAATCAGCATTTATATTCCCATGTATGCATTCTATGCGATAGAAAATATTGATTTTTTTGTGAAAGTGAAAGAAAAAGGAGTGAGGGGGAGCTTCAACAGAATATAACACCCTGTGTCTCTCTTTGCTTAAAAAGTCCCGCTTAAATATGATTATAAGAAACATTGCATGGTTTTAACCATTCATAATGTAATATTTTAATCATGTGAAGTTTTATAATAACTAGAGTTATATGTAATAAATATTTTTGTTAAACCTTAACTGCTGTTAGCGTCTCACATACCGCTGAGTTTTTCAAGTTTCAGAGTTTAACTTGCAGTTTTTAGTTTAACTATAGATACCGGGAAAATTTTGTTTCATTTGGAGTCCTATTACTATCTCTAGAAACTTTTGAACTTAGGAACTTTGCGGATTCTCCAAACCTACAGTTAAATTTTCGACGTTTTTAAAGAGCATGCTTTAATAATTTTTTTAAAAATTGAATAAAATTTTTGATTAAAAAATATTATCCCAAAGAGATATCTTATTCAATTTTATACATAATTGATATGGTTATATATCATTATCTCTGTATTAGCAACAAAAATAATCTTTAACTGCTGTTAGCAATCTGACTGAACACTGTACCCCCTCCCCTCCCCACCCCCAAAAAAATAGCGTTTAACTTGTATTTTCCAGTTTAACTATAGTTACAACTGAAATTCTCTTTCGTTTGGAGTTCTCGTAATATTATTAGAAATATTTGAATAGATTAAATTTAATTAGAATTAATTCTGTACAAAATGTTTAGCGCAAGAACAGTATTCTATGATTTTTAATCATGGATCGCATTTTAACCTTTAATTAATGTTACCGGTCTCGTAGACCACTATTTTTGTTTTAATTTTTTAGTTTAACTTGTAATTTTCAGTTTAACTGCAAACACTACCGAAATTATGTTTCATTTGGAATTTTAGTACTATCACCAGAGACTAAACAGATGAATATTAAGTATAATACTCTTGTATAAAAAATTTAGTACAAAACACAATCCTATGAGTTATTCCCGCCTTTTATTCATCTTTCAATTTTGTGGTCTCACAAACCGCATCACATTCATACGTTACAATTTCTGTCACATTAGTCAAAGGTTAAATTTATAAAGCTTTGAAAAACCGAACGCTGAGAAAGCGGACAGTTAAAATTTCGAACTCAATTGAACAATCCATTGGAAATTTAATAGAAACCTGATTTTGAAGATGTTCGAATTTGAATCTCAAAAACATTTTATATAGTTTTATTTACAAGAGTTAAAAATTATTTTTTACATTAGTAAAAAAAATAATAATATAATAAAAAAAATAGAGAGATTATTTTTAAGTATTGAGCACCTCCCCTTAATCTTACCATTTTAACAATGATGGTAATGCTGTCCCATATTAATATATAAACCCCCTTCGGATATAGTTCGGCCACTGTTGGGAATCAACCGGGGTAATAACGCCAATCCCTGGCGTTATTACCCCGGGATAATTATTGCGCAGTAAATCCTAAACTACAAATTATCTCGAGAAGATATCCAAAATCTTCTACAACAATTTGAAAGTACATGAAATACACTACAAATTTATGTAATAAACAAAGTATTTCTGGATAAAAAATACAGTCTAAAGATCAAAAACCTTACCTCGCAAATTTTAGATCAAGCGTCAATTTTAGTTGCTTGTAAAAACAATAAGACCTAAAAATGAAACAAATTAACTTGAAGCTGTTTTTTGCCATTTATATGACTCAAAATCCTTCTGCGCAGAGCACATGGGTATCATTTTCCTGATTATTTCATAATTATGCAAAATATAAACACTTGGCGTTATTACCCCGCCTGGCGTTATTACCCCAGGGTACCTTATATTTTCTTGTGTGGTTATATTCTGTCTTCTTGGATTTAAAAAAAAAAAAAAAAAAAAAAAAAAAATTATCTTTTTTAGTGTAAGTCTAAAAATTGGACAGTTTAACACTTTGGGTATTCGATGGAGTTATTATGGTGTCTTACATAGTTTGGTAAAAGAAAACATACAACCTATTTTGTTTAAATATTAAGATTAAAATAAACTTTACTAAATCTTTGCGATTTGTGGCATCGCAAAAATTCAATATATTCTGTCATTAGAAATTTCTATTGGGCGATAAGAAAAAGTTTCACATCAACTCAAACAGTCATTAAATTTATATATACACAATAAATTCGTCTCATCAGTGTACATAATAGATGTTAAAAACTTTAATCAAAAGTACATACTACTTACAATACAAAGTAGAATAATTTTCCAACAGTTTCGAACAATAATACTTGTTCATCATCAGGGAAGCGCTAAGCGCTAAAAACTCTGACTCATTTTTATCGTTTATAGCTCTTAGTGTTTCCCTGATGATAAACAAGTATTATTGTCCGAAACTGTTGGAAAATTACTCTATTTTGTATTGTAAGTAGTGTGTAATTTTAATTAAAATTTTTTCACATCTGTCATATACACTGATGAGCCTGATTTATTGTGTATGTATTATAAACAGTGTAATAAGTCCTTTTAACACTAATGTCATTAAACTTATTATTGGAACGCAACTTCGTATTCTTTTACCATCTAATTTGTAGCTTTTTTTTCAATTCAATTAAAAAAATTATAGAGGGGGAGACACCTTCTGTTAAGACAATATTTTCAAAGACAAATGCGACAAAAATATGTTTGTGATTTTTGATTATGAAATATTAATTTAAATGTATTTATTTTTTATATTAATACAAATAAAGTATTGCATGTTAATTTTTGGATGAAATTTGTTCTTAATACAGTACTTGTTGTTAATACAATTAATACAGCTTGTATGACAGTTGAAAAAAAAGTATCATCTGCAATACAGTTTCTTTCATCATAACAGTAATGATAATAATAATAAAAAAATGCTCATAATGCTGATGCAGAAACTTTCGTAAATTATTCACCGACAAATATTGCATAATTTATGAGCAACGAAAACTTAGTTTTTGTAATTTCTTTCAAATGTTACATTATTTTAATATTAAGATATGATACATTTTAAAAGTCTGTTATGACTTCGAAATGAAAAAATCGATAAAATTCATGTGTGTCATTACAATTACTACATTTCCTTTATTACCAATTTGTTTCTAGTACTTTTTCATACAGCTACAGCAAGTTTGTGACGGTTTACAAAGAAATTTAGAATAAAATTGAAACTTTTTACTTAAGAAAAATTACACAAGTGACAATATAAGAAAAAGGAAAAATAAATACTATTTATTTTCATTAGTTATATTCATATTATAATTATTTAGTTTTAAAAGTACTATATATTTAATTAAGAAACGTAAAATATGAATCATGAGATTAAAAAAATCCCTGTCGGTTTGGCCTATAGGCGGAGGTAGATTTCGAAGAGTTTTCATTTGAACAACAAAAAATAAAATATTATTAGTGATAAACCCAGTTCAACTATTTTATTTGGCCGCTTTAAAAAAAAATTATTTCATTTTTCTGTAAGAACTGATTTTATCGAAATCATCTTAAACGAAATTCGGCTCAAATGCCCATTTTGAAAACATATTTTGAAATATATTCTGACTTTATTTAAAAATAGACGCACGTTATTACCAATACGAACGTTATATAATTCCTAAAGAACAAAAAAAAAGGGTCAATTAAATGCTTTTGAGAGCAAAATTTAATTTAAAAGTGAGTCATAAAATAACCAATTTGTTATTTGAATGTATCCACAATTCTTTAATTAAGATCGCTTTGGGAAATTTTGTGCGAAGTGCCCACTTTGTTAGCATTTTAAAATATATATTTATCCTTTATCAAAAAACTGACCAATAGGGCCCATTACATAGTTCCTAAATTACAATTAACTGTCAATTGAATGCGTTTGAGAGCAAAATTGAATTTAAAAATGAGTCATAAAATAACCAATTTGTTATTTGAATACATCCTCAATTCTTTTATCATGATAACTTTGGGATATTTTTTTACGAAGTGCCCACTTTGCCAGCTTTAAAAAATATATATTTAGCCTTTATCAAAAAATTGATGAATACGCACATTATATAGTTTCTAAGTAACAAAAAACTGTCAATTAAATGCGTTTGAGAGCATAATTGGATTTAAAAAGGAGTCGTAAAATAACCAATTTATTATTTGAATACATCCTCAATTCTTAAATCATGATTGCTTTGGGAAATTTTGTGCGAAGTGCCCATTTTGGTAGCCTTTTTTGAAATATATTCTGCGTTTATCAAAAAACTGGCCAATCCATCCCACTATATAGTTCCTAAATAAGAGGACCTGTAAATTGGATGCGTTTGAGAACAAAAATGGATTTAAAAATGACTCAGAAAAAACGCAATTTGTTACACTTCCTCAATTTTTCAATCACTATTACTTCGGGAAATTCTGTTCAAAATACTCTTTTTGGCAACATTTTTTGAAATATATTCTGCCTTTATCAAAACACTGGCCTATACTTCACATTATATAGTTCCTAAATAAGAGGATCTGTCATTTGGATGCGTTTAAAATCAAAAATGAATTTAAAAATGAGTCAGAATATAAGCAGTTTGGATTTGAGTTTTTTTTTTCTCCAACTCCTATTTTTGTTTAATTTATTTTTGCTAGAAGAATTGGTCCTATGAAAAACTTGTTGATATAAAAGTTGTAGATATTATTGAGAAGATGTAAAATAAATTTAATTATATTTGATTGCTTAAGAATTAAGTAAATTATGGATTTTGTTCTTCCCCTCCCCTTTTTCTTTTCGTTTTTAATTTTTTTCATCGGTAAAAGTTGGTCCTGTCAAAAACTTGTAAATACAAAAGCTTTAGATAATGTTGAGTACATTTATAAAAAATTTAGTTGGATGTGAAATCTTGTGAATTGACGAAGTTATGATTTCTTTTCTCCCAAAAACCCTGTTTTTCTGCCCCTTGAGCCCATTTTTAACTTTACCAAAAATCTGTCATGCATAAACTTTTAGCCCATTTTTGAGAAGTAATATAAACTTTAAACTGATTCAACATCAATTTTATTTAAAAAGTTATCGCGTTTTTTCTGTTTTCACAAAAACCCTCCCAATTTCCAGCCCCTAGGTCCGATTTTGCCCATTAACGAACTCAACCGAGATTTTATGCTCCTTGATTTTATGTAAAAGTTTTAAGAAGATCTGAGCATAATTATGGAAGTTATCGTGTCCAGAAGAAAATGATATACACCGATAGATAGATAGATAGATAAACTTTTTTCCTGTTGGTAGTTTTGGGGTCTAGGAGTCATGATCGGTGTAGATCTGCAAATTTTTTTCAGAAATTCCAACATGGGAGAGAATGCAACGGGTAGTATTTCATACGAAATCTACCTAAAAGAAAGGGAAAGTGTAAAATTAAAAAGTAATTGGAAGCCAACGAATTCTTTTAAACAGTTTGAGGTCTATACATTCGGGTGAGTAAAAAATAATAATTATTTTATTTTCGGAACGCTTTAGTGTGGAAAAATTGTCTATTGTAATCAGAAAAAACGACATAAATGTTTTAAAAATTGGTTACAATTTTTAGTTCGCACACAGTATTTAAAGTTAATGAAAATTTTTAAAAAATCGCACTTTTTTGTAATTTTTTTTAAAGTTAGTTAAAATTTTAAAAATAACCACGCTTTAGTTTTTATGCTTGTTTTATTGTTGAAATAACCGAATTAAATTAAATGTTGATTAATAACATATAATTTCTCGTTCGCGTTGTGCAAAAATCTTAAAAAAAAAAAAAAAGAATATAAAAAAAGCATAAATTTTTAAATTTTTTGCAGTTTCTCTGTGCAATTCTTAATTTGTTTTGCTAAAAAAAGGACCCAGAATTAACCACGAGGTAGTAGTTTCCCGTTGAGTTCCTGCCACACACTACCCAACCAACCATTAAATTTTTGAGTGTGGTATTTACATGACATTTAAAAAACCAGTTGCATGTCAATGTGCAATTCTAATTAAATGCTTATGTAAAAGGAAAAATCCTGCCTTCAAGTTGAGATTCATGTTTCTTCAAAGGAATTACAATTTGGGGGGAAATCAGTTCTATAGGCAAAACAGTTAGAAAAAAGTTAAATCTGAAAGTCGAGCGAAAGCTTGCGAACTTCAGCGAACACTGAGTGGTTCCTAAATTAGTTAACCTAAAGTAGGATATTTTTCGGAAATTAATGAACACAAACACAGTGTTTTCTTAAGATTCGGGGTATGAGAAAGATGTATATGAACCAAGTTCATGGATAAAAACCCCAAATGTCAGATAAAAATTCAAATTAGCGAAACAGCGCTAAACAATGGTCGGTTCGGAATTTCTGATCGGCTGAGCGTCAAAACACATCTTTAAATATTCTGAGAGACTTTAAATGATAAACGACACAAACTATTTTTATGTAGTTGATAAGTGTAAAAAAGGAGAGAAGATGCGTATTCCTGCGATTTTAAAATTCAATTCAGACCCTCTAAAGAAAGTTAGGATCTATCCTTTAACGGACAAAAAATTCATTAATATAAAAATGCGTTCTTTGCGCACCCAGAGAATGTTCTGTTGGGTCCAGAGAATGATTGGTCAATGAAAGCGAACATATTCTTCAGCTTGGTTACAGAAGGCTCTTAAAAGCAAGGCAAACCCTGCAACAAAAGACTGCTTTTAGAAATGCCGTACATCGAAGGTAAACTTACAAGCATATGGTTACATTGGAATTCTTGTCCGGTGTATTATTCTCCAATGCTACTGGACCTAAGTGAAGATGACATTAAATCATTTATCGATTCTGATACTACGCTCATCAAAAAACTACGAACATTTCCTTGAAACACCGAGGCTGTTGAGATGTGCGTCAAATTTGTGACATAGACCTCGAATAAGGTATATGGATATGAAGCTACAGATGGCTATACCCGAGTAACGCTGAAGCCTAGATCGGTTACCTCTCATTTCTCCAAAAACTGAGACTTTAAATGTGAAGTAGGTACAAAAAAAACAGTAAAAAAATATAGTAACTAAAAGAATGCAACTGTCTTGAAAATCTCTTTAAATGATTGAAAATATAATATAAATACCACGACCAACAATTGGATGGATGGCTGGGTAGGGTTGTGGGTTTAACTCAAAGTGCAAATACCTCACATGGGGATTCCGTGGTCGTTTTGTTCTAGAAAAACGAATGAAGCACGGTGCAAATTAAAAAAATGGTAAATTTGTGAATTTGTGTTTTTCTAAAATGTGCGAACAAAAAAAATATATATATATCGATTAAAATTTAATTAATTTAGATTATTTAAACCATAACTCAGATAGCATGCACATTAACAGTAAGTTTGATTTTTTTCTGAAATTAAATTGCCGTGACAAATTTGACTGGACAAATTCGGAGCGAATTTTTCCACAAGGTAGACCATTACCCACTTGCATCAGTAGTTTGTTGCAAAATTGATGGAAGACTGTCTTTATTCAAACGAAATTGACGAAAGCAAAGAATCCCTCTGTTGAAAGACTAGAACACTTTTGCGACTGCATCCCTCACGCAAATTTTATTCCGATGGCACCACTTTTTCAATTCTTTACTTTTTATTTACCAAAAGGCTCTAATTTCACAGTGCTTATAAAAGCACAAATAAATGGAATAAATTAAGCACAAAAAATACTTGCAGGTACAAACATATAATATCTGTCGTTTCCGGTAATAACCAGGTAAGGCACAGTTTTGAAAAAATTGAGATAATTTGGGAAAATGTAGCTTTAAAAGAGTACTTTCATCTGCCATAGTACTGAAAAATGAAAATCGAATACTTTCCGTCATAGGGCGACTTTAAATTTTCATTTAAAAATTGAAAAAACAGTAATAATCGAGTAAGTGCATAAACTAACGGTAATAACCAGATAAGATTTCTATTTATATAGACATTTATATCTTATTTATAGGCACATTTTTAATATTTTGATAAATGTTAATATAATGTAATTTTATTAACATTTATTTTAATAAATGTACATTATTTTAATAAATACATTTAATAATTACATTATTTTAATAAATGTAAAAAAAATTAAAAATTTTATTTTGTTTACATTTATGAAGAATAAATGTAAAACGGTAATAACCAGATAAAAGTTACATTTTAATTGGTTCTCAATTAAAAAAAAAACATTTTTATATAACTATTTGGCAAAATAATAGGTTCTTATATCCTAATTGAATGTAGTGAAAATTATTAAGTTTTAATCTATTTTATAAAAGTAATGATAGAAAGACATTTTTTAAAACTTTAAATATTAATTACTCAAAATATTAAAATTGTGCCTTATCTGGTTATTATCGGTAGCCACAGATATAAAGTTATTTAAAATATGATAGAAAAATATCATAAAAATACATTAAAAACAATTAAAAATCCAAAACACTTTCAGCCACAACACGGCCGTTATCAATGGTTATTTAAATATTATTTTTCTTTGCACTTTGAATTTCAATAATGCTTTTTTAAAGTGTTAATGTTAATATTTTTTAACGGATTACGCCATATTTATGGTGCATTTACATTACTATGATTTTTTTTTCGTATTTTGATTTCCAAAGCCGATGAAGACTTTTAAACATTTTAAAATCGAACAAAAATAAAAATTGAGAAAACTTTTTTTTTGTTTTTTTTAAGGTTTAATATTAATATTTTGATTTTACTAAAGACATTGTTTTAAAAGAAAATGTATGCTGGTTAGATAATAATTTTTTGTTTTCTCGTATTTGGGATATTTACACAGATGTTCGTTTCGAAAACACAAAGGAAAAAAAAAAGTGAAATAAGGTTTCGAAAGTAACTTTTTAAAAAGGGTTCACAATTATATAATGTTTAAACGGATTGCACCGTTAAAAAGATTAAAGTAAAATAACTAAACACGCAAATTTTGTTCTTCTGTATTTTAAAAATTTAAGTCAATGTAGTCTTAAAAAAACTGCGAAATGAAAAAGCGATTCAATACGTGACAAACTCATGAATTCACATAATCGGGAATACTGAATAAATAAATGAATATACAGTCGAGTCTCTGTATAACGAAACTCCATCCAACGGATTTCTCTATTTAACGAATTTTTTATAGGAACGGTTAATTTTTTCATGATTACATTAAAAATAATCTCCATATAGCGAAATATATATCTCCATTTAACGAATTTTTTTGAAAATGTTCTATCATAAGTTCAGATAACACTTCAAATTATTTATAGAATATTTTTTTTCGTTGATTTCTGGTTTATATTTCATAGCTACATTCCTCTACATATTCCTCATGTCCAAAAAAAGGCATTCAACTCCCCCCCCAAGAAATACATATTTTTTGCATGGTTACACTTGACTTTGTTTTAGCAAGATGAGCATGCGTTCTTGGAAAAGATTGAAACATTTGCTTGCTAGTGGGGCGATTTGCAACTATCACAAAGCATCCTAAAAGATAAAATTATTCCATTATTGTCATGAAAATGGTGTTTGTTTCTTGGTTTGGATAGTAAGGCACGAATAAGGAAGGGATAAGGGGGGATTGCAGAAAAGCTAGTTTTTCAGCAGGTTTCCATCGATCATATCTAAATTAACTCTCGTTACTTTTACATTTTAGAGAGAATGTTTGTTGTTTATGGCGACTCGGAGCATTTTTTGTTGTGATAAATCATTTGAATGAAGAATTGATACTAAATATCATCTTTTCTGGTGTTTTCTTCTACTGCATTTGCATCAAATCGCTTTTAGTTTAAACATAACTCTCTCTGATAAAGTGATAATTTTGAAAATAATCAATAAGACACTGGGGAAAAAAGGAAGCGGCGAAAATGTTTGAGATTCTGAAAAAAATTCCTTTAAATATTTCAAAAACTTAATTAAACATTTCAAAAACAATTCTGTTTCAAAATTTAAACATTAAATGAAAAAAAAATTGCCGTTCTCTATTCAACCAATTTCTCTATATAACGAATTTTTTGTCTGAACGATGGATTTCGTTACATAGAGACTCGACTGTATATATCTATGCATATACATAAACATAGAATAGCATATAGTTTTCAGATTTTTTTCTTTACATGTGGTATAAGACATTCATTAATGCCAAATTTGAAGCTTCTATGTCAACCGGAAGTACACTAAAATTTTTGAGATTAAAACCTATAAAATATTTCCATTAGTCTTTCATTAGTCCTTAAAATTTGTTACGAAAGAAAGTCCCACAGCATATGTAAAGGAGAAAGTCCGAAAATGAGTGATTTATAAATCTATGTCGATTTATTGCCCAACAAACTTATAAATTTCCATAAACTGTATGGCATTTTTTGTAAAAAGTGGTACTCTTCGTAAGGAACTTTCATGTCATGATACCTTCTTTGTAGCCCTTCCTGACTTTTTAGTATATAGCTAAACAAAGAAATGTCTTTATATAATGTACTTTCGGTTGAAACAGAGAAGAGCAATAAAAGCGTTAATTGAATAATATTCGATGTTTATTGTATTTTTCTGTAATTCTTTAAAAATTATAATTTTAGAGGTATTTGTGTATATTGAAACGGAAACAAGCTTTTAAAAAGCAGCAATGCAGAAGTCGCACATAAAACTTTGACTTAAGGGAATATATTATCTACAGATATCAAATCTCAAGTTATTCATTGAAGACATTTAGGTTCTGTAAGTACAATAACACACATGTTTGTACTCATTAATATTTATATATAATGTTCTTTCGAAACAATATTATGAAACTTCTTTTAAAAAACTGGTTACTATTTCCTACCCGAAATGACACGAACTCGAAATAATCAAAGTAAATCTAAATCAAACCAGACATTTCGCAGGACTGTAATTCACATTCGTTTTAAATTTCAATGTTATAATTATCGCTTTTTTTACACGCAATTAACGACGGTAAAGTGAAAATTTCATGTTTCTCAGTTAGAATTATACACGATATGACGAGTATTTTAAAAATCTTAAAGTAGTATTTTGCATTCCAACAGCATTCTGAAAACTCACAAAGATGGTTCAGTTTTTACAAAAGTATCATAGAATAGAAAAAAGGCAAAGAAAACGATTGACAAACAAACATAAAACATATTACATTCTAATAAAATTTAAAATGGTTTATGTCGGTAAACGGTTGTAAACTGTTAATTTCATGGTAATAAATTTTCTCCAATTTTCAATGTGGAAAATGATTCTCTTTGTGCAACAAATTACATATACTGAGTATTTCATAAAATGTAGGCAAAACTTTAAATGTGTAACTAATTTAAACAGAGAACTTTTATGGAGTGCATGGTCTATGATAAAACCCAAATGGGCTCGCCAATTGGAAACTTGGTCCATGCGAACGTTAAAAGTCCGAGCTTTCGGAAGTATGGCATTGATAGCATGTAAATGTGATAAGGGGAAGAATAAGAACACACAAGCAAAATTTCGCGTCAATTGATTCATAAAATGAGCTTATTTGAGTGTGCAACTCTCAATTACAGTAGAAATGTATTTGAAGATGTTACTCTTTACTAATAGGAAAATGGCTGATATGCATTTTATGAACGATTTGCCGTCGTAGAGACTCAATGATGGGGGTTTTCCACCTTGCTTTTATGACTTAATCGTTCTTTGTGTGTTTTTGTCACATAAAACATCTTTATATTCGGCACTCTTTAGCAAGTTTGCGTTTTAGTTCCACCCATATATTATTTGATAAGAGTTGTTTGTTTGGATGCGTACCGTCACCTCTGAAAGTTTGTCCATCTTTAGAAGCACCCTGTATATATATTTAAAATAATGTATATTTAAAATAAGATTTCTAAAGAAAGTAAACAATAAATTAACAGACAAAAGCCTCTTCCTTTGGCAGAATAGCGATATTAATTAAAATCCAAATAACTTATAAACCAATAGTATTATATATAATAATATAGTATAATATAACTTATAAATAAATAGTACACACATTTTCAAAATAGCGTTATATTGAAAGATAAATCCATTGCAGAATTGTCATTTTAAAATATATGCGCAATATTTATATTTGAATTGTTACACGCTAAAATATTATTAATATTCTCTCAAGTGACACGTTATAATACATTTGTTTTTGAAATTATAAAAAGATATCAACAGGTCTAAGTTTTTCTTGCCTTCACAAACACTATTTAAATACATTTAAAAGTTGAATGCTGTAGAATGAAACATTAAAAATTTTAGAAAAAATAAAATCTCCGAACCATAGGCTATATATAATACATAATTTAGATACTTCGCGAGACTTCCTAAATTGTTGTGAAATTATATGGCTGTTGTTTACAAAGATAGAGAATCGGATTTCTAAAACGGTAAACAGTAAAGTTTTCTGTACGTGATACTCTGATCTTAAAGTGGTTACAAAAGTTTTCACTTTATAATAATAGAGTTGCTTTGTATTCGAAGAACAATTTAGGGAAGTGCTCCCAATAAATAGATAAAAGCAGCTGGTAAAAAATTAAGCACCTTGCTATGGTCATTGAATAGGAAATAGATGGCAAAAACAGGAAATCTCAGGTTTTCTCTCTTTCCGGATTGCTTTCCATCACATCTTATTTACTAAAGGTCTGATTCACTTGCAGTTCAGGAATTATCCCTAAAACCATAGGCTACATCTTTGTAATTAGTGTGTGTAATTTTTGTGTTTTTCGTTAGCCGTCTGTATAATTTGGTCTGGCAACAAGCGGGAGATAGACTATTCTTAAAGTACCTGTTATCTTGTATTTTTTTGTGCAGTAGATGAAAAGATAGAAACAAAAATAAAAACCAAGGGATAAAAGTAAGCTACTAAATGAGTTACAGTGTCACATTTACAAGAAATTAACAAAATAAATTGATACTGTATAACACTTAAAATATGTAATATTACTATTTATATTAATAAAACTTCATCTTTAATCTACAATCAGAGATTAAAGCTTTAAATTTGTAAAATGCTGCATTTGTAATTTAAAATACATTTCATGCATATATTTAATTAAATTTAGTCTTAGATTAATTAGATTATTAAAAATAATCTACTTTATTTTTATTCTCAACTTTATTTCAAACTAGAGCATAGCTGCATATAATAAATGAAGAAACGACATAAAGAAATTATATTCCTGACTAGATTTAATTAAAAGGTATTTAAAATCTTTATAAAATCACCTTTTTCATACTATATTTTGGAAATTAATGTATTTTTTATTTATTTATTTTTTAAAGAATTCTTTTATATTACAAGACATTTTTATATTTAATTATTTCGGCTCGATTGCTGCGACTTTTATAGAGATATACATATTTTGCACAACTCATTTTAATGCTCTATTAATATAGGTAATTCATTTATTTATTGTACAAAACCTTATCTGTTTCGAGTAGTACACGCAGTTGACGAGTTATTTTTTTCAACGGGGTAGCTGACCGAAATTATTCCATTTTCGGAGTAACGCAGAAAGCATTTGGTAACGATCACTATTCAAAGAATGTTTCTGTGTAACGAATATGGCGTCACGCTTATACGCTTTTGATTTTAAATTTCATTATTTAATTACAGTTATGTTTTTTTTAGTGTCTGCTAAGAAATTAGATAAATTTCAAGATTATTTTTTTATTTGCTATTAAAAAAAGAGTTCCGGTTGAAAATGAATGCCCCCTCCCCCCCCCCCTAAAAAAACCCTCTAGATATAATATTTATTTGACATTCGTTTTTTTATGCAAACTTCGAAATCGCATTGAAGATTGTTCTATAATTATATCGTATGATATTCGTCCAATATTACCAAAAGCCTAGTTAGATATTTTCCATTATTTTTTAATAAAGCATTCTAAAACATTCGCATTTAATACTTGTTTGTCATCAAATGTATTATTATTCGCCTAAAATACTGAGTAAAAATTTCGTTATATAGTATTTTGATGGGATTAAGCTTTGGAACATGCTTATTATTGTCACTGATTTGATTACCCTAGGCCAGAATGGCCATATTTCATATAATAGACACCTTTAAGGATGAATTTGAGTTTCGAGTAATGAAAATTTTGAAATAGTTTTAAATCTATTTTATTTGATTAAAGAAGAAGGAAATCTAAATCTACTAACCTCATGTCCGCTTTTCTCATGTTTATGTCAAGTACGCTAGACATAATGCAGATTTACAATACGTAATTATGCTGAATAAACCACGGCAATAAAAAAAAATTGAGGATAGATGTTAAAATAATCCATTATTATGAATTAGCTTTACATTTATCGACGCAAATGGAATGTTTTCAAATAACTGCTCATTTTGAAACTGAATTCCAAACAAGTGAATTTCATGAAAAAAAAAAAAATAATATAGATGTCCTGTATGTGACACTTACATAAATCCGTATTTCTGTTAACTTAATATAACCCATTAGTTGTTAAAATGTAAACTATACATTAAACATAAGAAAATCTCTGAATTTTCAATTTAATATCGTTCAGAATACTACAGCGTTGTTAAAACAGCAGTAAAATGTAGAAAAGCTGTTTCACAAGTGACAGGGAATGACACAAAAATGGTGAATGATTTCTAGACATTCTTTCTTTATATATGGATTTTACATTTTACTAGCTAGTTATAAGCTTCTCCCGAAACAAATATTACGAAGGACCATATATACCAATTTAAAATTACTTTGCAAAATCTCCAAAAATGTATCATTCTACAAATCGATGCTTATGATACACATGCATTTATTAAAAAGGTCTAGAGGTAATTTTAACAATTTTAAAAGCATTTAAATAAGTTTAAAGGGTGTTATTTAGTGACTCATCTAGAAACCATCAGGACTGAGGAGGTTATTAAAAGAATTGATTTTAGTATCATTATGTTAATTTTTTTCCATTCATTGGTGCAAGAAAAGGAAAAATGCTTCTTAATTTCTCTAAATGTTCGATAAGATAATGATTGTTTGATCTTCTTAAAAAACATCCGTAAAAGTTTTTTCATGTGAAATTTCTACTGGTTAGGGAATTCCAAACTTTAATGAGTCAAACTGCTGTATTAATACCAGTGTCTTGATAGAATTTACACTTCGTTATTAATGTAAATATTAAAATACACACATAATTACTTAAAAGTGGTTGTAAAATCGATATTATTTATTTATTATATACTTTAGATCTTTTGGATGCACTCGTATCTATTTTCAAAGGACAATACAGTTGATTAGAATAGAAAACGTGAAAATAAAAGAAAAAGAAAAAGAAAACAGTCCGCGTGCGCAAAGTTCCGAGGACTCCATCAAAACACAAAGCATATTATACCAAAGTGCGAGAATATTATAAGAGATGACGTCATTACAAACCGCTCACTCCTAAGCAAAATTTCAATGGATTCACGGATAATTGAAGAGTAATGGTTTGAGGTTGAAAAGATCATTTTAGCTTTGTCGAATATTATAATATTCCCGCACTTTGGTGTAATATCCTTGGTATTTCGATGGACTCCTCGTAGCTTTGTTTGCGCATGCGGACTGTTTTTGTTTTGTTTTTACGCTTTCTATTCTAATCAATTATCATTTTCGTCTTTTTAAATGGATGCGAGTGCATCCGAAATATCTAAGGTATATAATAAATTAATAATATAGATTTTTAAACGCCTTTTAAGTAATTAAATAAATATTTTAAGATTCACATCCTAAGCTTTAATTGGTTACAATTAAAGAAAAGCAATGGTAGGTTTTTATGTACGTAAAATATATTTCCTGTTTATTACACGATGCATTTTTTAGTTCAAATTTTATACAGTATACATAAAAAACATTTAAAAAAATACAAATTTAAAAAATATCCTGCTTCCTTTTAAACTTCTTTCTATAATTTTTCTTAAGATCATCAGTGAATAATATATTATGATGAAACCAATTATAGAAAATAATTTAACTAAATTTCGATTTAAATCATTTGAGTTTATAGCCCTTAAAAGAAAATTGAAACTATTAATAAGTAAAAGTAAGATATTTGAACTAATTCGAAAATCACGAATTTCTCAAAATATTATTAGTAGAAAGCTACGTTCTTTCATAAAGTAATTTGTTGTAACAAATAAAAAAAAGATGTTTTCGCTTAGACATACATGTTGAAAGAATTAATTAATTCCTAAATCATCTATTCTTACACTCTTTACGTGTGTTGTCTATATATTGTAATTTAATCAGCGTTACATCATACTAATTTAGTTCATTTGCATGTGGTTTTAATATTGCACTAAGATAAAGTCTCCGACATGGAGTAATTAAACTACCAGGGTAAGGGATTTACCTAGATGAAAGTATCTTCTGTTTAGATAAAAATAGAGAATGGTGGTTTTTCCTTTCATTGATTAGAAGATGCACTGAATGTTTCTTTACATTCGTACGAGGGTTTTAGAAAAATAATGAATATTTGTAAATGTGATGTAATATATTTAAGACAATTGCAATTACTATTATATTATATTTTTATTCTCCTAACGATTTGGATGCGGGCAAAAGAAAGTATGCTTATGTTTTCGAAATCTTCTGTTAATTCCAATTAAATTAAAGCGGTAAATGTAATTGTAATTTTTATATTTTGTAATTATTTTTCTAAACTTATGGCCGATTAAATTGAATAGATGATAAAACTCTCTAAATTATTTTGTTTCGAAACAAAAATATCGTGAATATTTGAACGTTTTATTTTATGTAATCATGTGCTTTTTATTAAAATCATGTATTTAAATATGCTTAAAATATTATCAGTTTTGCAGATAAATAAAAAAAAAACTCCCGTCTTAATGACAAAAATGAATGAGTTCATAATAATAATAAAAAAAACTGATTCAAGTAAGAAATCATTATTTTAGTTGTTTCCATAACGAGTTGGCATTACAAAGAATGCACTTAAAAATAACGTACCAGTATTTTGCACATGAGAAAGGAATGTTTACATTTCAGGTAGATTTCGTATGAAATATTAACTATTGCAGTCACTCCTTTGTTGAAATTTCTGAAAAGATTTTTGCAGATCTACACCGATCATGACCCTTAGACCCCCAAACTATCATCAGTAAAAAAACTTTAACTATCCATCTATCTATCTATATTACTTTTTTATGGACACGATAATTTGTGTAATTCTGCTCAAATCTTTTCCAAACTGACTAATAAAATCAAAGAGCATAAAATGTCGTTCAAGTTCGATAATGGGCAAATTCGAGGCAAGGGGGTGAAAATAGGTTTTTGTAAAAACCAAAAAAAATTATAACTTTTTAATTAAAGTAGATATTGTATCAGTTTAAAGTTTATACTAAAAAATGGGCGAAGAGTTTAAGCGAGACAGATTTTTGTTAAATTTAATTAAAATTTAACAAGTTGGAAATTGCACGTGAAGCGTAGCAAACAAGGTGCGTTCGTACGATAATGAAGTTTTAAAAATATTACTCTCATATATCAATCTCATAAAATTGCAAATAGTGAATTGCAATTAAAACGTTCATCAAACAATGTTCTCCCTATACCATTATGTAATGGAATACTTTTGTGTGGCCTTGTAAATCAATAACAAATTTTCTTTGCATCACAAATTATGTAAGATGCATATTATAATATGTACTTTATATTGTATATAAATTTTATTAAGTTCGAATGAGTGCAACACCATTAAAATGCATTTGAAACATTTTCCCCATTGACCGTAATGTAACGGAAACTTTTGATTGTCCCTGTAAGTGATCTATGCATACGATTTTCATAAAATTTGAAATAACTCGACAAAATTATGTAATAACTATGTATTTTAAATTTCAAACGATTAAAATGAATTTGAAACTTTTTTCCCCATTGACCGTAATGTAACGGAATACTTTTGATTGCCCCTGTAATTGATCTATGCATCCGACTTTCATAAAATTTGAAATAACTCGACAAAATTATGTAATAACTATGTATTTTAAATTTCAAACGTATAAAATACATTTGAAACTTTTTCCCCATTGACTATAATGTAATTGAATACTTTTGATTGTCTCTGTAATTGATCTATGCACCCGATTATCAAAAAATTTGAAATAACTCGACAAAATTATGTAATAATTATGTATTTTAAATTTCAAACGATTAAAATGCATTTGAAACTTTTTTCCCCATTGACCGTAATGTAACGGAATCCTTTTGATTGTCCCTGTAATTGATCTATGCATCCAATTTTCATAAAATTTGAAATGACTCGACAAATTTATGTAATAATTATGTATTTTAAATTTCAAACGATTCGGTTGGGTAGTTTTTGCGTTGTTATATGCGGACAGACAGACGGACAGACGGACAGACAGACGGACAGACGGACGGACTGAGCGACAACAATAGGTGCTACGTATCTACATAATTACGAACGCACCTAAAAAGGAGCTCAGAGGGAGAAAAAAGTAGGGTTTTTGGGAGAAAAAATTCACAACTTCGTCAAATCTCAAGTTAACAAATCCAATTAAATTTATTACAAATTTTCTTAATATTATCTTTTGCATTAACAAAATTTTGATAGAAACAACTCTTATCACAAAAAATTAATAAAAAAAGTATATTGCAAAGAGCACTCAGGCTATGCACACTAAGTGTAGATTACAGCCTTATATAATAATGTACTTCGAAAAACAAATTAAGGTAGGAAATAAACCCCTCTTCATTTCCCTTCTTTATTCTTAATCCTTGAACTCCCAAAAATAATCAGGGATACGCTTTATCATATAATAAACCTTTTTCTAAAATTCGAAGCAAGTCGAATAATTCTGCATATAAACCCATTTTTGTAATTTAAGAAGCGTTGTCCTCCGTTCCCTTTTTTATACTTAACCATTAAATCTCTAGAAATTAAACTTATCAGAAAGAACCTACATCCAAAATTTAAAACAAATCCCCTGCATAACCCTGCATAAAACTCTATTTAACTAACGTAAGGAGGAGGTAATCATCTGTATCCTTCGGTAAACTTAACAAGAGATGTCTACAAACATTGAGGGAAACTTCTTACCACTATGAGCTTGTATCCAAAAATTGAAACAAATCTGTTAATTCTGCATGAAAAACCATTTACCTAAATTATGAGGAACAGTTCCCCCTATCCCCCCTTTATACTTATCCAATGAATTAAAAAAAATCAGGGAAACGTCTTTTCAGAATGAACCTATATCCAAATTTTGAAGCAAATCCGTAAATTTTGCATGAAAAAGTCATTAACCTAAATTAAGTGAGGGGATTACCCCCATTCCCTTTTTTTAAACTTACCCAATAAACACCCAATATTAATCACGGAAGCACCTCATCAGTTCATCCCATATCTAAGATTTGAACGAAATCTTATAATTCTGCATCATAAACCCATTTATATAAATTAAGGGAGGGGCAATATTCCCCGCTCCCCTTCTTAATACTTATCCAATGAACACCCAATACTAATCACGGAGGTGGCTCATCAGAATGATCCTATACCTAAATTTTGAATGAAAACTTATAATTTTGTAAGAAAAACCTATTTCTATAATTTAAGGGGAGGGGCATTAGCCCCCGTTCCCCTTCTTATACTTATCGAAAGAAGTCTCAATACTAATCAAGGAAGCGCCTTATCATAATAAGCCTATATCCAAAATTTCAAGTAAATCAGATATTTTTATCATGAGTTATCGTGTTACGTACGTACGCACGAACGAACATACATACATACAGAACGGGCGGTACATAAGCTCTCAGGCTTTGATAGCCTGTGAGCTAAAGACAGAAACAAAAAATAGCGTAGAAGAAGAAAAAATCCAAAATTTCGTCAGCTCTTAAGATATCAAATTCTATTAAATTTTCTATACCGTAAGATAAAACAGTTTCACAAACTTTTGAAGCTTTATTTTCATTTCAACTTAATGTTTACTTTTGAAGGTAAAAAGCATGAAACGAAAGCAAATAATTCATACTTGAATGTTAAATGCTACAAAAGATGACATTCAACTGACATTCTCCTTTTTAATTTCATAACTGCTTAGCGAACTGTTAAAAGAAAACAAAGACTAGAATAAGTCAAACAACAATTAACGATAACTATTGAAAATCTCGAAATAGCCTGTAGCTATATCACCCAACCCCTTTCTATTTATTCCTTCGGCAAGCCTGTCATATCCTTTTCTCTTTATAGCTAGCCTTGTTATCTGGAGGCTCGAAAAGTAGTGATAGAAAAGCGAGTTAAATATTTTCCCGAAGCGCCCTGTATTCTAACGGAAGAGATCACCTATTAATAGAGCTCACTGGCATAAAACTTGAGTTGATTGTAATCCAATTTACGAAACGATCGAGTAACTGTCTTGCTCTAGGCGACCTGTGAAGGCAGTATCATATCTGAAAATCCCCTAGGAATACCGCTATTGTATTGCCGCGAAGGGATAGTGTTAGAAAAGATCGAGTGATTGCTCTTATATTCTTTACATTTGGTCAACCTCTTCTTTCTGTTACATATACCAAGATAAATCCGCGATATTTAGTTAAAAAGTTTCCGGACATTCAAATAACGTTTGAACAATGAAAGCTATAATTTCCTCTTTTCAAGATTCTTCGGCAATTAGAGGATTAACTTCATCATTATGTCTACATATTTGTTACATCCGGTAATTTAGTTGGGTGGGTGCTCATCGGACTGGATTTTGAGGTTTGGCGATTATCAGTTTGGTTTTCATAAAAATATTCGAAATATCCCCGCAATAAATCAAAATGGGGAAGTATATTCTACAAAAAGAGCCCAAAAACAAATTATTTAAAATATCATAATTTACACAATTAAACAATTTTGAGTAATGATGTTAACAATTATATCTAACTTTTGTAATTTAGTTCTCTCTTTTAATATATTTTTGGGAAATGTTCCTCTGCAAAGATTATAAAACAACATGACAGTGCATGATTTATCAAAACTTATTGTATATAATATGGTGTATAATAAAGCATATAATAATAGTTCAAGTATAAAAAGTATCCCATTAACCCCTTGAGGGGCGGTGGTATATATTATGTACCACCTACGTTTGATGAAGATTCACATCAGAAAAATGTTACTGAATTTCACTTTTCTAACTTTGGTGGAAAACAGTCATGAAATTGCTTTTCCACTTTTTGATATAACTTTTTTACAAATTTCCGGTTGGAGTTCAGAATTACCCCCACGCAATTGCTTGCCCCTCAAAGGGTTAAAGCGTTTTGTTTACTTGTGGTATTCCTATATTTTCTCAATAAACAAAAATATTTTTTAACGTCTGCTTCTCGGAGTTTGTTTATATATTTAAAAATAACCACAATATCATCCAAAACTCATTTTCATATTTCTATATTTTAATTTCTCTTATCATACACAACAAGAATAATAAAAGAATCATTTATCAAGATTTAAAAGATAACTTGCAGTAGAAAATCTTCAAATTTGAAATAGTCTTCTTTTAAAAGAATGACATTTTAACTTATAAATCATTGAAATACATGTATGGATATTTTTAAATAATTCTAAATAATGAGTTTTTTCGATATATTATGTCCTTTGCCTTTTTTGTTTCCACTAAGTTCTTCTCATTAAAAAAAAAAAATAAAATATGAGTAAAACCAAGAATACAATTTGGACGCATCGGAATATTAAAATTATTATATTAAAATTATTATATTAAAATTATATGATGTTTTATGCTCAATTTAATATTTTAACTAATTTAGCCTAGAGTGAGTCTACTGGACACACGTCATTCCTTTTTTTTTTTTCATGTGTTATCATGTACAATAAAAATTAAAGAAAATTTTAATAAAATACAAAATATTCTTTGTTGTTAAAAACTTTCGACTTTAAACATTCTTGAAAGTTTTAATAAATGACACTTCACTTTAAAATTAATTTTATAGCATGAAATTTTTTGAAACTTACTAGCAAATGATGCATGTTATTTATTTAGCATATTTTGTTCTTTGCATTTTCTGGTTTCCTATAATTCTGAACATTTAAATAAATAGCAACAAATATGAGTGAAAGCGTGAATATTATTATAAACAACCCGAAATATCAACATCAATAAACTAAGTTCAGAATATTTTATGCTTCATTAAATCTTATTAAATTAATGGCGTATAACTTTACGTGACTATAATCGCTTAAAATTGTTTAACAAAATTTCCTTTTGTATTAGTATTGAATAATGATATTTTCATTCGGATTTTTCTTACTGGTTTAATGTTTAGCATAACTTTTCTTACATTCTGTTGCTCACAAGGAAGGTCTCCATACGGGCATACTCAGAAAAATCTGAAAAAATTACAGAATGTTCTTCTCATATAGTTATATATGTTTATAAAAAAAATTTCGGCGGAAACTCCTTATAACGTCCGTAAAAAAAATAATAAAAATTTCGTTTCTTTGGCGATTTATCTCCGGTTGGCGAAAAAACGAAATTTTGAAAATACGCTTTTACGCTTCGAATACTTTTTAAAGAAAAAACTTTCTATGTTCAATTTATTTAAATAAGTTTAGTTTAAGTAATTTTAGTTTTGCATTTTTACTTTACTTTAAGTGTAATTTTGTCATATATGTTTATAAGTACTTATAACAAAATGAAATTAATATATTTTATCATTTAAAACACAATTTAAATTAATTAAAATTGTTCCAAATTGAAAAATACACTGTTAAAAATCTGCTGCATTTTGTTGCAACGCACTCCCTCGCTTGTACAGAAAACGGTTACTTGGCCGTGAAATGGAGCTTTCTCATTGGTTGGAATAGAGATATTATATACAAGCGGTGGAGTGCGTTGTAACAAAATGCAGCAGATTTTTAACAGAGTATGACACGGTCAATTCACCGTGCTATGGAGCATTCTCATTGGTCAGAAGAGAGATATTCTATAAAAATAGTGGAGTAACGTTGCAGTAAATGCTGCAGATTTTTAATAGTGAAGTCAATTAAAATCAATTTTCAGATTCGTTAAAATCGTCTGCTTTTGGCGAGGAAATGCACTGCTCGCCAAATCCCGCGTCGCTTTCAGCTTTTCACGCCAATTATTCCAAACTATTTTATTTTTTTACATATATAATAATGTAATTCCGCCGCTAATTTTCACTGATTCTTCATTACCTACATGAGTAGTTTAATTCGTATTTTTTTCAAAAAATTCTGAGTATGCCCCCAATGGAGACCTTCCTTGTCAGTGATTAGCACATTTTGCTGCCACATTGTAGTTCCGAGACAGGCGAATGTTCACCCAACTTTTTCTTATATTGAATTCCATACAGTGCGCAAATCTTACTTGAGGACCAAAGCCCTTACTTTTCAGATGTGGCTGACCGTCTAAGGCTCCTGTCCCTGCTGGTGAAGATACTCACGAGCTAATGCTAATTCTATGGGGAGGGATTTTTCTCATATATCGTTTGTATTTCGGCAGTTATTTTTTTTTTTTCATTGGATAGCTAGGGTCCGTATCGACATCGCACTTCTTTTACTTTTTTATTTTGGTTGTAGATATTTTTTCAGAATGATATTTTCATTTTCTGAACCGGTTTTGAAAGTGAAAGTATCTTTATAAAAAGTATCTATGATGAAAATCGAAAAAGTAAAAAAGTGCGATGTAGAGACGGAGCTCGACTATCCAATGCAAAAAGATTATTTTAAAATATCGAAATGTTAACGATATGTTAGGAAAATCTCTCCCCATAGGATTGTCTTTATCTTGTGACTTATTCACGGGCAGAGAGAGGAGCGTTAACCAGAACTTATGTCACATAGCATACCAGCATTCATAACTAGAAAAGTGAAACTAGTGAACAGATTATGATAGTAATCTGTGGATGACTTTTTTCGGTCATTTTTTAAGTTTCTTTTCTTTTTTTTTTTTTTTTTAAGCTGTTGCATAGCTTTTATCGCGGGCTTTGAGCGCGGTGACCGAATCCAAAAATTCCGTAACGCGAAAAATCCTAACACATCCGTAACGAAAAAACCTAACACTCGGCTAAAGTCGTTTCCGTTCGGAAAACTTCGGGACGGTATCCTTCGGTAGACTTCGGCAGACATTGACGTGGTATTTTTCAGATATTAGGATATCAAGTCTCAAACTTATGTTTCTTATGATCTAATTTTCATAGCACGGCCAAATTTTGTTTGGTAATTTATTATGAGACAGTGTTTATATTTTGGTGGTCTTATTTATTTTGGTGACAGGAGACCCCCCACAGTGAGGGTCGAAAAATTTAAAATGCTTATAACTCGCGATCTAATTATTTTGGTAGCTTGGCAAAATATTGTTTGGTAATTTATTATAAGACAGTGTTAATTTTTGGTGACAGGAGACCCCCCACGGTGCGGGTCGAAAAATTTAAAATGCTTATAACTCGCGATCTAATTTTCGTAGCGCGGCCAAATTTTGTTTGGTAATTTATTATGAGGCAGTGTTCATTTTTGGGGACATTAGACCCCCCCCCCCACGGTGAGGTTCGAAAATTTTAAAATGCTTATAACTCGCTATCTAATTTCCGTAGCACGGCCAAATTTTGTTTGGTAATTTATTATGAGACAGTGTTAATTTTTGGGGACATTAGGACCCCAACGGTGAGGGTCGAAAAATTTAAAATGCTTATAACTCACGATCTAATTTTCGTAGCGCGGCCAAATTTTGTTTGGTAATTTAATATGAGACTGTTGATTTTTGGTGACAGGAGACCCCCCACGGTGAGGGTCGAAAAATTTAAAATGCTTATAACTCGCGATCTAATTTTCGTAGCGCGGCCAAATTTTGTTTGGTAATTTTTTATGAGACAGTGTTAATTTTTGATGACAGGAGACCCCCCACCGTGAGGGTCGAAAAATTTAAAATGCTTATAACTCGCGATCTAATTTTCGTAGCGCGACCAAATTTTGTTTGGTAATTTATTTAGCTATTATCGCGGTCTTTGAGCGCGGCGACCGAATCTAGGAATTCCGTAACGAGAAAAAATCCTAGCACTCCGGCTAACGACGTTTGAGTTTGGCAGACTTCGGCGCGGTATCCTTCAATAAACTTCAGCAGACATTGACGCGGTATTTTTGCATAAGTTGATAAAAAATGCTATGCAATAGCTTTACCGCGGCAGTCTCCGAGTGCCACACATGTTTTTTTTGTTTTTTTTTTGAAAATTATTCAATTTATTTATTAAAATGAAATTTTGTATTTTATTGATAAAAATATTTCTGCTTACGTAAATAAGGAATTAATTAGTTCTTTGTGTAATAAAAAAAAAACTCTTTACGACTTGAAATTTTTTTCAAATATTGCATAAATCGATCACTGCTGAAAAAATCATTTTATTAATCTGCATAATATGCGTTAGTTCGATGAAAGGTACACGTTTTGGGAAACAATAAGTGGGTAAAAGTAATTTTATGTGAATTTCTCAATCTTTTTACTTCTTTTGTTATCAAGTACATTTTATTGAATAAGATAAATGGACATATTTTTAATGTATGTGTAATTACTATAAAATTTTCACCAACTTGGCAAAGTTTAATTATTAAATTGAAACACAATGTTTTATAAAATTGTATTTTGAGTGAATTTTCTTTAAATATTCCATCATAAGTTGCCTATAACAGTGGATCTACATTTAATATATATGTGTATATATATATATATATATAGAGAGAGAGAGAGAGAGAGAGAACCATTATGCAATACTACTATTTAACATCTATATTGAATATATATATATATATATATATATATATATATATATACAGAATGTCCGAAAAGTCTGGAAACGGTCGAATAACTCGAGAAATACATAAGAGATTGAAAAACGAAAATATACGTGTTAAATATTTTTAAATAAGCTACTCAGTAATACTAAATTTGACTTTCACAACCGACCCCCTGGGGGTCAGAGGGGGTCCAACTTGGAAATCTTAAGTAATAACCCCCATTTCGTATTGCAGATTCGGATTCTACGGACAAAAATACGTAACTTTTGTATTTGATGTTTATTTCGAATCCTCGTTTATCACGGTGTAATTGAGCATATTAAATCGATACATACTTCGGTTTTCTCAAACAGGTTTTGCCTGATTGGCCAGAATTTTGACGCCAAATTCCTCGTCTTTTGCAGGAATAGTGGTTTCTTGAAAATCAACCGTGGCGATTATTTCGATAATACTACACTGTTAAAAATTTGCCCCATTTGCTGTAGCGTCACTCCACAGCTTTTATAGAATATCTCTTTTATGACCAATGAGAATGTTCCATAACACAGTAAAGTAATTCCGCTTTTCTATAAAAGCGGTGGAGTGACGCTGTAACAAATGAGTTTTTATAACAGTGTATAGGGTTTTTTTTATGTTTTTCTCTACAAAAATTCATTGAAATATATTAATTAATTTTCTATTTGGATTTTTATTTTATCCAGTAAATAGTTTCAAAATAACGAATGGTTTCTAAATACGGCTGATGTGGGTGTATGTTTTTTTTAATTATTTGCTGTAGCGTCACTCCACCGCTTTTATAGAAAACGGTTACTTTACTGTGTTATGGAGCATTCTCATTGGTCATAAAAGAGATGTTCTATAAAAGCTGTGGAGTGACGCTACAGCAAATGGATCAAATTTTTAACAGCGTAGCATTATCGAAATAATCGCTACGGGTGATTTTCAAGAAACGCTATTCCTGCAAAAGACGAGGAATTTGACGTCAAAAATTCTGGCCAATCAGGCAAAACCTGGTTGTGAAAACCGAAATATGTATCGATTTAATATGCTCAATTACACCGTAATAAACGAGGATTCGAAATAAACATCAAATACAAAAGTTGAGTATTTTTGTCCGCAGAATCCGAATCTGCAATAAAAAATGGGGGTTATAATTTAAGATTTGAAAGTTGGACCCCCTCTGACCCCCAAAGGGTCGGTTGCGAAGGTCAAATTTCGTATCACTGAGTAGCTTATTTAAAAATATTTAACATGTATATTTTCGTTTTTCAATCGCATATGTATTTCTGGAGTTATTCGACCGTTTCCAGACTTTTGGGACACCCTGTATATATATATATATACACTACATTGCCAATGATTATTGGACACTTGCGATTTTAGACATTTTGTTAAATATCTAGAGAAATACATGAGGAATCATCTCGAAACTCCTAGTGTATAAATATGATAGTATAAGTCATACATCTTCGTGAAGATTTTTTCCCGAAACTCCATAAGGGACCGGCAACAAATTAAAAAAGACTGAATATCTTTTGAATAACCCTGTCAAAACTAATGTAGCAAAAGCGCTCAAACTCTAGATTATGATTGAATGCCTTATTGTAATTAGCTTTGTTCATTTTTATGCAAATAGCATGCATACTCGCAGAGTAATTAAGGTTTTTATAAAAATGGTCCCAAATTTTTCCAAGTTTTTTCCTTATAATTTTCAGAGTTCTTAACATAAAACAATAATTTTTTCAGAAAATATGACAAACAACATTGCACACAGTACCCTGTAATCAGAATTAAAAAATAATGAAAATTGTATACAAAATGAGTTGATTTACTAAATAACTTTTTACTGCGCATGCGTCAACGATATCAAAATTTCATTTGCATATTATGTTAGCTAAATGTATAGAGCAACTTTTGTGAAAGTCACAAAATCATAACTTGAAAATTCTGTAAATAATCGTCAATTGAATAAGTTGAAAATCCGTTATTCTCAAAATGAAGCAAAAACAGGAGGGGTTGTATCCATATATTCATTGATTAGTGTCAGTATAGAATACACAATACGGGATGTACTACTACATTTGGATAAAATCCCTCATTTTTTTTGCTTCATTTTGGAAACAACGGATTTTGTCCTTTTTCTATAGACGATTACTTTCAGAATTTTCAAGCTATGATTTTGAGATTTTTACAAAAGTTGTTCTATACACATCGCTAACATAATATGCAAATGAAATTTTGATATCTTTGACGCATGCGCAGTAAAAAATTATTTAGTAAACCTACTCATTTTTCAAGCAATTTTTATTATTCTTTAATTTTTGTTACAGGGTACTGTGTGCAATGTTGTTTGTCATATTTTCTGAAAAAAATATTATTTTATATTAAGAACTCTGAAAATTATAAGGGAAAAACTTGGAAAAATTTGGGACAATTTCTATAAAAACCTTAATTACTCTGCGAGTATGCATGCTATTTGCATAAAAATGAACACAGTGTATTACAATAAGGCATTCAATCATAATCTAGAGTTTGAATGCTTTTGCTACATTAGTTTTGACAGGGTTATTCACAAAATTTTCATTCTTTTTTAATTTGTTGACGGTCCCCTATAGAGTTTCGGTAAAAAATCTTCACGGAGGTGTATGACGTATACTATTATATTTATACACTAAGAGTTTCGAGATGATTCCTCATGTATTTTTCTAGATATTTAATAAATTGTCTAAAATCGCAAGTGTCCAATAATAAATGGCAATATAGTGTATATATATATGCATGCATACATTTAAATGCATTTACTGATTATGAATTTTCATTACTTATTTGTATGAAATTTGAAAAACAAATTGTTGCTTAGGAAAAAAATTAAATCTAAAATTGGAGTAACAGAAGTTAGAAATTAATATACACTGAACTTAGAACTTATAGATATTTTTTTTAATTCCTAACATGTCAAACTACGAAAATGTTAAAATGACATTAGATTTCTGTTGTAGGAAGTGTTTTCTGTAATGCAGTTTAATATCTCTTTCAGGTAAATGAAGTTATTATTTATTAAATGGATGTATATCTACAGAAATTATATTTTTGAGAGCAATGTTAAAATAATTGCATGGAATTAAAACGTAAAAATTCAGTTAGAGTACATACATTAAACTGATAAAACGATTATTTAGATTACAATTATGATTAGGAATGCAGTCTATTTACAGCTAAGAATAAAATCATTTAGATAGCTTAATTTGATAGCTATAGAAAGACAAAAGTAGGTGTAATCTGAAAAAATATATATAGAATTTTTTTTCAAACGAAACATCAAGTTTTCCCGCATTTAAGACATAACCTAGATAAAATCCAGAAAAAAAATTCTGGATACTCGTAATAAGAGACATAACTTAAAAATTAGTCTACATCAAAAATAAATCTATATAGATTATTCAAATCTAGCAACATCTGTATCGGTGTATTAAAAACGATTATCATGATGAAAACTTGAAAAAAATGCACTTAATTTCTGGAAATGTTTTAAATCCACTCTTCATTTTTTGTCAAAAAGAAAGAAAAGAAGCCCTATGAAGGAGGCACAAATTTACCAATTAAACTTCTTGCCTATACAGCTGCGATAATCACAGCATTCAAACAATTGGGATAATTGGGATAGATGGTCTTACTAGCGCGCCGAAATCTCAATTAGAAGATGGAGACGCTGACAGAAATGTGGTCGACCATTAAAGTGAGAAATGTGAATAGATTTTTGTGTCCAAAGATAACGTCCCCAGCTGAAATTCAACAAATGGCGAATGTGTATAGGGTGAATGTAATGTCACGAAATCAGGTACGGTTTTGGTGCACATAATTCGATAAAAGCGGACCAGATATGTGAGACGAGTTAAGATCAAGGCGTCTAAGAAAGTCAATCACATATGAGAATGTGTGCCGAACGGCAGCTTTAATTCAAGCTCTTCGTCGCATACACCTGAGAGATATTGCACAGGAACTCGACATCTGCATTGGCAGTGAACACAATATCGTGTATGGCAAATTGGGCTTCAGGAAGACGTATTCACTGGGTATTGCGCATCCCACAATCGGACTTAAAACCACTCGAACAGCATTGTTCCTCCAACACTTAATGCGGTTTCAAGCGGACACTATTCCATTCCGCACCATATCCTATCAATTCAATTGACGAAAGATGGGTGCGTCACGTGACATCGAAGACGAAGCTAAAAACAATAGTGTCGAAAGATTTCTCATCTTCTCCTCGTAAAAAGTCCAAAACAACGACACGCACTAAGAACGTGATGAATAAAGTCATTTTGACACCACTAGTGTGTGCTTCTGATTAATATTCTCACACGTAGGCCGGCCTTGAATGCTACACGTTATTGTGTCACTCTGGAACTGCACAAAACATTTCACAGAAAATGACCGGACCGTTCTTGAAAAGTGTCCTGTTGCTGCACGACAACTTCTGACCGAATGCGGCTTCAGTAAGGTGTGATTTGGTACTTTTCCGTTGGGAGATATTGAAACATACACCATACTTTTGACCTCCCACAAGTTGGTTTCAACTCTTCGGATTATCAAAAAATCCCTTGGAAGACTTTTATTTCAAAACAGATGAAGTTCAACAAGCGTTCTTGGTTCCAAAACCCTGATACTGTTTTATAAAATGACGGTTAAAATGCATTCGCGTACCGATGGAGCAAATGGTCTGAAAACCATGGTGTTTGTTATATTACTTTTTGAACCACCTTCGTACGACATCATTTCTTTGGGTAGCAATATTTCACCAGTTCCGAGATTATCCTGAACACATATATTACTAGAAGATTATTTTTAACAAAAGTCAATGAATTTTAATGAAAGATTTTTTGTACATAATTAAATATAGATTGCCTTAAATCACTGTGAATCAGATATGCCGTGCGAGATACCAGTATTTCCGAATAGTTATCTCCGCCTTGTATGTTAATAGAAATTCAGTAATAACATAAAACGATTAGTATCATTTCGAAATATGAATCACTCGAGAGACGCTGTTCTACAGCACTGTTTAAAATTATTATATAAATAAAGATTGCTGCAAACCTCAAATTATTCCCCAGAAATTATATTTAGTCTTTTGTTTAGTAAAAAATATTACAAGACCTTGCCTTTTAAGGCGAAAACACGGCAGTCATTTTAAGAAAGGATTGAAAAAATAGTATTGACTATATTAATATTGGACTTAGCTGGCTGCACACATCAACAACTCATCGAGTTATTAGGTGAAATTCCAGGATTAGAAAGAAATTGCTTAAGATATTAAAATGCAACTGGTCTGCTAAATCATATATTCGTGAAACCACATGCATATTCGATTTTAGTGCTTGATTGGCAGATTTTAATTCTGTTCAAAGGCACGAAACCATAACAGACGAGTAGCAGGAAAACATAGCGAACTTGCCAATCAATTACTAAAATCAGGTTTGTAGATGTTGTTACGATATATCCTGGCAGGCCAGTTGCATATTAATGTGGGAATCATGTTTTAACTATCCTAAAATTTCAGTCATCAACTCCATGAATTGATGGTTTATACAGCCGCTTCCCTATCTATATATAAAGTAGAAAAAATTGAAAAATTGTGGACATGAATAGCTTAAAGTGTTACTGTTTCACCTTAAAGCGTGTTTACAAACATGAAAACCTGCTACCTATTCATTACAAAATTTAAATACAAGGGATATCTTATTGCAAGTAAAGCAATCAAACGTATTTAAATATCTTTACTGAATAGTTTGAGATCATTAGGAACAATAAAATCCAACTTAATATGCCACTATGTACGAATTTTATTTTGTCAACATTATCATAAGAAAAAAAGTATTATCTCGCTATCATTATCATTTTGATTGCCCATAATGTCAAACAAGCTATAAAAATTATATCAGCTAATTTGAAAATCTTTTTTTCGTTCCTGCAATGATTCTTATTCTGAGTGCTGTAATATATATATATTTTTTCATTCTCAGATTCTTATTTCTATCTTTTTTACAATTTTGCAGAAATGCTAAGAGGGAAGTAATTTATATGATTTATAAATACAGCAACTGGGGTAATTTCATATATTATTAATAAAACGTATGATTGTAGATTCGAATAACTTATTCAGTATTAAATAACGTTTATTCAAGTTTCTTCCTTATAAACTAAATGAAAATGATTGGCGATTTTCATGAGAGTTTTATTGCATGGCGAGATTTTATTGAAATATTGCAATACTCAAATTGAGTTCTTAGACAAAAAGTACATATTTTATTTATGATGGCATGGAAATGGAATATTAGGGAACACAGAAGTTAGTAAATGATTTAGTATTCGATTAATTTTCGAACACTCCACCCAAGAAAATTGCAGTCGTTTTGTGAGGATGATAAAATCCGTTTATTAAATATTCATCTATTTTTATAACAAATATTTAAGGATCAAATTACCAAGGTTTACTTTAAAATTACGACGTTATCTTTGTAATACAAGGCAAAGTAGACGTTGAAAGGAAATTATAATTATGACGAAATATGTATGAGCCATATAGTGATTTTCTTGTAATGTGTTCAACTTAATTTGAAGGTTTTTGTAAGCGTAATAAGAATAATAATAAGCGTAATAAGAACAAAATGATTCAAACTCGATGGTTTTTCTTTAATTTTATTTAAAAGGATTTGGAAAACAGGCATTAAAAATGTTTGTAAATCAGCTTTCCGACTTGTTAGTAGCAATTGGCCAGATCAATTTCGACCATTAAACCATACAATTATTTTACTTTTTATGACACGTATAAGTGCTGAGGTATCGCTACAGTACTATAAAAACAAAGGAATAAGTAATAATTGTTAATTTTACAGGTTAATGAAAATTTATTGCGGTAACAATTAAAATAATATGCTAAGGTCGTAAACCTAATTTAGAACCAGGAAAGATGATGAAAAAAGAAACAAAGGAGTCAGTGAAGAATTATAAAATTGTTTAGAGAATTTTTTCCGAACGAAAAGATAGCAAAGATACCTAAAATAATACTTATGCGTGCACAAAAACTCTTAAGTTATCCTTACTTTAAAGTATTGTAATGTCAGTTGACTGGTGTCTCAAGAAACATGGGTAATGAACGCTTAGAAGCATAGGGTGTTCGAAATGTGGCAAGTTTCTTCGATTTTCAAATTTTAAATCCATTAGGTGCATATACGGCGATCATGACATGAATTTTATATTTATTACCTAAAGTCCCAAAATCAAGTAAAACATGTTCCTATTTAAAGATCATGACCTATCAACATCATCATATATCAGGAGAGTTTTTGCTATCAGTTGCTTCCAATGAACGAGCAATAAGCATCTGGAGCTTCAAACAGAAAATCATTTTTTCTTTGACCATAGCTGTTTTCTCAAAAGTAAAAAAAAAAAAAAAAAAAAAAAAAAAAAAAAAAAAAAAAAGTTTGACTGAATATGTGTGCGTTTATGAGTACCTAATCGTAACGAGTTCATCAAGCTTTTATTTTGCTTTTTAAGTTTTAAAATTTCAATATAATTTAATCGTTTCGAACAGCTTTGAAAGTAAGTTTAGGTTGTATGTCTTTAGTTTACTTGTCGTAGTGCGTTTTTATTTACAATAATATTTTTCGAAATTATTAATACGATATTATTTGGCACATTGCAGTTGTAGTATGTGTATTAGATACACCTTATTCATAATAAGATCCTGCTATATGCATTCTTAATTCCAAAGAACGAATTATTCACTCAATGAAAGGACGAAAGCTTTTCTGGGGATTTTCGTTCTTACTGAGACCGATTTTGTCAATAACTAACTATTGTCAAAGAAAACTGGCTTGACAAAGCATTCCTATTAGAAAGTATACAGAACCACCTTGGTTTTAAAGTGAACTAGAAAAAAATTAAACGAGTAGATTTAAGAGCATATTTGTTGGTAGTAATCCCGTCACGTGATATATAGTTTGGCTTAGCGAGTTCGTTATCTATCTCATACTTAAAAAGTAGTAAGTAAGAGGTTTGTTTTGTTAAGCTTGAAACTTAATGTTAATCCTAACTGCATATATTCGTGATATGTTTCTAAAAGAGTACAAATTGTGTATCCCTAAAGAATAAGTTAGATCACGCTTTTCCACAAACACATTAATAAAGGAAATCGATTCTTTCAAATTTCAAATGAAAGTATGTGATGCTGAAAGGCAAAAAAAAAAAAAAAAAAAATTGCTGGCTATCTACATATGTATAAAATAGTTTCTCCAGACTAACTGATAATCAACGCACAACCCAAACTATTGAACCTACAAGTATGAAAATTGGGGAGAAAATACTTCCTATGACGTGAGCGTGTACTAAGACGAGATTTTTAAAAAAATTGCCCTTAAGTTGGTAAAACGGGGGGAGGGCAAAATTATAGGACATCTTGCTATATATCAGCAGCTGTTTAATCCTAAGTGTGGAATTTCAGAAAATAAATCTACTTAAAAATATCTAATCACATATTCCAGCGATCTAACAAATTCCCCCTCTAAGGGGGGGGGGGCAAAAAATTTAGAACATTTGCCACATCTCAGCAGCCCTTTTAAGTAGGAGCGTGAAATAGTAGAAAATGAATCTACTAAAAAAATAATTAAACACGTATTTCAGAGGTTTTAAAATTTCCACCCCCGAAGGGTAAAGTTGGGGTAAAATTTTTTTTGAAATTCTTTTGAACCCATCACGGAATATATCTGCGGAAAGCCCTCGGACTACTCTTTCATATTATGAACCTTTTTTTCATTTTCTTCAATTCCCTCCCCGTGGGCAATTTTCGAACTTTTTTCAAATTGTATGGTTTTATCATTTTAGATAAGATTTTTTTAGGAGACTTCCTATAGATATTTATAATATAATCTCAAATAGAGAGCCCGAAGGTGTATTCTGGGGGGCATAATAATTGGAATCCTGGGGGGGAGCATTTTTCTCAATTTGAACGACACCCCTTTTGTGATATATCATTGGAAAGCTCTGTGATTGCTATTTTGGTGTAATACACTACACACACCTCTCTCCACAGTTTTTCCCCACGTCGGGCCCTTTTCTAAATTTAGCTTACACCCCTCATGTGATATATCGTTGTAAAATCTTGTCACCATATTATTCATATTATGCGCTTCCCTAGTCCCCCCTCCCGCCTTTTTCTTTTCGGGAGGGGGGTACATTAACGTATCCCAATTGGAGGTCTTCTGTTAATGGGAAAATTATGAAACTGCTCTCGTTAATTTTTATTTCTTTTAACATTTTGCTGCTAAGTGCCGAAAATTTCTAATTTCTGATACTTAAACTTACTATCTTTCTACAGTTAATCGCGTATTTTCAATTTTCTGCAACCAGGCGACGACATTACACGACTTTTCCATCATTATCCTTTATAGTCTTTCTTCGGTATGTTGTTTTCGAATTCCATCTGCTTTTAGTTGCCATGTATTTACTAAAATATTTTATAAGCATGTGAAAACAATGACTTTAAAGACCAACTGAAGATTTTCGGAAGTAATCTATGATTGTATGGATTGTGTTCTGTATGATGGCATATTTTTCGATTGGTAAATTATCCATAATCGTTCATCACTAGCCATATCCCAGCAGCAGTTTTAGGTAAAAGCGTGACTTTCAAGGCAACAAGCCTATGAAAAAAAGAAAAAAAATTAAACATTTATTTTAGCCGCTTTATAAATACCCCCCCCCCCTCCCTCAAAAAGTATTAACCGGAGGTACGAAAATTCAAGTCATTCCGCCATAGTTCAGCAGCAGTTTTAGATAAAAGCATGAATTTGAGTGTAAAAAATTTACTAAACAATCTAAAACAAGCATTTTATCTATTTTAAATATTATTTTTTTGAGGATTTAATGCGATGAATTTTTAAAACACTAGAAGTTTTTCCTCTTTTAAATCTTTACTAGATGTAATTCGTTTGATTTAAAATTTTGATAGAGAAATCGACCAGCGTAGCGGGCGAAGGCTGCTAGTACAAAAATAACGCTCTTCTATTGCGGCATATTTTGAGGTAACGCTATTGTATTTTGATATTTCTCGTATTTCTACATTGCATATATTATTTTAGCTTGGGTGTCAATATTTTTAAACAGAAAATATTAATTTCTGTGATTTTGTTTTTCGTTCCGTAATATAAATGTTTTCTGAAACATTTTCTAAATTTCAGATTATGATTTAGTATAATTACTTTTTGGAAATTTAATGAAATTTATTGTGAGCCTGTAAAATTCTCTGCAAAATATTTTTTTCTTATATCCAAGCTGTATTGTATAACTACGTTAATTGAGATTTACTTTATGAAAACAAATATCAAAATTATTGTTTACAAACATTTTTTTTTTTTTTTTTTTTTTTGCTTACATTATTATTTATATACATGTTTTACTAATAATGCAGAGAAATATTTATGGAACATAATGAAAGATATTTTTTTAAAATAGGATATGCGTTTTATTTCTTTTAAACTATTTCAGCTCGTAGTAGACAAGTGTTTATTAAATTATATTCACGTAGATGTGCTCTAAAAGCTGAATTTTACATTTAAGCATTTGCAAATGTACGATTATATAACTAGTAGAAAATAATCACATTTTCCTGAAATCAGTTAATTTTATACATAAATAAATTATAGATGTAATTAAATACATGTCTGGATTAAACATTTTAAGAAAAAAGAAGATATCCTAAATTTAACAAAGATAGAAAAAAGAAAAAAGAGAAGCCTTTATTACTATGCATTCAATATTCTACAAATATTTTTCAGTGTCATAAAGTAAAATATATCATTGTATAACAATAACTGGACAAATAACTGGAGAATTTAATATTTTTCATATTAAAAGTAACAAAATAACGCTAAAATTAAATATACAATGCATAAATGTAACCAAATATATCATTATAAAAGTGTAACATAAAAGCAATGCATCTTATAATTCTAAGTTAAGAGAAAATTCTTGTCTTGGATCTGACGATATTTTTACCCCCAGTTTATCATTTGAAAATTAAAAGAAAAGAGCAAATTTAGCTGCATAATGACTAGTTTAAAAATAAAATAAGCTTTAAAAATATGTATGACAACCGACTTCAAAAAAGAGCGCTATGAATTAAATAATTCTTCAAAATTCTCAAATGACGAAACATTATCCAATAACAATACACCGAATATCGGGTACCGGCTTAAAAACGGTTAGATTTAATATAATTAATTTAATATCCACCAAATATAGGTTTTAGCGGGGATATTTTTTAGAAAAGATGAATTTACATACTTATGACTTAATTTATGAATATATACATATACAAAGTAATGAATTACTTTTTGAAGTCGGTGCCAAACAATCCCATTCGGAAATGATCATCACCATTTTGTTATGGTACTAGGCACAATATATTTACGATTCTTATTACATTTCAGATAGTTTTTTAGAAAATGGCAAACTTTCAGCAAGTATGTATTGATAAAGATAAGAAATAATGCAGATTTTTCCTCCTTTTTTTCCTTTTATTGTTATTTTTTCTTTCTTTTAAGAAGCACGTCTTTTAAAAAATTTAAAATTTGAAGTTTTACTAGAAAGCACCTTCATTGAGTAACTAAAATCAACTTCATTAAGTAAAATGTTTATTAATTTGTAACACGAGCTATTTATAATATATAATATATATATGAATATAATAAATATATTATTATTATACCATATATTATTATAAATATTTTCATGCAAGAAAAAGGAAACCTTTACCCGAATCATGTGTAATACTGTTGCAATACTATTTAGGTATTTTATAAGATTCGTTTGCAGATTTGTTGAATTTATCTCATATAATTATGGCAAATATGAAAATATTTGAAACCATGAAAATTTGTTTTATTTAATTATTATATGCAGAATGTTTAAAAAAATCAATTCATTTAATTTCGCCGCTTCTTGTTTTAATGAATTAGTGAAAAATGAAATTAATTCGTTTCACATTTTTTTTATTACAGGCTTTCTTTAGTGAATTGAAGATTTAATTGCAAAGAAGCTCGGATATTCTGAAAGTTTTCGAAATACAAGTTTTAATAAAGTATACTTATGCATGAAATTATGCGATAAATATTATGTAAAAGATTATGAGAAAGTTATCACAATATTTTTTACACTAAGCATTAAAAATTAAATTATTATATTTATAAAAAGTACGTAAAAATATTAAAAGATTTGTTATTATATCAAGATATTTACAAGATAATTAATTGTTATTTTGAATTTTAATAAAACTATTATAGTTTTAAACATATAAAACTACAACTATTACCTCTAAAAATACTGAATTCATTGCAATGATAGCTATAAATTTTACTTAATACATGTTTATTGTTTTTACAAAGGCATAAACAGAATAAAATTAATAGTATCCATTGAATTTATTTGCTAAAAGCATTTGACTTTTTTTTTGTCCACAATATCTTATATTTTTATTTTCATACTTATGACATTTAATAAATGTAGGATGCAGATGCCCAATAGCCCAATTTTCAAGAGATACAGAGGGGACGAAATGGGGGAACAAAGTGATTATCGGTTACCCTAGTTCCGACATTCTACTTTTATCACACCAGTAACTGATCACCGCTTGATATTGTTCCCTTCTTGGTTGATCGTGCTTTCTTCATCTATCTCTTCTTCTATGATAGCAGACAAAGAACAAACCGCTTCAATACTGAATTCACGGATTTCGATTATTATTTTCTTTCTTTCTTTTCTTTTTTTTTTTTTTTTTTTTTTTTTTTTTTTTTGCTTTCTGTGGATTTTGAAGTATTTTGTGATGAACAAAGGTAGATGCTATGAGAAAAATGATACAGGAGACAAGCCGGGCGCTCAATTGCTTCTATTAAGAGAGACATAAAAGCTTATATCAGTATTACTGAGCTAAAGTATTAATCAGAATTTCACCCAAAAAAGATTTAATAGTTTTCAAGAAAAGAAATAAAAAATATTCAGTGGGAAACATTAGAAGATAAAATAATTTATTTACGCGTGCTTAATTATTTTATAGTGAAAAATATGTAAGGTACAGTGCAGAATTTTTTAGATCAAATGTTTGTATAATGTAATACTCTGAAATATAAAACTATTTGATATATTTAATAAACGAGAAGCATGATGTACTATGAAATTAAGGTGTGAGAATATTTTCTTGGTTACATTTTCATAAAAGCATTATTTAAAGTTTTTTTTTAATATTTAATCAAAACTTTTAAGTCTTTGGTTAATAATAGAGGACTGCTCTCTAATGACTATTACATTTTAATCGCATGAATTTAAACTAATTACCTTTATTATTTTAATAAAATATTAAGGCATTGTGAAACGATTTAAAATATGTGCTGTAGAACTTTTAAATATACGATTTGAAAAACGACCACTGACAAAAGATACATATTCAATATAAATATAATAAACTTACAACTTAATTAGTCTGTACATTTGGACACTAAAATAACGTTTTTTTTTTTTTTTTTTTTTTTTTTTTTTTTTTTTGCTTTTATTAAATTTTTGTTGAGCAATATGCAAAGAAGAGTAATTACACAAATTTAAATGCCAACTAGCTTGCAATACACGTGTAGGATAAACGAAAAAAATACATCATAAATATCTAACACATTAAAAGAAACAAATTTATCAACTTACTGAATATTGATAGGAATAAAAATATTTTTCTCGCGATATTTTAAAATGTAGAAACACTTCTAAACATTTTATACCGATTATGATAACATAACTAATATTATAACTTTGTTTCGTAGTCAGTATTTATTTTAACTAGACAATCACATACCTTTTTCTATTAAATAATTTAAAATATGTTAATTTATACATGATAATGCATTTCATTTATTTCAGCTAAAAAAAAAAAAAAAAAAAAAAAAAAAAATCCGTTTCATCGATCTTATAGTTTCAAGATTAAAACGCTAGATTGAAATTTGAATTATATTTAAATGTTTATTAAGTCTGCCAAAAGATAATAGACAGTGGATAAATGAATAATTTTTTTAAAACAATCATCTTATTTTTTAGTGTTAAATAGTTTTGAAAAAACTATCAAATAAAAGGAAAATTTGCATCATAGATAGCAAGCCCCTTAAAAGTAATAAATTATTTTACTAAATATTAATATATCTCGAAATATATTTTTAATATATTATAGTATTATATAATAGTTTGTTAACATTTGCACTTCCTCATATCTGTCTTTCATAATTTTTGTACTCAGGTGTAATGCTTTATTGTTTCTACCACACGCTCTTTTATTAAAACTATTTGTAATAAAGTATGAAACGTCTGAAATTCATGTAAATAAAGCATTGTTTCTTTCGATTTATTATTATTTGCATATTTTGTTTCGTCTACTTACATTATTGGTACAAAAAGAACAAAATAGCTATATGAAAGCGTGAATAAAATCTGTACATTTTATTTGATGTGTATAAAAATACATTTAATTTATTTAGATGTTTTTTTTTTCAAAGAATATTTACTCGATGGAATCAAATTTTACATATTCGTTTTAAGTTCTTTATGAAATTCGCTATGAAAATGAAAGATAAAATTTATTTTACAAAAGTTTGCATTTATTTATTCAGATAACTGGAGAAATATAAATTCAAAGAGATGAAGAATATAAAATGTCTGAATTTCCTCCAAGACTAATTATTAAGCATAAAGCAGCATGACCTTGTTTATATATTTATTTAAAAAAAAAATTCTTGTTAATGGAATTTAAGCTGAAGCGAAAATTGCTTAGAGGCAAAATAAAGTATTTTCCGATATCTGATACTAAGTTATATAGAAAGCATCAATCAATTTCTACATAGAACATCAATTTTACGTTTTGAATTTGTGCTATTAAAATTCAGTGTTTTCTTTCAAGCGCCAAGATTAAGCTGTGCTCTTGAATAAATTTTAGTAAAAAAAAATGATATTTGTTACATAGTTTTGCTTTTGTTGTACTCATCGTTAAATGAAAATATATTTGTAAATAAATGTGGAAAAATTTAATTCTCCTTCAGAACCTTTAGAAATAATTATTTTCAATATTATATAAAATTATCTTTGTCTAATAAAATATTATTATAAACTTAATTTTTAATGCTAATGTTCCTCACAATTTCAAGTATTTTTCATCTAAAAATATAAAACTTTTATTTCGAGCATTATTAAAAATGTTTCCTATACATCGCAGGGCATTATGTATTTTTGAAGAAGAAATGGTGTTTTATTACTATTTTTATACGAATATGGTATATCATCTAAATCCACTAAACTTCAGTTTGCAATTGGGATATTGACATTATAACTGATATTATACATGGAGCAATTATAAAGCCTAAAATTAATATAATAGAAAATTTTGAGATTTAAAGTTTACATTAATTTTTGTATAATAAATTTTTTTATAGAATGTTTAAGTAAATTTTAATACAGATGGGTCAGAGACAGGAAAGTTATACATATTGCTATCTCGGTTTACAAAGAATAATTTTCGTAGTACATTTCTCTTGAAAATGATTTTGAAACCTATTACATAAATATTTGGAAAGCCAAAAATGTTATGTTGCCGATCCTTGAATATAAATTCAAGTGTTTGGTATTCAATGTATTAAAAAAAAAAAACTCACATTCCCACAAAAAGTAAAAAAAGTTATTTTATTATGCAATTTTAATATTGCTTTCTCAAATAAGTCATCTGGAATTTAATTGCGCTCTAACTGAAATCAAACATGTATTTAACCAAAAGGTTATGATACAGGAAATTAACCAGGAGTTGCCAAGTTTGAATACAGGTTTTAGCATTTTTAAACAAAGAAAGAACAACAAAAAACCCACATTTTAGGTCCCAAGAGAACTTAAAAATATATACAATTCAAAATACGATAACAAGGTAAATTTTTAAACAGCAATGACATTTTTATTGTTTTATTTGTTAGATCATGAAGGACGTTTTTCTAATTATAACATACACGAATCAGGGGATAAATAAAATATTTAATTTTTGTAACTTTCTTCAATTTTTACTGTACTTTTAAGGCTAAAGATTTCTGATTTAGTTATTGAACACCAATGATAGGTGTCACCCTATATTGTTCATTACAACCCTCTGAAATCTTTTTCTCTATATATACGCTGAATCTTCCTATTCCAAGTTTGAAACTTTTGATCCATTATTAGGCAGTCCATTATTATGTTTTAGGATGAAAAAAGGAAGATTCGCTTATAATATATAATATATCATTTTTATTTTCCAAATTTTATTCGAAATGCTTACCGCCTTTACCCCACAGTAATCTGAAAAATATTAAATATTTAAGTAAATTTAAATACAAATTATTAAGAAAGTTTATATTAGACTGAAATTAGTAATTGAATAACATCATGTTGGCTGTTTATTTTTTTTTTCATCTTTAAATATTTAATATTGTTTTTTTACAACCAGTCACAAAATGTATAAGATACATTTTTTTCTTCTAGATATATGCTTCTTTCTATAGTGTTTCTTGACCTTATTTCTTTTAAAAACTAGATATAAAAATACTTCCTCCAATTAAAGATATGCCTCCCTACAAAGATATGCGGTGAATATTTTCGAGACAACGAATATTGTCTCGTATTTGTGCACTTTTGAAAGCCTCGTGCATTTGTCAGTTTTAGCAAGTAAATATTACCTTTACAATGCAGTAATACCTGTGAGTGGTAGATTTAAAGTTTTTGATGTATGTCTTGAAGTTTCAAAACGTACTTAAAGCTATATATATAAAACTTCATGTATTACCCTGTCTTGTTTATTTTTCTAAAATAACTTCATATAATTTGTATGTATTTTTTATTACTTAGAATAAGATACTGCGGCTGTCAAACTTAGGTTTTCTTGAAATTTTTCGCATGATATTTTGATAAAAGTGTGGAGTCCTAGTGGTAAATTGCAATAATAAAATATTTTTTTTTAAATCTTTTCTAATTTGCAATGACATTGCAAGTTGAAATTAGAAAGGACAGATTCCACCAAGCTTTATTTTCTGCTTAAAATGTCCTCTAGTGACAATTTTTTAACCAAATTTAAATAAAATTCATTTTTTATGTTTCACCGTACCAGAGCCGTATTTAAGTTTAATATAGGTAAGACTTATTAAACATAGTTATTTTTTGTGATTATTTCTCCTGGCAGGAAATAAATTAATTAAATTTAACTAAATTTCATTTTTAATGTCTAACAATAAAAACACCGTACTTGAGTGAATGGATGGGCATATTCAAAATTACTTTTATTTTTGTTTATATAGTCTCCTAGTGGAGAATAGGGTTACTCAATTCAGGTAAAATTTATTTTATATGTTTCTTTTAAAAATAAATTTTCAAAAAAATCTTCCGCTATGGTCAAGTGTAAAGAAATTTACATAATTGATTTCCTACGCTAGTAGTACCTTCGCGGAAAATAGCAGAAGCAAAATTTTAAAATAGCTCTTTTTACGTTTTCTACTGCAAGGAAAATTATTCCAGTTTTAAAAAGTTTCCACGTATTCAACATAATTTATTTTTGTACATACACGTCTTGGTGTTGTTTAAAGTGTAACTTATTGTAAATAAAATTGATTTCTTGCATACTTCTTATTATGAAATATAAGAATCTGCCATGTTAAATTTTTGTTTGATAAAAATTTTCGGATGATAGATTTTTTATAAATTGCATGAAAACAGAACAATAGTTTAGGTGTCTTAATATGTATTATATTTAAGTACACGTTTATTTTGGTGAATGTAAGTTTATTAGATTTCCTTATGTAAAAATTCATTGTGTTACATGTCTTGTATACTGTCAGTGGGAAATGTATAGAGTTGCAATATACAGGATGATCATAATTAAACTTTCGCTTTGAAATAGCTATAAAATGAAAATTATTGGACCAAATTTCTCCTAATTTTGAAATATTATGCAAATTTAATTTTATTTAAATTCTTTAAAAACTAAGTATTAATTATAGTTTAAAAAGTCACAGCGATAAATGTAAGTTTTATTATAGGTATACAATTCATAAAAGATTGTATAAATAACAGTCATGGTAGTACAAGTTCATTTCATTGTCAACCATTTTCAGCAACCCGGTTAAAGAGGAATATCGCACTTTTTACATTAGTGCGAAGCATATAATTCGGAATGTTTTAACTTTATAATTAAAACATTCCGAAAATAATGATATCTTCAGTTGACATTGCCTAAACAACATTTCACACATATACTAATATGAGGTTAAGCTCTATAGTGCATAATACCGGAAGAAAATGAAAAACCCTAACTTGTGAACCAGATGAAAATGGCATGCGATGAGAATTAGCAGATATTTTTCTGTTCTTCTTTGCAAAGGTCTTTGTTTAAATTAACAAAGTGGTATTTTTGATGTAGTAGGCCGTTTACTAGCCGCTGCAAATTGGAATAAGCACTGGTTTGTCCATAAAGCAAAAAATCCCTGACCCTGAATACATTAGACTTTTGAATTAGTTATGCTTTATTGCAGGATATAAAAATTTCAGGTTTTTTCATAATATAATAAATACAGATTTGAAATATATTGGGAGAAATATCGATAAAAAATTACTCTGCTGATAGCAATATAGTAGGGAGCATATAAACAAGCCATCATAAAAACATACAAACGTAGCATAAGAAATCATTTATCAAAATTTTGTGTATGTCATTATTTTTTTCAAGAAACTCGAATTTATAAAATGTGTAATCATTTTTTTATTGAAACTTTTCGCTATTTCGTGAGATATACTCTTAAAAGAAAGCCCAAAGGTATACATTCAAATCTATTCATGCATTGCAATGAAAATACATTATACTATAATTCCACAACAATAAGTTTCCATTCTTTAATACTGGATGAACATGTCTTTAAAAATATATGCGTTTACGGATATTTTAGTGTTTAATATAGTCCAAGAAGTTTAGGGAACATTAAATTGTTGAATTCTACGATTCCTAAGAAATTTTATTCTTCGTTATTTTAGGCAAGATTCTTTACAATACTTAATAGCTTTTAAAATTCTACCAATAATTCATTGAAAGACTAAAAGTATTATGTTTGAAATTCACATTTGTGAATAGTTTATAGCTTTATTTTGGATGGAAATCTTCAAAATGTACGAGACAGCGCCGATAGCATGAAAAGTGTTTATCTGTTGTTGTTTTTTTCTGATCTTAAACAAGGGTTAAACAGGGTTTCCTTGGAAATAGTAATCTGCTTCGAAATTCCATTGCTGTAATACTTACAGCGCAATAATATCGTTAAAATAAAAATCCTATTTAAAGAAAATTATTGTATGATTTCATTAATTTGCTTATTTACTGCGTCTAATATAAAAAGTAAATGTGTAACAGCAATATTTAATAATTTTGGTTTATCTGTCAAGATAATTCCCTCCTCTTTTTTTCGTCTGGAGAAACATAGTACTATACATTAATCTTTTTAACCCATTAGTCCTCATGTATAATATAGGATATACATCTTTACAACTTTTTTTCACGTATATAAATAAGTTAAAAAAAAGAAAGAAATTGGTGTGAATAGAGCCTAACAGATAGCAGAACAAAACAAAATAGCAATTTGCTTCTTATAGCGCATTTTTTAGCGAGCTACGTGTTACAAACAAATGGCTTGCTACAAAAATGTACGAAATGTACAAAAATGAAAATGAAAATAATTTTACCTCTGCGTTAAGATAACATTTCTAAAGTACATTAGTAATAAAACATATATATATATATATATATATATATACATATATATATATATATTAACTATAAATGTTACAATAATAAAAATGACAAATAACATGAGAATGTGAGCGAAAGTTTTGTAAAATATATTTTTGAAACTAGAGTATATTAGATGCGTTTTTATATTTTGTGTTTTCAAATGTAAATAATAGCTTAAAGGCATATTAATTACTTTGTTACTTAATTTTGAGATGCGGTATTATTTTTTTTTCCTCACACGAAATATGGAGTTTTAATATCGGGAAGACGGTTTAGGAAAGATAGAGAATTATAAAAATCTATGGCAAATTTAAATATTTTTTCCTGCACCGAAGTCAGTATTATGAAAGAAAAAAAGCAATTATTCAACATATAGCATTATATTGATCGAAAAAGCGTCTCATTAAACTTTTGTTTATGATCACGAAGAAGTAACTTTTTTTCCCCTTTTAGAATGGAAAAATACTATTTACAAAAAGTAGCTTCTTGCTATAAAGCAATACTTTTAAATTATTTTTCTTCCGACGAATCATCCGTATTTTATATTATAATGATGTACAAAACAAAATCTATTTTGGTAGTTATAACTATATCGTTTTGTGAATAGAATGATGCATTACCCTGAGGTAGGACTTATCGACCCATATCAGTGGATAGGTAGTTCCCAAAACAGATGTTTGCTAAGATCTCCGTTTCCCAACTGATTCTCCCTCAAACAGATAAGCTGCCTCGGCTGTCAGCTTGTGCGGACTTATGGCCTGAAGCCGTTGGTTGTCTCTGTCCCACGGGAGTCTTGGGTAGATACCTGAATTCCCCTAAGTTTAGATTTGCTCTTCGTTTCAAAAACAGCTTTGTTGGATTTTCCGGTTAGATATGAGAAAGTAAATGGCCGATCGCTTAACTAGAATAAAAAGTCTTTTGTTTTACGATTAGGCGAAATAGAGTTGTCACTCTCTTCTTGAGGTTTTTCTTTTGTATTTTCTATAAAAAGAAAGAGTGCCTGGGCAGAAATAAAGTTATGTTGTTTCTAGTTTATGTTGTAATGCATTTGTAAAATATGTAACTTTTTCAAAATAAAAAGAAAAGGAATATTTAATAAATAAGAAATCTGTTCAAATACGAAGTCAGCAGTGTATATTTCGTTATAAATTTAATGTGCATTTCAGAATATTTTTACGTGTCAGGCTAAAAATATAATTTAAAAAATTACTTCTCTTACGTATTAAAGAATAAGTCTACAATGACAGAAAAGTTGGTGTATCAAACTTATGCCTGGAGGACTTGGGCACTATGTTCAATTTTAAAATATTTCCATATGGATGCCACGTTCGTGAGTGTTATATGCATTGTTTAGAGTTTCTCTCGCTAGAAACTTGTTAGGTGGGGAAGCAACATGGTTTTAGCTTATTTTTCCATTCCTACGATGGTTAAAATTGTTGAAAATCTTTGTTCTAGATTAGATATTTATCGTGGAACTTAGCCATTCACCGAGAACCAGGTAGGTGATAGAGAAGTGTTAAAAGTTATACAGTTATGTTTGACGTTGCAGCTGTCATTTTTTAAATTCTGACATATTTTAACTTTTACTAAATAAGGTATCACACATTTTATATCAAATTAGAATTTTAATGAATAAATAAAATGTAGGAAAAATGGAGAGATAGTGTAAAGAACACATGAAAGCTTAGTTGTAGCAAATACTTTTAACATTAACCCTTTATGCACTGACGGTACTTTTAAGTACCATTGAAGACAATATAATAAAAAACTTATTTAATCGATCTATTAATAAAAGTTTTTTTCTTCCCACACAATATGCTCTGCTCGATCTAATTTACATAGAATAGTGAAACACTCAAAGCTAAATATTTTTAAAAAGTGGAAATTTTTTTAATCATATTCATAGGCATATCTTTCTTTTCTTTAAAAAAAGTTACATGAAACATTTTCATAGGTATATCTTTCTTTTCTTTAAAAAAAGTTACATGAAACATTTTCATCGGTATATCTTTCTTTTCTTTAAAAAAAGTTACAGGAAGCAATTTCATTAATTCTAAAATGATTAAATCGCTGAAGGAAACGTATTTCACATCTCAGGTTCGATGAGTGTAAACGCTGCGTAATACCATAGACGATAAACATTTAAATCTATTTATTAACTTAACAACAACCACAAAAGAAATTCAATATGATAAAAATTAATAATCTGTTTCAAAACTTATAAATTACTACATTCTACACTTCTCTTGTTATCACGCCACATCACTCTACAATATCTCATCTAAGACTAAACTTTTTATAACTGTCCGCGCATTGTCATTAGTTGATTTCATAATAGTTCGGCTGATAACAAGTATTCTAAGTGTCTATTTTAGGCACTTCAGTTTTTATCCATTTCTCTTACAGACATATACATGAAATTTGTTTCTATTTTGTGCTTAATTTCATAGACTTTTCAATGGTACAATAATGAAAATGCATCAAATATCGCTTTTACAATGCGATACAGCGGAATATTTCTAAATTCAAGGAAAACCTACTGGCCATACCCGAAAACTTGTATATGAAATTTGGATCTATTCTATGTATAACTTCATACACTTTTCGATGATGCAGAGATGGCATACACACGAACGCGGACACACGGAAGGACATGCAGACATTATGGTATAAATATGCTGTTCGGGATCTCGAACCTCTAAAACGTGAAAATCCGTCAAAAACTGAAAATCGAAGAAATATTCGATTACAATAAACTTTTTAAAAAGAAGAAAGTAAAATTTAAGTAGTTTTTTTTTGCCATTCTTTAAATAAATCTTATGTTCTGAAATATCTGCCATACAGTTCTTTTTAATTTATTTTTATAATTCGTATACCACATCTGTGTAACAAAATTTAAATACGACAAAGCAATACAACTGTTTCTGTTGTCGGAGTAGTATTTTGTTGGGTATATTTCTCCGCTAAAGGATAATTATTTATATATTTTTTCAAATAGCATAGCTTTTATTTGTTTTTAGTAAGGGGAACTGGGGCACATAGATAAGATTTTTTTCTAAGAATTTTTTTGGAGTCCAGAAAACAGAAGTTTCAAGTTATTTTTTCATGTGGTGTCAGCAAAATTTATGTAGTGTGCTATTAAAATGTAGAATCGTTATTTTATATAGTATTTTTGCATGTAATTAAAAAAAATCTAAAAAAGTCATTTATATCAATGTTCCCCATCACCGGGGCAGATTAATACACCTCATGGAGTACTTTGATGCGTTTGGTAATAATGGAAACAAAATAACACCAATGAATATTTTCATAGAAAATGAGTTAGCAAACATTTTATATTTATTTATAGAAATTCAAATTACCCACAATTTATTTGTAAGCAATATTACAGCAATGAAAATTAAATGTAAAATGATCTGATGTTCTGGCTGTTCCTTGTCTCACTGTTGGCAGTGATAACTTTGTCATATCTGGCACTGCAATCCGTGCATTATATTTTTCTTAAGAAAGATGGAAATATTGCCAGTTTTTCTGTTTATAAATCAGTTTATAAAAGAAAATGAAGGATAATTATATTAAAAATTCTGTTTATAATATAATTATCCTTTGCTGTGCTGCAGCTTGTTTCTCTTCTTTAACTCTTCTCATATCGAAAATATTTTTTCTCTGGAGAATCGATATAAATTCAAGATTTGCCAGGCTGCCATCCTTTTCTTTTGCTAGTTCTACTACCACTAGCTGTTGGGTAAGTTCGCACGTCTTCTGTTTGCAAAAATACTATAAAATTTTCTAATATAAAAAATTGAAGCTATTTCACTTCAATAAAAACTAATATTAGAATTTTTTGGCGGGAAATGGTTGGATTAAGGAGTGTATGGTAAAAGAAATAATAAAAGATAATAAAAAAATAAACTAGAAAAAGAATTAGGTTGCCTGTAGCTATCATGAGGCACATTGATACGTATCAATGTGCCCCAACATAGACTGTATCAATGTGTCCCATGCAGCCATTTTGAATAATAGAGTCCATTTTGAGTCCCAAATCCAACACTTCATAATTTACATAACGATAAAGAATGAGGAACTGATAAACAGTAGCTTTACTTACGAAGGAGAGTATTCTTTTGAATTGAAAATACTGGAACAGATGTATAATATCATTGCAATTATACATCCAAAATTTACTTTTGACCTAAAAAAAAAATTACCCGTTCCATTTCATCAAACTACTGCTGAATCGTCCCAAGAAGTTTTCTTGGCTGTTGAGTAACTAGCATCATCTTCTGGAGCTGTTGTGAAACTTCCTGTAATTACCTTGTGAGCTGTAGAGGGGGTGTATCAATGTGCCCCAGTTCCCCAAACGTTGTGCACCACTTTTCATCAAATGAATTTATTTATAAATGTATCGCTATTTACTGTTTTACAGCTTCCTGTTCCACCCACTCTTCCATTAACTTACTTAGTTTTAAATAAAAATAGTCTCTACACTCTTTTAAAATAAAAAAAAATTAAATTTACTCAATTTTAAATCCATTTTTACTTTGAAAATCCATGTATGTATATTTCCGTTACAACAATGTGTAACTACTCTTTCATATTAACTGATAATGCATTCACATATTCAAAACCAACTTTTAAATACTGAATTCTTAACCTAAAGATATTATTTTCAATATTTTAATACAGAAAGAGAAAGCATTTGATCTTTCAAAGGTAATTCATTAAGATTTACAGATTACTTTAAAACCGTACCAGCTATTTCCATCTTGATCTCTTAAGATTTATACAATTTTCAGTTCCTGATATTAAAAGAATTTTCGTCGAAGGAAGAAACAAAAAGACTTATAAAATCATTCTGAAGTCTTTCCTTAAAATTATGAAAAGAACTCTGGGAAACACTGGGAAGGCCATTAATTTCCATTTTGACCGGAAAATGATATGCGTTATGTCAAAGATAATAGAAATTGAAAGGGTAAAATAAAATCATACAGGAAAATGTGCGTCTCTTCTATAAGATTTTGCTTTGTAATAGCTAATTAATGCATTAGAATGGTATTTTATTAAAAAATAAAGCTATTTTACATCATAAAAATGTAACAAACAATTTGTGAAATAATGTATGTAAAAATTATTTTATTAAATAATCAAAGAAAGAGGCTGAATACGAAGTGCAATTTCCCAAAGGAATGCAAGAGAAAAATATTTCTCCAATCTATCACATTAAAAAGAAACTTATTTAGGGATTCTTACATTATCTACATTATAAAGGAGAAATGTGTCTGTGCACAAATCTGATGTCATTTTGAGGGTGGCAATGTTAGAAGATTACATTTAACTTATACTGCACTTCTTTTACTGCATTTTAAACTTCTACACTGCCGAATAGGAAGAAAAATTTTCTTTCAAATGAAATTTGTTTCAAAACTGCATAGCAATCTGTTTGAAAAATGTTTACTCCATTTTTATTGATTAATGAAAAAAATAAATGTGTGAATCTTGGCCTCGTCACTTTTCACTCACAAGGGAACCACTTTTAGTGTTGCTCGCACCTAGCTTTGAGACTTATTGCACTTTAAAGCCCTATGTTAGAAAGTTTGAGGATCGAAAAAAAATTCTGTTACAGTCATTTCTTTTGAATTTGCAGATGCATAACTTTCTGAAAATGCTATTTTCGAGGCCACTTATCGGACTATTAACACAGGTTTTTTTCTATTTTTTTTCTTTTTTAAAGCATTTAAAAAAAATAAATAAATTAAAAGAATAAATGTAAAACATTAAAAAAGTTCAAAAATTCTTTCAAAAACCTACGAATTTGGTTTTTGAAAAATTACGACATTGTATTCACATTTTTGGCGGGGAAAAAATTGGAGCATTTCAAAAGAAGAGTTGTCAGGCAATCCTAACCGAGTGTCATAGCCCCAAAATAAGGCATGCGAAAAATTCGTTGTGCCACATTTAGCGATTTAACCCCTTTTAGGCGTAAAGTAAACAATTAAAAATCCAATAATAAAAACTTTAAAGTATAAATAAATAAATATACATGGTGTATCTAAACTATTGGGCAAAACTTTAAGGGTTGATAGTACACATCAGGAAAAACAATATTAAATGGGAAACTAAGGGTCCCAAACGTCTTCTGAAGGAGATACGCGCCATTAAAGTTTAGGGTCCAAAATTTCAAATAAACATAAAAAACGGAAAAATTGGTCGATTGATTTACGGGTTTCACTAAAACTATTCTTTATGTCAGTATTTTCAAGAAAATAAATTATAAAGATAAATTTTAAAAAATGTCGATAGAGGGTGCTTTAGACTTTAGAGTAACAAACAACAATTTTTGGCCGTTATTTTTGCATCTCATTAAAAATTTTCGGAAGCTTAGACTTGAACTTAAATTTTGACTGTGTTCAAAGGTTCAAATTTCAAATGATTATAAAAAACGGAAAAATTGGTCGATTCATTTGCAGTTTCCTCTAAAACTATTCATTAAATCAGTATTTTCCTGAAAATAAATTATTAAGATAAATTTTAAAAAATGCTGATAGAGGGCGCCTTAGACTTTGGAGTAACGTACAACTATTTTTAACAGTTATTTTTTTTAACCTCATTAAATGCTTCCAAAAGCTTATACTTAAATTTTGTGCTCAAAATCTGAATAGTTTAAAGTGGATAAGTAGCGCAAACTGAAATGTGTTCAGTGTGTGTGTGGGGGGGGGGGGGGAGGAGCTTCCAGTTTGAAATGATTATAAGAAACGGAAAAATTGGTCAATTCGTTTGTGGTTTTCGCTAAAACTACTCCTTAAATCAGTATTTTCTTGAAAATAAATTTTAAAGAAAATTTTCAAAAAATGTCGATAGACGGCGCTTTAGACTTTGAGTAACGTACAACTATTTTTAACCGTTATTTTTTAAATCTCATTAAATGCTTGCAAAAGCTTAGACTTAAATTTTGAGCTTAAAATCTGACTAGTTGAGAGTAATTAAGTAGTGCAAAATTGAACTGTATTCGAGGGGGGGGGGGGGGGGAGGGTTAAATTTCAACTCCTGAACGCAGTTCAGTTTGCGCTTCTTAACCCCTTCCAACGATTCAGAATTTAAGCTCAAAATTTAGGTCTAAGTTTTTGCAAGCATTTAATTAGGTACAAAAAATAACGGTTAAAAATAGTTGTTGGTTACTCTTAAATTTAAAGTGACTTTAAAGAATTTTTTTGAAATTTATTTTCAAAAAAATACTGACATAAAGAATAGTTTTAGCGAAAACCGCAAACGAATCGACTGATTTTTCCGCTTTTTATAATCATTTGAAATTTGACCCCCCCCCCCCAACCTCCTTGAACACAATTCATTTTGCGCTACTTAACCATTCTCAAAGACTCAGATTTTGAGCTCAAATTTTAAGTTTATGTATAAGATTCTAAAAAAAATAATGAGATGCAAAAAATAACGGCAAAAATAATTGTTCGTTACTCCAAAGTCTAAAGCGCCCTCTATCGACATTTTTTTTTAAATTTACCTTTATGATTTACTTTCTTGAAAATACGGACATAAAGAATAGTTTTAGTGAAAATCGCAAATCAATCGACCAGTTTTTCAGCTTTTTATGTTTATTTGAAATTTTGGACCCTAAACTTTAATGGCGCATATCTCTTTCAGAAGACGTTTGGGACCCTTAGTTTCCCATTTAATATTGTTTGTCTCGATGTACTATATATATATATACTTTTAGAAATACAACCAAAGTAATTCAGAGAATACCATTCAATAAACCAAAGAGACCAGTATTTTTACAATCATCTTTTTGAAAACAGTTGAAGTTTAAAGTGAAATAGAAGGCAGATTACCAAAATAATAAAAAATAAATGGATAAATGGACATTATAAGTCTTTTTCATTAAAAAACTCGTCAGGGGTGCATAATTTAATGAAAAAGCAAAAGCAACCAACCAGTTTCTGTTATGGGACGTGCTAAAAGTTAAGTAATTCGTCCCACAATGCACCCGACTGGTTGGAAGTTTTTTACTATTATAAATTAGTAAAAAGATATTCATTGAAGAAAATAAAAACAATATGACAAAATAACAATAATATAATATTTCTAAAAAAGTATATATATACTAAAATATTTACCATATCTTTATCCTAGCATGATGCGTAGTTCAAGTGAATCTCAAGTAGATATAAATTACATGTGACTTTGTAACAATTAAGGTTATAGTCACAGTATGAGTCATATAGATAATATAATTAAAATTGTAACAATAATTATAAAAATTAGTAGATCATATATTATACTATAAAATTCACAATACATTTAGAAAAAGAAAATTGCTACTGTTAGAAGTATTATATTTTTAAACAATTATTAATATTACTGTATTAATTATTTAACTAGAATATACTACTGCAACTTCTAGTATATACACAAAAAATGTTTTAGTGCTGCCATCTATATGATTAATATATTAATTAAATTATATACTTATGGTGCTGCCATCTATTATTGAGAAATATTATTGGAATAAAATAAATTATTGAAAAGCTAAGAATTTTCCTAGAAAAATTCCTATTCTAATATTTTACAAATAATTTCTTTAAGACAAATGCAATAGACAAACATATCTTATCCTATAACTTGATCATTTTTAAGTTATGCATATTAATTTTAGGTAAACATAAATTTTAATTCTATGCGTAAAGTTAAGTTTTTTTAATGTAATAATTAACCATTGAGTATTATCCAGACAACACCGCCCTCCTCCGTAATCTAACATCTAACTCACCCATCCATCCTATTATACATATTATATATATGTGTGTGTGTGTGTGTGTGTGTGTGTGTGTGTGTGTGTGTGTGTGTGTGTGTGTGTGTGTGTGTGTGTGCGTCTATGTGTGTGTATATATATAATATAATTTTAACACAGAAATTTTATTTCTTCTATAACTAGAGCTACAAAATCCACCAGGTCTCCATGATAGGTACGAGCAACATCAAAAGAGGCTCTCTTGTCAGTTGGGAAATTAGAACTCGTGTAACATTAGGAGTATTGCGTTTTGTTAATATTGTACAAAATTTGACAAGAAAAAATCCGTCAATTCATCGGTATTTTCAAGGCAAACGAAGCATTTCTTCAATATTAATTATCCCCAAATTACTTTTAACTGTAAATTCACTATTTATTTAATGGAAACAAAATTATTAAAACTTTCTTAACTGTAAATCCAATATCTCCCTCTGAGTATTTTGGGTATAAAAATATCATCTTTCTAATTATAAAATATTAGAAATACAAGTAACGACAGGACATTTTATTCTCCATGCTTTACTTAAGCAACAGGAGCTATTTGAATGAAATTATGCAAGTATTCTGTTTATTGTGCATTTTATTACATCAAAATGAATAAAAAAATAACTGTACTCAAACTACTTTGTGAGTGGGAGAATTCGGGTAAAGTTATGTACAGAAATAAATATATCTTATATTCTAACTAAAGGTAAAAGTTTTTATCTTGGTAATGGTGCATTGGTAAGTTTGTGTATTTTAAAAAATAAAGATAATTAAAGTTTTAATAATGTCAATTCATTTGGTTTAAATCTAGAATAAGACACATGCACTAATTGCGATCGTTTTGCAACAAAGGATCTAGCCAGATAAGCATAGCGAAATGCCCCCACGGTTGATGTTTGAACTCACATGCATACGAATAAGGTGCGGCGTGAGAATAAAATGTAGAGTGTTTTTAGCTATTTACCTTGAACTATCCATGAGATATTCGGAGAAGAATGTACCGACACAACTACTTTTCAAATATTCTTGTCTCAAAAAGAAAAGCGGTAAAAAAAATGTAACCAACGCTAACTATTGAAAAATATATTACTGCACATTATGTATTTTTTCACATTACACATATATTTTAATATAAGAAAATAAACATAACTATTTTTTAAAAATTAGTAATGTAGTGATGTTATATTTACACCAACAAGGAATTACAGAAATAAAAAGCTCAAAGTATGTACTTTTAAGAAAAGATTTTGCATTAAAATCGATGATAATCAGCCGTCATAAATAACACCAAATAGCATAAAAAAAATAAGAAGAAGTGATACATAAAAACATTAAACAACATAAAAATTTTATTAGGTTTGGTCATTTTAAGTATAATTTTAAATATAGAGTGACACAGAAATACACAAAATTTACAAAAAGGAATGACAAAAAATAATATCTGCATTTTCTTTTTATGTTATGTTATTTGAAAGTCAAAATAACATTACATAAATTAGTATCCTTCTTAATGGTCAATTTTATTGAATGAAAATACAGCTCCTTAGGTTATTTCTGAGGCTTGATAATCAGACATTCGGTATGAATATCAAGATTTTAAAACTTTACAGTTAATATTCAGGCAGAATGTGTGTATTCGTCGAATATTTTCAGAGTAATTTTTTATTTTTTAGCCACTGAATTTTTAAGTTGCTACTATTTTTATTTCTTTTAAGTAAATCATTTTTAGCACCTAAATGCAATTAAATTTTTGCGTAAAGTCTGCATGAAATACATACATTTTACTAAATTGTTAAAATAGTTATTTTAAATCCTATAGTCTTGATTTGAAACGTTTTCCTTATAACGATCAGCTTATGTACTAAGTATCAAAGCTTATTTTATACTTCTAAGGAAAATTAGTTTTTGAAAAGTAACAATGATACAAACTATCATTTTACTTACAAGAAGAAGGCCAATTTTGATAATCACAGATTTTGATTACTTTACACTCACCGCAAAAAAATCTTGACATTTGCGATTCCAAATGTTTTGTTAAATATCTAGAAATATGCATGAGGAATGACTCTGAAACTCTAGATGTATAAACAAAATAGTACACGATATATTTTCGAGATTTTTTTCCAAAACCCTTTAGGGGACCGTCAACAAATTGAAAAAGAACGAATATTTTTTGAATAACCCTGTCAAAACTAATGTAGCAAAAACGTTCAAACTGCAGATTATTATTAAGTAGCTTATGGCAATAAACTGTGTTCATTTTTATGCAGATAGCATATATACTCGTAGAGAAATTAAGGTTTTTATAAAAACAACTCGAAATTTTGCCAAGTTTTTGCTTATAATTTGCAGAGTTCTTAAAAAAAACAATGTTCTTTTCAGACAATATGAGAAACAACATTGTACATAATACACTGTAATCAAAATTAAAAAATATTAATAATTGTCTGAAAAATGAGCAGGTTTACTAAATAAATGTTCGCTGCACATGCATCTACTCTATTAAAATTTCATTTGGATATATTGTTAGCTAAATATATAGAGCAACTTTTGTTAAAGTTTCAAAATCATAGCTTGAAAATTCTGAAAGTTATCGTCGATAGAGGACGATCAAAATCCATTATTTCCAAAATGAAGCAAAAAGATGAGGAGCTGTATCCAAATATAGAATGTGCATAGATAAATATATAGAAGAAATATAGTACGTGCAATACTGTGTAAACACTAATCAATGAAATATGGATACAACCCCTTATTTTTTGTTTCATTTTAGGAATATCGGATTTTGTTCTAATTCTTTAGACAATAATTTCCAGAATTTTCAAGCTATGATTTTGAAACTTTAACAAAAGTTGCTCTATACATTTAGCTAACATAATATATAAATGAAATTTTTATAGAGTTGATGCATGCGCAGTGAAAATTTATTTAGTAAACCTACTCATTGTTCATACAGTTATTAATACTTTTTTTATTTTGATTACAAGGTATTATGTACAATGTTGTTTCTCATATTTTCTTAAAAGAACATTGTTTTTTATTAAGAACTCTGCAAATTATAAGCAAAAAACTTGGAAAAATTTGGGACTGTTTTTATAAAAACCATAATTTCTCTAGGTGTAATATATGTTATCCACATAAAAATTAACACAGTTTATTTCCATAAATTACTTAATCATAATCTGCAGTTTGAACGCTTTTGCTACATTAGTTTTGACAGGGTTATTCAAAAGATATTCGTTCTTTTTCAATTTGTTGACGGTCCCCTATTAGATTTTGGAAAAAAATCTTCTCGAAAATACATGACCTGTACTATTTTGTTTATACATCTGGAGTTTCAGAGTCATTTCTCATGTATATTTCTAGATATTTAACAAAACATCTAAAATCGCAAATGTAAAGTTTTTTTTTTTTTTTTTTTTTTTTTTTTTTTTTTTTTTTTGCGGTGACTGTAATACATGTTTTGGGGCAGAAAGCACTTAGTCTTAGGTTCACTGAATCTTAGACAGCGCCCCTTAGTTCTTGTGAATCAGGAGGGGGGGGGGAGTCTATTATAATAACACAACTAAAATACCTCATTTTGAAAGAAAAGGTATTGGTAATCGTAGCTCAGTCGGATAAGCAGTAAAAATCATCCGCCGGATAAGGGTTTGAATCCGGGACGCGTTCCCCCTCCCCTTTTTTTTTCTTTTTTTTTATAAATAAACTTGTAATTATAACCTAATGCTCTCATTGCCAATTAAAAATTATAATGTAAGTGAATTCAAATTTTAACCTATTTACTTTTTTCTTTAACTAAATAGTTGTATGAAACATCATAAATGAATGCAAAACTGTTATTAAAAAAATCATACTTAAAATATATTTCACGCATTCCTTATCAGTGCAATGATATTGAACAATAGGGTGGGCCGAAAAAAACTTTTTTTCGATTTTCAATTATGGCGGGTGCGGAAAAGTGGCCACTTGTGGCACTCAGTTCATACAAGAAATTTGAGATTTTTTGGACAATTCCTTACCCTGCCGCAAACGGCTTGAAGTTTTACAAAAATGCTCATTTTTGAACTTTTTTCGAAAAAAATTAAAAAATGTTAAATTAATTTTTTTTTATTGTATTTACTTGAAAAGGCATATTTAATATACCAAATGATTGAATAAGATCTGATCATGCATTATTTAATATCTATGTGTATTATAACTTAGGCTATTTTTATAGCTTTTTCACGTATAGCAGGCAAAAGTTGTATTTGTTTGAATCGATCGTTAGTTTCTATATTTTTTATGTCCCTTGGTCTTCTTTATATTTTTCTATGTGTCAAACGTCATATATTTGAGAAACAGACAGCAGTCTACTTCAAAAACAAATCTGGAAGGTGAGAAAGTGGTGAAGCAGGACTCTAAGCGAGCGCAATGACTCGTCGTAATACTCATGGAATAAAGGACGAAATAGTTGAGAGCCAAAATGCGATAAAGGATTCTTATTATTTATCCTTGCTCAGTTACCTGCGACATTTGTTCAGTGTTAACGTGAAACCCTTTTATTGTGATATACAGTGCTTTTTGGGTCGTTTAATGTGCAATTTTAGTGTTTTGTGCATTTTATTACAACGAGCTTAGAAATGGCTAGTATAAAGGGCCATGACAATGCAAAGACACTCGATAGCGTGAAAAGTAACTTTTTGGGGACATCATGCATATTGAAAGAATTGCAATTGCTAACTTATGCTGATAACCATGCACCACTACTACTGGTTGCTTCGCCATGTAGAAGTTCTGACAGCAGAGGATACGAATCTCGTCATCGATAAAAACAAAGTCAGAAGAGAGAAATAGAAACTCGGAAAGAAGATACAGGCAGAAGAAGTTATTGAAAGAAGGAAAATTAAAAGCATATTTTTTTATGGTAGATAAAAGTATATTAAGAGAAAGAAAAATAACAAGCGGCACCGTCGAGAAAAAGGCGAGGAACATATCACCATGTTGTTTGAACCTGGTTAGGAATACTTGTGTCACTTGATACCTCGTTCCGTCACCTTGATACCTCGTCAGTTCAGAAAAGTCTAACTTGTGGTGACTTGGAAGAGTGTATTATGATTTTGCTATTTCTTTTCCGTGACCGGAACGAAGTATCAAGTGACCCGAGTATTCCTAACCAGGTTCAAACAACACGGTGATGTGTTCCTCGCCTTTCCTTCGACGGTGCCGCTTGTTCTTTTTTCCCCTCTGAATATACTTTTATCCTTTCTACCATTAAAAAGTATGCTTTTAATTTTCCTTCTTTCAGTAACTTCTTCTGCCTGTATCTTATTTCCAAGTTTTTTTTTCTCTCTTCTGACTTTGTTTTTATCGATGACGAGACGCGTATTCTCTGCTGTCACAACTTCAACATGGTGAAGCAACCAGTAGTAATGGCGCATGATTATCAGCATACGTTGGCAATTGCAATTCTTTCAATATGCATGATGCCCCCAAAAAGTTACTTTTCACGCTATCGCGTGTCTTTGCATTGTCATGGCCCTTTATACTAGCCATTTCTAAGCTCGTCGTAATTAAACGCACAAAACACTATAATGGCAAATTAAACGACCCAAAAAGCACTGTATATCACTACAAAAGGGTTTCACGTTAACACTGAACAAATGTCGCAGGTAACTGAGCAAGGATAAATAATAAGAATCCTTTATCCCATTTTGGCTCTCAACTATTTCTTCCTTCACTCCCTGAGTATTACGACGAGTCATTGCGCTCGCAGTCCTGCTTCACCACTTTCTCACCTTCTAGATTTGTTTTTGAAGTATACTGCTGTCTGTTCCCCAAATATATGACGTTTGACACATAGAAAAAATATAAAAAAGACCAAGGGACATAAATAATATAGAAACTAACGATCGATTCAAACAAATGCAACTTTTGCCTACTATACGGGAAAAAGCTATAAAAATAGCCTAAGTTATAATACACATAGATATTAAATAATGCATGATCAGATCTTATTTAAACATTTGATACATTAAATATGCCTTTTCAAGTAAATACAACCAAAATAAATTTAATTTAACATTTTTTAATTTTTTTCGAAAAAGTTCAAAAATGAGCATTTTTTCAAAATTTCAAGCCGTTTGCGGCAGGGTAAAGAAATGTCCAAAAAATCTCAAATTTTTTGTATGAACTGAGTGCCACCAGTGGCCACTTTTCCGCACCCGCCATAATCGAAAATCGAAAAAAAGTTTTTTTCGGCCCACCCTATTGAACAACTATGTTATCTCGCGATTTTAAAGAATCACGAATCCACCATATTGCTTTATCAAGGGAAATCAATACGATGATAAAATTACTCTCTTTTTAAATTAATAAACATAATTAAACATCAGCATAAGAAATAAATTATCACCTAATTTTTGCATATTAAATATTTTTAAAGTTTATGAAACATATGATTGCTCTTTGAATTATTTTGCTTATATTTTGCTGCTTTTTTATTTTGCTTAATATTTATTTCCTTTCTGCTTTTATTTTTATTTGAATATGTTTTATTTTATTATAAATAGATGGCACCACAACAAATTTTGGAATTTCTATTATTCAATAACAAATTGAATTTGTTTTAAAAAATTCCTTAAATGATGAGAAATAATGGTTTAAAATAACCAATGCTAAATTAATGTTTAAATATGCGAACATGGTAATTAAGGTACGAAATTAAGATTTTTAATAAATATAATTAAATTATAAAACGAGAAATGCGAAACAACACACACACATTGTAACCGAGCATCGATCTCGGACCCACTGGTCAGCGGGTTATGTCTAAGCCAGCTTAGCCAAGATCAACCATGCCTTTTCTCTTCAAAGTTGGTATCTAAATTGTGACATAAAACCCCCTCTGTTTCTCTAAAACTAAGGAGCATCGTATGAAATCCATTGAACCTGAGTGTAAGGGGTCTCTGACGTTTCAACATGTATTATAATAATCAAAATATGTGATTATCAAAGTTGGTGCTCTCCTTGTTAGACTGGTAATGTTAAACAGATCTTTGAATTATTAATTTCAATTTCAAAAAAATTGAGTATCAAAACTAAATTGTAACTTTTTTGCGCTATGCATTAAAAAATAATTGCTGATTGACAGTTAAGAATAAATTTTATTATATAAAAGGATATAATGTTTAATTATTATTTTAAATGTGGATCTTCAACTTTTGACCTGGTCACAAGGAAACTTCCATTAAATTAAACAGAAAGGTTTTTTTTTTATGATAAAACTTTTCGGTTGAATAAGGCAAAGATTACCTTTTGGTTGTTTGTGGCTAATCATCAGCACCAGTGTATGGGACCATTGAGAGGGGGGTGGCCTCCGTGGGGATATTTCTAAGGTAACCTATTCCGTATAAAAAGAGCGAGGTTCGAAGAAAATTACGGAAAACTCCAAAGGATCAGGCATCGGGAGCGACTGGTTTCGAAGCCAGCACCTCGCATCTTCCAGTTTTGAAGGCCGAACTTCTCGGCTACTGGCGGAGTTAATCGGAATTTTTATTATTGGACACCTTTAAAAAAAAGTAAAGACCCTTTATTCAAAAACAAGTAGTAGCCTGTCAAGTTCCGTTATATGTACCCTACAAAACAATTGGTATGCCCATGAAAATATACAAGTGGTTGATTTGTAAAGCATTGCTAATGCCATTTATATCTAAACAATTTAATTGTGAAATATATTTTTATGGATTTCGGAGAAATACTGCATTAATAGAATGCATTAGAAAACTTCAAGAAATTTCAGTATTTATTACTGAACAATGTGCATATTTATCTATTCATAAATGTAAGTACTAAAATTATTATCGCATTATCTAATTTCCCTGGTATTTCATAGATAAATCAAATGAAAACAAATCACTTAGTTTCAAACTCATACTGGAAAGGTTATTTAATATGGCTTTTGTAAATAAATTCTTTAAATGTAATTAGCCAGGCATTTTATGTTTTAAAGTTTTTTTAACTCTAAAAAATCTGTGTAATTTGAAAGCAATGAAACATCAGTAAGTATTATGGCCACATATATCTTACGAATTCCTATATAACGTATACACAGACTTCATTAAATGTTTCAAAACTAAGATAAATGTTTCAAAACTAAGATCTGTATTTTATTTTTACCATAAGTATTTCCATGCGTACAAATCTAATTGGCTTAAAATTTATAAATTTAAGGAATATTACTTTTAAAGATTTTTATTTCTTTTTTCTTTCTTTGGAAACAAAGCTTAATATGAATTTTTAAATAAAATGTAGATATGATGATTATTGTAACGGATCTTTCAAAAAACAATTACTTAAATATCTAATAAATGATATTTTTCTTTAAAAAATATTTTATTTATTAAATGCTGCATTTAAAAAGTAATCAATTGCTACTTTTTAATGCATTTTTACAATATATTTCTGCAAAATAGCCAAAGGGTACTATTTTTTATCCTAACAACAGAAACAAAAGATTAATTGTGTTGTTTTCAGATATAGGTGAATAAACAATTTTACGTACTAAATCTATACCCGGAATAAATTCTGTTTTCATAAAATGCATGCATTTTGTATACATGAACTATGCCCTTAAGATACAATTGAGAAATTGCAGAAGCAAATGGTACAATCAATAACAGCCTGTGCTAAACATGACATTTTGCAAAGAAATAAATCTAAAACACTATTTCAACTAAGTTAGTGGCATTCTATTTCGCATTTCTTTCTTTTTCTGTCTACTGTATTGGCTTTGTTAACATAAAATGTAGCACTCACTTTATGTATTGTAAACGCTGAACTTTTCCTTTTTTTCCTATTCAAAATACATTTAGCATATTTTGGATACCTTATCCCTTTTGCTTTCATTATTCTTTAAGTGTATATAAAAAATTTTTAGCTTGAAAAAACATTTTTGAAACTTTTTCCGAGTTTTGTTTTTTATTTCCGAAATGAAATACTGCAATTTGATGTTTAGAGTCCTAAGAACTCGATACTGTTTTTCCATCTAAATGTTGGCTATTAAATGTATGTGTAAGATGTATTTTTCATTGTTTCATTTATACATTTTGTCATTAAATTTATGAAAAACTGAATATTATTCGACAGTTATCATTTTGACAATGATGGAACAGAAAAATTATATTCTAAATAAAGGAATTTTCAAATTTCCTTATAAAATCTCTATATTAATGTATGCTTATATTAATTATAAAGTTGATTTTTTATGATAGTATAAATCGTAAAAATTCAAAATAATAAGTCCTGTAGTATTTAAATATGCTTTTCAGACTAAATAACACCAGACAACAATAATTTTATATGTATGAAAGATGAGATATGAAATTTAATTTAAAGAGACATACGAACTTTATAATATGAATAAAACATGTTTCTTCCTGAAATTAAATGCATCGGAAATAAATATGAATTTATTTTGTTTGCAAAATGAAGAATAAAATAAATAAAAAGAGAGAGAGATTCAAATATATCATGGAAATCCTAATCTTTGTGACATACAATTTATGCAAACATTGTATTTTTTCTAAAATATGTAAAAAATATTTAGAAAACTAATATGTATTTTTTAAATGCATTTTTATAAATCTTCTTGCTTTTAGTTTACTTTTTCTTTTAATCTTATGGGAATAAATCGTTTGATTTCTTTTAAGAATGGAAGAATATAAAATGTTTTCAAAATTAAATGTAGAAAGATCTATTTTATAATCCACTAAAAATGCTAGCTCATATTTCTTTATATCTGTCAGAGCAATGTACGCATGAAAATATATCTTTATTTTTAGCGTATTACATTCCAGTTAATTTTTAATCAAGGCCACCTAATTTGCATACTGCCCAATATTTTTAATTTACTCGTATACATTCTAGTTATGTATTTATAGAAATATGTATGTTTACTTTACAATAAAATCAAATAAAGTGACAAAATCTATGAAAGATGGTAAGTATTTTTGACGTTGAGTTTAACTGTTGCAACCAATAAAACATATACATTGAAAAACAATGCCATTAAATAAAAAAATATACAAGCTGCAAGGATCCACATTTTTTCAAATGTGCTCAAATATTATGTATCTTATATTACGTGAAAAAAATATGTATAAGTTAGAAACTAACTTTAAAATCAGTCAGGTTATTTAACAATGAAATATTAATTCGCGAAGTCACACAAATGTATTTCCTTTGAGTTTTTATAAATTATACCTTCTGATTAATTCTATACAACACCATGGAATAAAGAACAAGTACGTTTCCTACTTTCTTTTTTTTTTATTTATATATATAAGATGCACCAGAAATTCGGTACTTAACCATTTATTTTCACAAGAAAGCTTAAGTGAATCTGCTCAGCCTTTTGCCTTTTTGGTTGCCGAGAAGTAACAAGTCAAAATGCACTTAGGGGACGCTTAGATCCCATTTGCGGCCGAAAATCACTGTCTGCAGTTGACCTCCAAAACTTTCTGGTCTATTACTCCGCAAATTTTTCCAAAGGAATACGACTTTGCTATTTTCCCAGATAAAACTTTTACACTTCTTTCTTTTAAATACGTTTGCTGTATGTGAAAGTGAGATTGGTTAAATACAAACAAATAAATACCGATATTAATATTTTTTATTTAAAAATAATATTAAGACTTCCGATTAAAATAGTTTATAATAAGATCTTAAAATACATCAGTTTTTTGTTGAGAAATAAATTTTAGATCCTACGAAAATTGGTTTACATTTTTTTTAATCTTTCAGGATGACACTTTAATGCTTTTGTGTATTGGTAGTAGATTTAATGTCGAATACATACGTATTTAATAATTATATACGGTTTAAGTTGAAATCGAGAGATCTATTTATTTACGTTGAAAATAGGTAAACATTTTAAATACCGTAATTTCGGGTGTATAAGCCGCAGATCAAACAATTCTTTTTCGACCCAGAATTTTTTAAGAAACAAATATAACTAGTTAGATCGCCGTAAATATTTGTCTTCAATTACTAAATAAGATTTCTGGGTCCAAAATGAATTGTTTGAGCCGCGGCTTATACACCCGAAATTACGGTAATACTCTTTCATACGGATTAAAAATATTTTTTACTTATGTGTTAAAATTTTTAAAAATTGTTATGAAAGTTTCACAATTCTATTTTTACAATTTGTTTGGTTTTTAAGAAATTGGATTTATTTAAATTCTAACAGACAAACAGATATCTCAGATTAGAATTTTGTATAAATTTCAAAATAATATTACGACTCCCAATTAAAATAATTATAAGAATGTAGTTGTAGAAATTCTCACAATATATCAGCATAGCAGAAAAAAAAATTAGATAAAAAAATTACATTTATTCTAATTCTTTCAGCTTCACACTTTAATGTTTATATGTATTTGTAGTAGATTTAATGCAGAATTAAGTAATTTTTTTAATAATAATATGCGGGTTGAGCTAATATGGGGAGGTTACTAAACATGATCATTTAGTTAAACATAATCAAATATCTTAAATAAAACTATTCAAAGGGAATAAAATTGTTTTTGTTATGTTTTAGGGAAGCAAATAACCATTGGATAAAAGTGGAAATAAATTTTTAGCCTGCTAAAAAATATTGCGCATTTATTAAACTTACACATCAAGACTCATTTTATATATTTTTTAAAATTTGTATAAATCTGTTTCTATATTGATAATTACAAAAAGATAGTTTTAATAAGAATTTATTGAGATATTTTTTTTTTATTTGGATTTACCAGTTATATGAAAAAATGAGATGATGGATATTTTAAGTATTGTGAACTTCATTCTTTAAAAATTACAACTGATGAGCGATGCATCGCGAGAGTTTCCATGATTTATATTCTCCAAAATTCTTTATATTCGTCACAGTATAAACACATTTTAAAATACAAAAATTAAAAGAACTATCCACGTAATTTCAATAAACAGTTTTTTATTATATTTTTTTATTTATTTCAGATGTTACTATATCATTTTTAATATGGAAAAATGTATCCCCAGAATTTCTACAATTAATCTTTATCTATATTTTGTAACTATTTTTAGTCTCTTCCGGGATGTAAACACACATTGAAATACAAAAATTAATAGTCTCATGATCTTAAATTCAGCAAATCGTTATGTCGTTGTATTAGTTATTACTTAACCCTTCTGGATCTGGTGTACTATTAATAGTACATGTCTTTTTATCGATTTTCTTAAAAATTATTTAATTACTTTCTATATATAGAAATAATAGTATATGGCTATGCCTTTCTTATTATGACTTCATTTATGTTTTGACATTTAGTAACGGCATTAATTATAAAAGTTTACTTAATCCTCTTTGCACCGTTAGCAATTTTTTTATTTTATGCATATATTTCTCTCTTTAAATTTAAAATATCGGTTACTTTTCTAAATGAATCATATGTGATGAAACTCAAAAAATATTAGAAAGTTGTAATATGGGTTAAACCCTGTTGTAATACGTTATTATCCTAACGTCGCCAAAGACGCTTCCTTAGCCAATTATCATATAAATATGAAATGAATAATACGCAAAATAATTATATTCGTTAGATATCAGACTATCAGATTATCTTTAAACCTTGTGGAATTCTATTTCGATAGATACCATTAACAAAGTAAAAGTAATATTGTTCTCAAAATGGAACAAAATATTTTGGCTAAATTCTTATTCAATCATACATAATTTCGATTTAAAATAATTCAAATCTGCATAATGCATCACCAGAGTTCATGCAATTATCTTTCTGTACATATTCTTCCTTATATATCTTTTATAAACACTCTTTCTATTTCCACATTATAAACAAACATAAAAATGGAAAAAAAATTAAAAAATAAAGAAGAAGAAAAAACTAATATAATACGCTTTTCATTCCAGTACCTAATTAATCCTTTTTGAAAAAAATTCCAAGAAAATAAAACATCCTCTAAAAAGGTAGCTTCCATGTGAATGATTTGAGAAGAACCGCCAATTTCAATTCTTTTGTGTCATTTGAGTGTCATTCAAGAATGTTGATTTCGGTACTGACTTAAGTAAAAGTTTATTGAAGGGAAGAGCATATGCCTCCCTTCCTCATGGGGTCGATCCCCTCGTCGGTGATCATTAAAGTATGTCCCTTCCCGCTGAAGTACACGGGAATCCCATTTCTAATGTCCCTCAAGATCTACCTATCTTCATGACTGTTAATATAGTCTGACGTGGCCTGCTCTTAAGTGCTCTGGTTTTATGTAGGTAGTATCTACATCTCGGTCAGTATTTTTCCCCGTAAATATATTAGTATTGAAAAAAAATATTTTATTTCTTTCGTACCTGTTAGAATGATAGAACAACGCCCTTGACTTGTCACTCTGGAAAATTAATGGGTCACTACAAGGCGGAACTTCTACAAGCCGATTGGGTCTAAAGTATTTTTTTATGCATCCAAATTATACAGACAAAAGCAAAGAAGAATGGAGTTAGGTGCCGTTGCTTTTCTTTAATAAAATAATATACTCTCCAAATGCTCATCTTTTGGTTTTGTTTTCTTTCCAATTTTTTTTTGTTTGAACATGTGTGTACGTAATATATTTTCTTAAAATATTATTAGCAATAAACTCAAATGTGTAGTTTGAATAAATTTCATTAAACATTTTTCCTACAGTTTGTCATATTCAAAATTGCCAGAATATTTTGAATTAAATATTATTTAAATTTAATGTACTTATGCCTTTAATGAAGAAAGATTCACTGTTAACCAGCTTTAAATAAATATTTATAATAAAAATATGATTTCTGATTGATATCGAGATAATTTTCTGAGTAACTAATATGTTTCTTTAGAATCTCTTAAAAATCACCATAGTAAAAATCTCTCCCGGGAAAAAGCTCCATCGGTAAAAATCACACCGGTAAATATCATCCCGGAATAAAGCAAGCCGAAAAAAAAAGAACTCGTGTTAATTAAGATGGAAAGAGTCCACACTTATGTATAAGAAAGCTTTGAGATGATTCAATTAAATCAATTCCGATTTCAAGTAAAACACATGCTAATAAAGTATTTATATTAAAACCAATGCGATCAAAGTGTCACAAAAAATTTTTGATTAATATATAGACAAATAAAATGCTTTTTGTTACAAGTGTTATATGTTAAGTGAGTACACAATGGTATTTAACTGGTCATATCAATTTTTATATTTTTCTAATTTTTATTAAAAGAATTGGAATTATTTATAAAAAATTGCTCTAAATGATACAAAATTTTTGAATGGACGTTCCCATAAATAAAAAAAGTTTTTCATTACCTATCTTTTGAGGAGAGGAAGAAGTAGATTTAGGTGGAGGTAAGAGAAAAATATGAGATAAAATTTTGAGATTTGGTTGGGAGGGTGGGATTTTCTGTGTGGGTGGAAGGCACAGGTGTTAATTTAAAAGAAAATGCAATTTACAGATTCTTTCACCTCTCTACACCTATTGCTCATATATATAAATAAAGATGCTCATATATATCTCTTAAATGTTACAATATTTTAACTATTAATAAAACTCTGTATCAATATTATATTATATAATTATAAAACTCTGTGTATCTCTATAAATAATGTTTGATTTATTCTTAATTTATTGTCTCTTCCTATTTCTCAAAAAACAAACACTTTTGTTGAAAGTTAAAATAGATGTATAAATAAGCATCATTGTATAATATATAACCTATCAACATAATGATTTGTAAGAATCTAAAGTTTTATTTATCCGCTCCCCACACTCAGGAACCTACCTTCCTCGAAGAATAAATATATAAATAAATAAAGTTTTCTCTCAGTATAATGTCATGATTTGATACTTATGAAACATATTTCAATATTTTACTGTTATCTTAAGATTGGTTCCCGTGGACTTTATAATAACCAGGAACGCAAACAATTCTGATCCAGTCTAGATAAAGGTACCATTCATATCGCTAAAGTCAGACTCTTACTGAAGAAAGTTTTGGTCTCTAGTAAAAATTGAATGCACTACGAGCGACTTCCACCTAACCAGACCATCAATTGTGAAATTTACTACTGGAATCTAGACGAAATGAAGGTAGCGATAGCCATGAAGCACCCCGAAATTGTAAACGAACGATGCATTATTTTCCATTATGACGACTCCATTCCACATGTATCTTTAACTCTCAGGAATAAACTCCTTGTATTCCACTGAAACATTCTGACCCACCCTCTTTACTCTCCGGACATTGCTCCGTCCGACTATTATTTGTTCCATTCTCTCAAAAAAATTTTATGAAAAGAAAATGAACTGTTTGAATGACCACCTCGGTAAATATTTTGCCAGCACATCAAAAAAGGTTTCAGAAATAAAATGTTATTAGACTACTGGAAAGATTAAAGAAAGTTTGTTCAAAAGATTGGCACAAGCGTTATTCAATAACATATGACGAACTGGAAGGATTGAAGAAAGTTTGTTCAAAAGATTGGCACAAGCGTTATTCAATAACATGTAACGAATTCCATGCCAACTGAAACCAGTACCCAACAAACACATGACTTACAGCCTGCAGACGATTTCATTGCGGCCAGAAGGAGTTAAGGCCATTTGTAACAAAACAATGCGGTACCGCAAATGACCCGCCGCTAGTTGCGGCAGCTACCGCCGAGCCAGTAACGGATCGGCGATGAGAGAACAGTTACATTTGCTTTGCCGGCCAACTCCTAAGGGTCAGTTTCCGGCAATAATGTAATGGCGTATCATACTTTAGAAAGCAAAGGGCCGTTATAATCTAACCAGCTTTTTTATTTAAAGAAAGAGAGAGTATTTTTGTGTCTTCATTTCTTTCAGAAATTACTTCAAATCTGGATTTTAATAAACATATAAATATGTTGTAAGTTTTATATTTAAAACAGTAATATAGATGTCATATTTTTATTTAGTTTAAATTTTTTTTTTTTTTTATAAATATTAAAAATTGCTCCCAAAATGTATAAAGTATTCCAAATAATTTCTTCAGGCGCTCTTTTGCATTCATTATTTATAAAAAAATAACTAAAAGAAAATGAATAAATGTTTAAAATACATTAAAGATATTTAAAATAAATATTAAACTAGAAAAAGTCTTTAGATTGTTCCTAAATCAGTCTCTGTCTACTCTCCCCACCTACTCTGTAATGTAAAACTCTCGTATACATACATGTATAATTTTTAGTTGTAAATGCATAAATATTTCTAAAATTGCCTATTACAGTATTTCTAAAATTGGCATAAAAGCCAAATTACTTTTTTTTTTTTAAGGAAAGATTTTTTTCTTAAAAATAAAAAAGGTTGTTTTGGGGGGAAAAAAAAGAAAAAAGAAAGGAAAAAAAGAAACAAAGAAAGAAAGAAAGAAAGAAAATAAATACATTTCGATTTCCTTGCCTCTGCAAGCGTGGGTGGAAGACAAAGGTTGTGGGCTAATAATTCTCCCTTAAAATGAATAATTTTTCTGTAGAACAGTACATTTTTTAAAAATTCTTTTGTTCATTTTGTTTAAAAAGTGTTTTACTTTTTTCCTGTGTAAAAACATGCTTTTGACACATTTTGTTACATCAATTACTTTCTGATACATTTAATTATTTTTGTACATAAATGAATAAAAATTGTTTTTGTAATCGAACAACTTTTTTCATTTTTCATGAATGTGTATATCTGAAATGGAATCCACACTTCCATACATTTTTCTTAACCGGCGCCCTTTTACACTCATCATTTATATATTTAAAAAAAAACTGAAAGAAA